>CM055730.1:18785262-18798462 GCA_029465975.1 Dallia pectoralis
TGCTGGGACGGTATCCGGAATAGGTTCCTTTAGCTCCATTGTTAACCTTTTTATCGTCGGGCCAATCTCTGTTGTGGTTTGCACAGGTAACAGGGATTTTAACAATTAACAATACATCTTTTTCTCCAGGATTCGATGTCTCCAGCACGACTGGTAATGAGGGAGCGAGGTGGGAGACTCGCAAACTACTACAGGAGTCCTGGGACAATGACACCGACCTCTATAAAAATTGCACAGAACCAGGTATGTCAGGCCAGGTTTTGATTCCACAGTTCTCTGCCAGGTTGGCGTAAGTCAGCGGAACATCTTAACACGTTACCTAGGTTACGAAGTCCCTAATGTTCACAGGAACAAGACATGCATAAACACTGACGTACACACACATGAACAAGACCGTCTCCTATATCTTCAGCCGCACCACCAATGAAGTGTTTGTTGTTAACAGAGACATGACTGCTGTATTCATGCCTCTATTTGTCCTGCTGAGGCTGTGAGGTGTTGGCTGGTGTGTCGGGCCGCTGTGTTAAACCAGCACCTCATAGAGATTCTACAGAGCAGCTAAACTGAACGGTCAGGGTCTGTGCCAATGGAGTCCTGAAGAAAGACTGGTGTTGATGGAAGAAGGGCTGGTGTAGATGGAAGAAAGACTGGTGTAGATGGAAGAAAGACTGGTGTAGATGGAAGAAAGACTGGTGTAGATGGAAGAAAGACTGGTGTAGATGGAAGAAAGACTGGTGTAGATGGAAGAAAGACTGGTGTAGATGGAAGAAAGACTGGTGTAGATGGAAGAAAGACTGGTGTAGATGGAAGAAAGACTGGTGTAGATGGAAGAAAGACTGGTGTAGATGGAAGAAAGACTGGTGTAGATGGAAGAAAGACTGGTGTAGATGGAAGAAAGACTGGTGTAGATGGAAGAAAAACTGGTGTAGATGGAAGAAAGACTGGTGTAGATGGAAGAAAGACTGGTGTAGATGGAAAGAAAGACTGGTGTAGATGGAAGAAAGACTGGTGTAGATGGAAGAAAGACTGGTGTAGATGGAAGAAAGACTGGTGTAGATGGAAGAAAGACTGGTGTAGATGGAAGAAAGACTGGTGTAGATGGAAGAAAGACTGGTGTAGATGGAAGAAAGACTGGTGTAGATGGAAGAAAGACTGGTGTAGATGGAAGAAAGACTGGTGTAGATGGAAGAAAGACTGGTGTAGATGGAAGAAAGACTGGTGTAGATGGAAGAAAGACTGGTGTAGATGGAAGAAAGACTGGTGTAGATGGAAGAAAGACTGGTGTAGATGGAAGAAAGACTGGTGTAGATGGAAGAAAGACTGGTGTGGATGGAAGAAAGACTGGTGTAGATGGAAGAAAGACTGGTGTAGATGGAAGAAAGACTGGTGTAGATGGAAGAAAGACTGGTGTAGATGGAAGAAAGACTGGTGTAGATGGAAGAAAGACTGGTGTAGATGGAAGAAAGACTGGTGTAGATGGAAGAAAGACTGGTGTAGATGGAAGAAAGACTGGTGTAGATGGAAGAAAGACTGGTGTAGATGGAAGAAAGACTGGTGTAGATGGAAGAAAGACTGGTGTAGATGGAAGAAAGACTGGTGTAGATGGAAGAAAGACTGGTGTAGATGGAAGAAAGACTGGTGTAGATGGAAGAAAGACTGGTGTAGATGGAAGAAAGACTGGTGTAGATGGAAGAAAGACTGGTGTAGATGGAAGAAAGACTGGTGTAGATGGAAGAAAGACTGGTGTAGATGGAAGAAAGACTGGTGTAGATGGAAGAAAGACTGGTGTAGATGGAAGAAAGACTGGTGATAGATGGAAGAAGAAAGACTGGTGTAGATGGAAGAAAGACTGGTGTAGATGGAAGAAAGACTGGTGTAGATGGAAGAAAGACTGGTGTAGATGGAAGAAAGACTGGTGTAGATGGAAGAAAGACTGGTGTAGATGGAAGAAAGACTGGTGTAGATGGAAGAAAGACTGGTGTAGATGGAAGAAAGACTGGTGTAGATGGAAGAAAGACTGGTGTAGATGGAAGAAAGACTGGTGTAGATGGAAGAAAGACTGGTGTAGATGGAAGAAAGACTGGTGTAGATGGAAGAAAGACTGGTGTAGATGGAAGAAGAAAGACTGGTGTAGATGGAAGAAAGACTGGTGATGGAAGAAAGACTGGTGTAGATGGAAGAAAGACTGGTGTAGATGGAAGAAAGACTGGTGTAGATGGAAGAAAAGACTGGTGTGGATGGAAGAAAGAGATGGAAGAAAGACTGGTGTAGATGGAAGAAAGACTGGTGTAGATGGAAGAAAGACTGGTGTAGATGGAAGAAAGACTGGTGTAGATGGAAGAAAGACTGGTGTAGATGGAAGAAAGACTGGTGTAGATGGAAGAAAGACTGGTGTAGATGGAAGAAAGACTGGTGTAGATGGAAGAAAGACTGGTGTAGATGGAAGAAAGACTGGTGTAGATGGGGAAGGAAAGTTAGGCTTAGTGGTTTGAGGAACCAGGCATGGAAGTCTTTTTGACATTCACGTTGTTGAGCTGGCTGTGTTTCTGCTCTTTGAGCGGTGGTTCATTACAGAGGCCAGTGGAGTCTGCGGTTGTGTGGGTATCTATGTCCGGGTGTTTTCTTTTCCGTGCGTGTGTGGGTGTTTTTGTATTTTTCGCGTGTGCATACGTGTGAAAGCATTTTTCTTGTGGAATCCTGGGGCTTTACTAGACCGTATTCCTGCCAAATGTTCTCTTGATCTCACTGTTAACACCACACCTCCCAAAACACACCCTTGTCCTTAATGCGATGCACACACACACACACACACACACACACACCCCACACACACACACACACACACACACAGACACACACACACACGCACACACACACACCCACACACACAGAGACCCACACTTACACACACACGCCTATGCTGAGCGCATACACCCTCCCTCACTCACTCCAGGAAGCTCCTCACACGGTTGCCTGCTCCTTAGCCCCGCTCCCTATAGCCCCGCTCCCTATAGCCCCGCTCCCTATAGCCCCACTCCCTATAGCCCCGCTCCCTATAGCCCCGCTCCCTATAGCCCCACTCCCTATAGCCCCGCTCCCTATAGCCCCGCTCCCTATAGCCCCGCTCCCTATAGCCCTGCTCCCTATAGCCCCGCTCCCTATAGCCCCGCTCCCTATAGCCCCGCTCCCTATAGCCCCACTCCCTATAGCCCTGCTCCCTATAGCCCCGCTCCCTATAGCCCTGCTCCCTATAGCCCCGCTCCCTATAGCCCCGCTCCCTATAGCCCCACTCCCTATAGCCCTGCTCCCTATAGCTCCGCTCCCTAGCCCCACTCCCTATAGCCCTGCTCCCTATAGCTCCGCTCCCTAGCCCCACTCCCTAGCCCCGCTCACTAGGCCCGCTCCCTATAGCCCCGCTCCCTAGCCCCACTCCCTATAGCCCCACTCCCTATAGCCCCACTCCCTAGCCCCGCTTGCTAGGCCCGCTCCCTATAGTCCCGCTCCCTATAGCTCCGCTCCCTATAGCCCCGCTCCCTAGTCCCACTCCCTATAGCCCTGCTCCCTATAGCCCCGCTACCTATAGCCCCACTCCCTATAGCTCCGCTCCCTAGCCCCACTCCCTATAGCCCCACTCCCTATAGCCCCGCTCCCTATAGTCCCGCTCCCTAGCCCCACTCCCTATAGCCCCACTCCCTATAGCCCTGCTCCATATAGCCCCGCTCCCTAGTCCCACTCCCAGCCCCGTTCCCTCTGACTATCTTATATGCAAGATATATTTAGACAGAAATACTTAACAGCCGGTTTCCGCTTAATCACGCTTGGCCCCCTGAAACGCTGTCGTTATTTTAATAAAGATTATCACTGCTTTTTTTTGCACAAAGGAGTCAGTCTTTCTCAGTCTCCGTCGAATCATTCTCGCCCCCCTCTGTCATCCGCTGTGTCTTTTTCTCCTTTTTATTAACAGACGTCGCTCTGACTAGCGCCTCCACATGATTTGTTTTATATGGGTGCACAAACTCTGGAGGTCTGTTTTTCTAGCGCACACCCTCCCCAGAGAAAGATCCTAAGAAAGTTTGCTATTTTGCGCTGCAAGACACAGACACAGCAGGTTGGTATAATGACCTCTCAACTTGGACTAGTTGACCGGGCTCTATAGAAACGGAGAGATCATAACTCGATATGACAACACAGTAATAACAATCTCGATATCTCATTCTCCTCACTTGCTCCAGTCAATGTTTATTTGTCATGGAGTAAATGGCTAGTTATTCCATTCTATAACTTTTCATCAGAGGTCACAGAAGGACACAAAATCTGAGATAATACACTAACCCGTGCACCTTTGAGCGCACATGAACACACACACACACACACTGCACATGAACACACTCACACTGAACAAGAACACACACACACCGCACATGAACACACACACACACACACACTGCACATGAACACACACAGACTGCACATGTACACACACACCGCACATGAACACACACACACACACACACACACTGCACATGTACACACACAGACTGCACATGAACACACACTCACACACACACACACAGCACATGAACACACAAACACCCTGCCTGCTTCACTGCCAGTGTGTGATTTTTCCCTGTGTGTCAGCTGTATCCATGCTGACTGGAGGAGCTGAAACTGCTAAATGTTCATGGTTTATTTCCATTGAACCATGTGTATATGGGGCACGTATTCAGCTTGGCTTCTGTGTCAATGGTGGTTATTGTCAATATTTTAGGTGTATTTGATGCATCTGTCACTCAGATTATTGGAGGCAAGTATATTTTGAAGTCACCTATGTTTCTTGTGAATCAGAAATTAATTGATGAACATGTAAAAATGTTAAGCCGTCTCTGGAAAATCAAAGATTTGGTCTACTTTCCTTCAGAACACAACCCACACACAAGTTGTTCTGCATCATAAATCTGCTCGTTCACAGAGAATCTAAAGTGGTACCAACGAGCTTGGAGGAGTTTGCTGCTCCTGTTGGCTCACAGGCAGCAGAGCTAGATCACAGCACAGCATCCCTCTATCATCATCCCTCACAGATACTCGGACGTAGCTGAGTCAATTTGCACCGCTCCTCGCAGGACTCCCGGACACGGTCGGTTGGGCACCCGGGATAACATCTTGTGTCGTAATGGTGAAGCTGCACTGGGTTACCTGGCAGGAGAAGACACAGTGTTAAACACTGGGTTCAGCAGTGAACGGACTGCGCTGTGCTTGGATTAATTGCACATGATTTATTATACGACTTTGTATTCTCACACACATCCACGCCTACAGAGTCCTCTGTCCATTTTGCCCTACATAATTCAGAATTGTGTGTGGTCTGTCTGTGTGTCAGTCTCTGTTGGATTTGATATTATTATGTTAACATCCACTAATTTCTCCTCCTCATTCACTACAACTAAGAGGCAGAAACCCATTGGAACGGCTCTCGGGAGTATATGTGCGTGTGTCATTTTTTGCTCGGTTAATTTGTTAGTAGAACAACACACATACAACTCAGTGTGACACATCTCATGGTAGTTAGCCTTGCTTCCCTCCACTGTGCTGACAAATATGGCATTTAAGCCTAACACACACACACACACACACCCCAAAATAACCCTGCTATCCTTGTGGGCCACACACCCCAAAAAATACTTTCAATCCAAAATCCTGTGTGTTGCAATTAGAGCTCCTGATTGCATGACATACACAGATACAATATTTTCCCCTTATTGTGTTGTCTCTTTTATGTCATTAGACTGCTGGATATAGGTGTTTGTTTTGTGCCTCGTGGTTCATCAGACAAAGAACAAACAAAAGGCACCCGAGTGATGTTCTGCTCACAGAATCCCCCAATGACAGGAGGCTTCCCCCAGCGGTACGGCTTTCCATTCTCCCTGAAGTGGATATTCTGACGAAGACGGTCCTGTAAACAGAACTGGAGGTGTCTATCCTATCTGTGTATCCCCACTAAAATGTGATGGGTTTGTCTACACGGTCTCATCCCTGACCATAGCAAACCTGTCACAGTCTGGAGGGGGAGGGAAGTTACAATGTCATTTCCCATCGCATCACATCCACCAAGAAATTAAAAAGTAGGAAACAAGAAAGACACAGAAAGCATGAACAACATCTAACAGGACGGTCTGATGGTGTGTGAGTGTTTTTGAGTGTGGGGACTTTCTGTACTGACTGGCATAGGCAGGGACGTGGGGCATAGCCAGGGGGGTGGAGCATACCCAGGGGGGTGGAGCATACCCAGGGGGTGGAGCATAACAAGGGGGTGGAACATAACAAGGTGTTAAGCGTAGCCGGGGGCATGCTAACAATGCTAGTAAGTACAGTTTTCCTATTCAACTAACGTGCGTTTATGTAGCAGCATGTGTTGTGGTCTGTGTGTGTGTGTGTGTGTGTGTGTGTGTGTGTGTGTGTGTGTGTGTGTGTGTGTGTGTGTGTGTGCGTGCGTGCGTGCGTGCGTGCGTGCGCGTGCGCGTGTCAGGCGTGTCAGGCTTAAATGTCATATTGATCAGCACAGTAAACAGGAGCAAGGCTAGCTATCTGGAGATCTCTCACAGCCAGTTGTGTCTATTATTTCATTAAATTACCCAGAACATAAAAAACACCAACCGGGTAAACATAAAATACATAACACCAGAACTTTCTTATCAATGTACGATACAGTAAATGTGGATAACAGGGAACAAAAAACACATATGAACATCTGAACACTCTGGACCACATCTTAGAGCTGGGACCCACAGTAAATAATCATTAAATAGTTTGGCTCTTGTTTTTGTTAACTTCCAGTATTGGCAATTGAATCTGATACAATGTCCAAATAGATTAAACCCATATATATGTGTGTGTGTATATATATATTTTTATATATTTTATATATTTTTATATATATATATATATATCTATATAGGTATAATCTGTTTATATCTGAGGCGTTCGCAGCTGAACGGGGTCTTTCATCAAACCCATGCGTACATGAATAATTCCACAGCATCCAGCTCTCTGGTAGCCATGTAACAACCATGTGACCTTGGTTTATACACCATTTCACTGTGTCACTGGAATGTCTCATAAGTGTTTCCTGTCATGATCTGGCTGTTACAGGAGAGCAATAAATCACGGACTGTCTCTGTTTAACGTTTTCTCTTTTCTGACGGAGATCAATGATAATTGACTGTAGCGTAGTTTAGTCCGGTGGTTCTTAGCGTTTAGATGCATTAGCATGTAGAGAGGCCCGAGGGACAAGCCCTTCACTGAAATAAATTGAATTCACCTGCGGGTCACATGGAGGCGTCTGGCGATGCTAAACCCATTCCATTTTTTAACTGTTCCGTTATGGGCCGAAAAAACCTTATCCGCAGTGGGAAAAAAAACACTTTCTTTAAGCCCAGCTGTCCTCCATGTCATTTCCTATTGAGCTAGATCTCAACCCAGTGTGAGGTGTACAGAGTCTTTGTTTTCCCTATGTCCTAGCTGACACTGTCTAATAGGAACCATCTTTGATCTAACACACACACACCTACACACATCGATGTCCCTGCACTGAGGCACAATGCAGCTCCATCCTAATGTGTGTGATTCACTCCACGCAGTCAGGACGTCCTCTATTGTTCTCAATCAAACTTCGACACCTCGTGTTCTTGACGTATTACAATGTGCTCTGTCTTTCTGTCGTCTTCAGTGTCCCCCTCTCGTCTGAGGGTCTTTAAGTGTTTTCCTCTCAGATCACGCACGTGTGTGTGTGTGTGTGTGTTACTCATTTAAGGCTTCAACAGTATTTTGTTCCCCTGTTCAGACAAGTCAGCAGCCCCTATCAGGTATGCACACACTGGCCGATGAACAAACCCCTCTTTCCCCCTCCGGTTACCATGGCAACCTGCCATGACCCTAGTCTCCTGCCAGGAGGTGTGTGTGTGTAGATACAATTCTCCCTGCTGCAGAGTGCCAACTGTGCATGGCCACAGCTGTGTGTGTTACTCACGCATCCAGGCATTCACTATATCTGCCTCTGACTGAGCCTCTCTACATTCACTATATCTACCTCTGTCTGATCCTCTCTACATTCATTATATCTGCCTCTGTCTGAGCCTCTCTACATTCACTATATCTGCCTCTGTCTGAGCCTCTCTACATTCACTATATCTGCCTCTGTCTGAGCCTCTCTACATTCACTATATCTGCCTCTGTCTGAGCCTCTCTACATTCACTATATCTGCCTCTGTCTGAGCCTCTCTACATTCACTATATCTGCCTCTGTCTGAGCCTCTCTACATTCACTATATCTACCTCGGACTGAGAGCAGATATCATTGCTGCTCAACGGAACTACATAGACCTCATCCTGTATAACTTGTGTAAATGTATGTTGTCCTGCACATTTTTTTGCCTTATCTTAGCCAGGTCACCGTTGCATATGAGATATTTGTTCTTAACCGGCCTACCTGGTTAAATAAAATAATATAGCCCTGCCCAGCCAAGGCTTGGACTCTTCAAGACTCATGAAGGTGTCCTCTGGTACCTGGCATCAAGACATTAGCAGTATAAGTCCTGTGAGGTGGAACCACCAAGAATCGGACTTGTTGATCCAGCACATCCTACAGATGCTCAATCCGATTGAAATCTGGGGAATTTGGAAGACAGGATCTCACACCTTTAACACTTCATTATGTTCTTCAAATAATTTCAGAACAAATGTGTGCAGTGTGACAGGGTGCATTATCCTGCTAAGAGGCCAATGCCATCAGGGAATACAATCACCATAAAGGGGTGTACCTGGTTTGCAACAGTGTTTAGGTACGTGGCACAGGTCAAATTGACGTCCAGCAGAACATTTCCCAGAGGATCACACTCCTTCCAACTGCTTGCTCTCTTTCCACAGTGCTTCCATCACTTTGCCAGGTAAGTTGTGCACACATACATACCCCGGCCCTCGCGGAGCGTCCCACAAGCTTTGCCGTCTCAGAGATGCTCTAACCCAGTCGTCTGGCCATAACAATTTGGCACTTGTCGATATCGCTCAGGTCTTTACGACCGCCTATTTCCCCTGCATCCAACACGTTCACTAGGAGAATGGATTGTTCGCTTTCCATCTAATCTGCCCAGACCTTGTCATGTGCACTTTTTATGAGATTATTTTCTTCACCTGTGAGTGGTCATAATGTTTTATATATCCCTCAGACCGGACTTCTGCATTCTACATCCGTTCATGATGGTGTGAGGGACAGGGGAATACACACATGGTTTATTGTGGACAATAATGTTCATAATAATAGATAATATAACATCACAAAGCTCCTTGTATTCATTTCACTGGTCCCATTATTCAGTTTATTTTTTAAATCATAGGAATAAGCGCTACTGTAGTCATGCTGGGGAAGGTTTTTATTCCAATAAGTCCTAACTGCAGTATATACGCAGGTGAGTTGGAGAGGATTAGAGTACCTGTGCCTCTAGGATTTTAAGACATCGTTGATCCCGGATGTTCATTTTATATCACTCACTCTCACTCACTCATTCACTCTCACTCACTCTCTCACTCTCACACACACTCTCACTCTCTCACACTCACTCTCTCACTCACTCTCTCGTTCTCTCACACTCACTCACTTATTCACTCTCAATCTCACTCTCTCTCACACACTCACTCTCTCACTCACACTCACTCACTCTCTCACACACTCTCTCACACACTACTCTCTCACACTCACTCACTCTCTCACACACTCTCTCACTCACTCTCACACTCACTCTCTCAATCACTCACACACTCACTCTCTCTCTCACTCACTCTCACACTCACTCTCTCAATCACTCACTCACGCTCTCACACACTCACTCACTTTCAGTGTTCTGTTCTCTTAATACTTAAAATAACCCATATGCAGCTATTTTCAGTCGTCCTTATGAAATCCCATCCCCCGGATTACTTGTGCGTCGGTTCATTGTGTGCATTACCGCGTCAACCGTTTTAGAAAGATGTCAAATCAGCATCACGGCTCGCTTTGAGCCATCCAAGCCGTCGGAGATAGATCAGGTCACAGATCACAGATCAGATCACAGTGATTACGCAACACCCCGAGGCTCAGAGCTATAGCGATGATGTCACTATTCAGAGCGCAGAGCGATGAGGACAGAGACATAGAGAGATTACTATCTAATCCTATGGAATAAAATGCACATTAGATGTGGTCATTATTACCCATCTCTATATTCTGCCGAACAGAATATCTAATGCAACAAGCATGAGTTTAGGGACGATCCTTAGGTTAACATACTGTAAAAAAGCAGGCTCACTGCTTCTCTTCCTCTGTCAGTCTGTCTGTTACTTTGTGTCATCTTAGTTCAATTTAAAGGGCTTTATTGGCATGGGAGATATTGGTTTAAATTACGCATTGTACAATAATGACATGGGAAACTTCTGTAAATAAGGAGATGATGTTGTGTTCATACTCCATTTTGTTTGTGTTCCACTGATTTTTTTTATTATATATTGTCAGCAGGTCACAAATGTTGATGTGATGTTAACAGATGCATCATTTCACATAACAGTATACAGTCATGGGCCAAAACATTAATGGGCCTAATTTGCTGTTGGTCCTCTGCATGCTGGCAAAACAACGCCAACCCACAGAGACTTGGACTTTACAAGACCCCTGATGGTGTCCTGTGGTATTTGGCCCCAAGACATTACCAGCAGACCCATGAAGGTGTCCTGTGGTATCTGGCACCAAGACATTACCAGCAGATCCCTGAAGGTGTCCTTTGGTATCTAGCACCAAAACATTAGCAGCAGATCCTTCGTGTCCTGTACATTGCGAGGTGGAGCCCCCGTTGATTGGACTTGTTGGTCCAGCACATCACACAGATGCTCAAGCTGATTGTGATCTGGGGAATGTGGAGGTCAGGGCAGCCCCTAGAACTCATCATCATGTTCCTCAAACCGTTCCCGAACAGTGTGTGCAGTGTGGCAGGGCGCATTATCTCGGTGAGAAGGTCACTGCCATTAGACAATACAGTTGCCACGAAGGGGTGTACATGATATGATGTTTGTCAAATTGTCTTCCACATGAACGCCCGGACCCAGGTTTTCCCTGCAGAACATTGCCCAGAGCATCACACTCCCTTCATCGGCTTGGCATATTCTCACAGTGCATCACATGGTGCCATCATGTACAAAGCAGGGTGCAATGCACTGTGTGTTTTGACACATTTCAGAGATGCTCTGACCCAGTCGTTTGGCCAACACAGTTTGGCCGTGTCAAAGTCCCTCAGGTCTTCACTCCTGGCCATTTCTCATGCATCCAACACGTTGATTACCAGCACTGATTGTTCACTTACCGTCTAATCTACCCTGACTTAGACATGTGTCCTTGTTAGGAGTGGTCGTATTGTTTTGGCTCATGACTGTAGAATTTGCCAGACAGGTTGAATACATGGGTCACGACATTAGGCAGTGTAGTTTTATTTTCACCTTATTTTATGGGAATTGTGTCCAATCAGTAACTGTAGCTCAACATTTTTTTAATCATTTTTTTTATTTTTCATCTGTGTATTTGTCAGGTTAAGGCAGGCATTTCAATTTCATTAGATTTTAGGTTGATTCTTTTCAGTGTCTGAAATTGTTTTTTGGTTTTAGGGTTCACTCCACAAACCCAAACAGACACCACACAGCATGGAAACCAGCTGAGGAGGTTTCTCTCTTTGAACGTTAGCGATTTGTTCTGAAGGTTTTCTGGATGCATTTTCTTTCGGTGGTTCTGAAATGTAACTGCTTTGTTCTGGATTTTTGATCATTAGTGGGCATGGTCCTTATTCAGCTCTGTATCAATTACTTGGGGTTTTGCGTTGCACTGACAATACCTTTGCATAATTCAGCCTGCATGAGTCTTAATTGGGATTTCTTCCCAATGGTCTGAATTATTGGAGACTCCAGACCTCACAAGTGCAATAGTTCCTGTATCAGATTTAATATTTTTACCCAGTTCCTGTATCAGATTCAGTTTTTTTACCCAGATCCTAGTTGCATTTTTTTTTGACGGTGCAAACGACCCTTCCTGCTTCTGAGGTCATTCAGGGCATTGGTGATATAACCCGTGGTTTTGATGTTTAGGCTGAGATAGATGTGTTTTTTATTTTTTATTTTCTCTCTATCCATCCTATTTTCTCCGGCATGGAACGTTTGCCTTTACAAGCATTCCACCTCGGTAATGTGTTTGCAATTTAAGCACAGGGAATGTCACGTAATCTCTTCCAAATACCAACTCTGACACAGTAAATTAGGATGTTCCCAGCACTACACTCAGGGGAAGCTGTGTTACATCACACGCCCATATATGGACCAGTAGGCTCCTGTAGAAACACACAAGTAGCCCCTTATAATGGCGCTTTTCCGCTACAAAGAACCAGCTCGACTTGGCCCGACTCGGCTCCGCTCGCTTTCGCTCGGTTCTCCATTGCAGATAGTACCTGCGCAATAGTACCCGGTCGTCATAGCGACGCGGCACGAAACTGCTTTGACGTAATCTTCTACGCGACGCGGCGACACACAGGCTGCGTCCGAAATCGCGTACTATGTTGAGTATGTACTACATTTAAATAAGAACGTACTTTGCGACCGTTAAAAAAGTACGTTCTATATAGTATGAATCCGGGTAGTATGAATGGAGTCTGGACGTACTACATGCGCCGTTAGGGTTGCCAACTGTCCCGAATTAGGCGGGACGTCCCGAATTTTGAGCCTAATTAATTTGTCCCGCACGGGACCTCACTTGTCCCGTTCTTTGACTACTACGCTGATCTAACCACTTATTTAACATCAGCAGTGCTGAATCTGATCACGACGACACTTGAGATTGAGAATGATCACTGACAGGGCGACACCTCACACCTGACCTATCATCATCATCCAATCACATATTGCCCCCCTCTCACGCGCATCAGTGTACGTTAAGTAAATGCGCCCTTCGCTAAGCCACGCCTGAAAACCGCCACAGGCCAATCGTGGTTTAGCAACCGTAACTAGGCGCAGGAGTTCTGTCAAGCTTTCGAGCAAGGGAAACATGCCAACGCGTTGTGCTTATGGATTGTGTAAATCTGATACCCGATATCCTAAAAGTTTGGACAGGGAGGTGGAATTTTTTACTTTCCCAAAACCTAAAAC
>CM055730.1:18798962-18986462 GCA_029465975.1 Dallia pectoralis
ATGCCCCTTACAACACCCACCACTGCAAGCTTTATGCATTAGTCGGCTGGCCGTCACTAACTACTCGGCGTTTAACGCATTGGTACCAACTTATTTACAAGTCTCTGCTTGGCAAAGTCCCACTGTACTTAAGTTGTCTAGTTACCATTGCGCTACCCACCCACAGTCTACGCTCAAGTAGGTATATTGCTTTAGTGACCCCGAAAGCCTACACAACATTCGGCCGCCAATCCTTCCAGTTCGCAGCCGCCAATGACTGGAACGATTTACAAAAATCCCTAAAACTCGAAACCCTTATCTCACGGCCCACAACCCCCTTCTCACTTTGCCATGCCCTATTTGCACCTGTACTGCTGTCATATCTGTGTACACTGTTGAACCACTCTTTGTGCTCAGATAATGCCCAATTGATCTTTCCCATAACCTCATTTCCTTTACTCCCATGCACTCTATCGACCAACCTGCTAGAGACACTTTATTCTATATACCTGCTAGGCACACTTTAATTTTTTACTTTTACTTTCCGTGTTAAGATACTCATTGTATTTATTTTTTATTTTATTTTTTATATATATATATTTATTTATCACTGTATCTATGCTGCTCAACTGTACTTCATATACCTCACCCTGTTTAATCTTGAAGCTGTATTCCTTACTGTGTCCCACTGCTATTTGCACTTCTGTGTTTGTGTATTCTCATCTCATCTTCAACCGCTTATCCGGGGTCGGGTCGCGGGGGTAGCAGCTCTAGCAGGGGACCCCAAACTTCCCTTACCCGGGCAACATTAGCCAGCTCTGACTGGGGAATCCCGAGGCGTTCCCAGGCCAGTGTGGAGATATAATCTCTCCACCTAGTCCTGGGTCTTCCCCGAGGTCTCCTCCCAGCTGGACGTGCCTGGAACACCTCTCTAGGGAGGCGCCCAGGTGGCATTCGTACAAGATGCCCGAACCACCTCAACTGGCTCCTTTCTATGCAAAGGAGCAGCGGCTCTACTCCGAGTTCCTCTCGGATGACTGAGCTTCTCACCCTATCCCTAAGGGAGAGGCCAGCCACCTTTCTGAGAAAACCCATTTCGGCCGCTTGTACCCGGCGATCTCGTTCTTTCGGTCATGACCCAGCTTTCATGACCATAGGTGAGGGTAGGAACAAAGATTGACCGGTAGATCGAGAGCTTTGCCTTTCGGCTCAGCTCTCTTTTCGTCACAACGGTGCGGTGAAGCGAATGCAACACCGCCCCCGCTGCTCCGATCCTCCGACCAATCTCCCGCTCCATTGTTCCCTCACTCGCGAACAAGACCCCGAGGTACTTGAACTCCTTCACTTGGAGTAAGGACTCATTCCCTACCCGGAGTAGGCACTCCACCGGTTTCCTGCTGAGAGTCATGGCCTCAGATTTAGAGGTGCTAACCCTCATCCCAGCCGCTTCACACTCGGCTGCGAACCGATCCAGTGAGTGCTGAAGGTCACCGACCGATGAGGCCATCAGGACCACATCATCCGCAAAAAGCAGTGATGTGACCATCAGCCCACCGAACGGGAACCCCTCCCCCCCATGACTACGCCTTGATATCCTGTCCATGAATATTACAAACAGGATTGGTGACAAAGCGCAGCCCTGGCGGAGGCCAACCCCCACCTGGAACGAATCCGACTTACTGCCGAGGACACGGACACAGCTCATGCTTTGAGCGTACAGAGATTGGATGGCCCTGAGAAGAGACCCCCTCACCCCATACTCCCGCAGCACCTCCCACAAAAGATCCCGGGGTACCAGGTCATACGTCTTCTCCAGATCCACAAAACACATGTAGACTGGATGGGCATACTCCCAGGCCCCCTCCAGGATCCTTGCGAGAGTAAAGAGCTGGTCCGTGGTTCCCGGCCAGGACGAAACCGCATTGTTCCTCTTCAATCTGAGGTTCGACTATTGGCCGAACCCTCCTTTCCAGCACTTTGGAGTACACTTTACCAGGAGGCTGAGGAGTGTGATACCTCTGTAATTGGCACACACTCTCTGGTCCCCCTTTTAAAGAGGGGAACCACCACCCCGGTCTGCCACTCCTCTGGCACTGTCCCAGACTTCCATGCAATGTTGAAGAGGCGTGTCAACCAAGACAGCCCTTCCCCACCCAAAGCTTTTAGCATTTCTGGACGAATCTCATCAGTCCCTGGGGCTTTGCCACTGTGGAGTTGTTTGACTACCTCAGCGACTTCCCCCAGGGAAACTGACGATGACCCTCCATCAGCCTCCAGCCCCTGCCTCTATACTAGAGGGCGTGTAGGTCGGATTCAGGAGCTCCTCAAAATGCTCTTTCCAGCGCCCGATCACATCATCAGTTGAGGTCAACAGTGTCCCATCCTTACTGTACACAGCTTGGATGGTTCCCCGTTTTCCCCTTCTGAGGTGCCGAACGGTTTTCCAGAAGCATTTTGGTGCCGACCGAAAGTCCTTCTCCATAGCTTCTCCAAACTTCTCCCACACCCGCTGCTTTGCCTCTGACACGGCAGCGGCTGCAGCCCTTCGGGCCTGTCGGTACCCTGCAACTGCCTCCGGAGTCCCCAGGGCTAGCATATCCCTGAAGGCCTCCTTCTTCAGTCGGACAGCTTCCCTGACCACCGTGGTCCACCACGGTGTTCTAGGGTTACCACCCCTTGAGGCATCTAGGACCTTGAGACCACAGCTCACCGCCGCAGCTTCAGCAATGGAAGCTTTGAACATTGCCCACTCAGGTTCAATGCCCCCAACCTCCACAGGGATGCCTGAAAAGCTCCGCCGGAGGTGTGAGTTGAAGATCTTTCGGACAGGGGCCTCCTCCAGACGTTCCCAGTTCACCCGCACTACCCGTTTGGGCTTACCTGGTCTGTCCAAAGTCTTTCCCCACCCTCTGATCCAACTCACTACCAGATGGTGATCAGTTGACAGCTCTGCCCCTCTCTTCACCCGAGTGTCCAAAACATGCGGCCTTAGATCAGCCGATACGATCACAAAATCGATCATTGACCTTCGGCCTAGGGTGCTCTGGTACCATGTACACTTATGCGCCTCCTTATGTTCGAACATGGTGTTTGTTATAGACAATCCATGACTAGCACAGAAGTCCAATAACAAACGACCGCTCGGGTTTAGATCAGGGAGGCCGTTCCTCCCAATCACGCCTCTCCAGGTGTCTCCATCGTTGCCCACATGTGCGTTGAAGTCTCCCAGCAGAATGATGGAGTCCCCTACTGGAGCCCTATATAGGACTCCCTTCAGGGTCTCCAAGAAGGCTGAATACTCCGAACTGCTGTTTGGTGCATAAGCACAAACAACAGTCAGAGATTTCCCCCCCACCACCCTTAGGCGTAGGGAGGCAAACCTCTCGGGGTAAACTCCAACACCGCCGTGCTCAGACGTGGGCTCGTGAGTATCCCCACACCAGCCCGCCGCCTCTCACCCTGGGCAACTCCAGAGAAGAACAGAGTCCAACCCCTATCCAGGAGTAAGGTTCCAGAGCCACGGTTGTGCGTAGAGGTAAGTCCCACCAGATCCAACTGGTATCGCTCCACCTCACGCACAAGTTCTGGCTCCTTCCCCCCCAGTGAGGTGACGTTCCACGTCCCCAAAGCAAGCTTCTGCCGCCCGGGTCTGATCCGTCGAGACCCCCCACCTTCACTGCCACCCATATGACAGCGCACCAGACCCCTGCGGTTGTTCCTGTGAGTGGTGGGCCCACAGGATGGAGAGGAGAGAGATGCCACGTATCTCGTTCGGGCTGTGCCCGGCCGGGCTCCGTGGCAAACCCGGCCACCAGACGCTCGCTTTCGAGCCCGCCGTCTGGGCCTGGCTCCAGACGAGGGCCCTGGGCTTCCTCCAGGCAGGGTCTCGCTCCTTTTCCCTCTATCTTTCATTGGGTCTTGGTGAACCATTCTTAGTCTGGCCCCTCGCCTGAGACCACTTTGCCTTGGGAAACCCTACCAGGAGCATGAAGCTCCAGACAACCCAGCCCTCAGGTTCATAGGGGCACACAAACCTCTCCACCACGTTAAGGTGATGTTTGTGTATTCTGTGTAACTATATGTTGTCCTGAACATTTTTTCGCCTTATCTTGGCCAGGTCGCCGTTGTAAATGAGAATTTGTTCTCAATCGGCCTACCTGGTTAAAGAAAGGTTAAATAAAATATATTAGATTATATTCACTTACCCTGTTGTGCATGAACATAGCTTATCCTCAATTTGTGTGTTTCCCACTTGAATGGTTAGCGTATGCAGCTGCTGCTTGCACTGGGACCTAGGCTTTAGATTCCATTTTAAAGATGTTATTCTCTAATCGGTTGCATATTATGTCGTGGATATATCCCTTGAATGCATACTGCAGCCCCTTTTGTCTTGCCTTTTCAGATATTTCACCTGTTCGCCAAAAAATGACTAAATATCTTATTGGGAATGTCTGACACCGGTGCATACACACTGCAATAGACCTGCCAGGCTCGAAAGCTTGACAGGCGTAGCAACAGTAACTAAGGTGGGCGTGGCTTAGCGAAGGGTCAAGGGTACTTTATGTCGCAGGGAATTTTCAGTTGCCCATGGAGGTGAGAATGACTTGAGTAAACATGCCTCCGCAGAAATGCACAAGAAGGCCACATTAGCTAAAGGTGCAAGCAATATCTGTGGATTCTTCGAGGTAACTACTGTGGAAACTGACAAAATAGCGGCAAGCGAAGCCTAAAAATCATACACTGTAGGCTAATTTCGCACAAAACCAGCCCACCTTTTGTCCCTCATTTCATAGTGACGAAGTTGGCAACCCTATGCGCCGTGTTAGAATGCTCTACTTGTATAATCTACCAGGCAAGAGAAGCGTGTTTCATTCAGGTCCGCGTCCTCCTACCAACACTCGCTACCCACACACACATAAGACAATGGAGGAAATCGAGTGTATGCTGTGTTTGATCCGCGAGATGTGGCTGTTTCTCACGGCGCATTCTTTCGGTTTGCCATAGCATTCGTAATGGATAATATGTACAGCTCTCACGCAATCTCTGGCCAAACTATATATGTATATATGTACACACACACACACACCCACACACACACACACACACACACACACTGGGATTACTCAGGATACTACATCTGGTGCAATGATGATGCAGTGAATAGTGACGATTCTCTGACCAATCAGCAGTCTGCCGTGTTTTCACGTCACATTTTAGTATCGCCTCAGGTCGCTCAGAACCTCGCCTGAGGTGGTACGAAAAAAGTACCTGGAAGCAGGTACAGGTACAACTTTTACCCAGTGGAAAACCAAAAAAGCCGAGTAGAGTTGAGGCGAGCTGGTTCTGTGTAGTGGAAAAGCGCCATAAATACTGAACTACGGCCAGTGCATTTTGGTTGCTGTTTTTTCTTGTGCTCTTTTCTGTTGAATTATTAACCACGATACCATTTACTATTTACCTTTAAGATGAGATATATTGGAGCTGTACATGACTTATTCTGTCATGTATTTATTTTTCTACACACTTTCAAATACACTCGATGTTTCTTAATTTTAGCATTTTTTCCCCCGAGAGAATAATCCTGTAGCAACAGAAAAGGTGAATAGTTTTATGTATTACGAGAGGATTTTTTATTTAAGAGGATTTTTTATTGTGGCAAATAAAATCTGAAAACTAACAGTGTGATTTACAAAATGCTGACTGGCTTGAATACCTGGTCAATTTGTCTTTTCTGTTATTGGGATGGCATCTGCCACAGCATGATGATTGAATGAGGACACCTTATTTGATACAGCCGTGATCCTGTTCCAAATGTTTCCTCTAATAAATCAATCAAAAGAGACTCATTAGTCTCTATTGACACACACGTAGGTGTTCACATCCACGAATTAATTAATTTTGGTTAGACAAATGACGGGAAACTCATAGTAAAGACGACCTTATCCCGCAGCTATGATGAGTGAAAGCATTTAGACTTGGTTTGTCACCCTGAACTGTTCAACTGTTTACCTGTGGCCTCGGTCAGTGAAGGGACATGAGCGTCCTGATTTCTTTCTGCCCACGTTGGCTGATTAAATGTCAGTATTACCATGTAACCTTTCACTGTTCCCCCCAACCAAACCATTTCACATCTCCCGTCCTGCCCCCTGACAACAGGCTTTTTTCACACAGTCAACTTGTTTCCTCAAACACACAAAAACCTGTGGACAATGATGATACTTGCTTTGTCTCTGTGTCTCGCTCTTTCACTGTCCCTTTTATACACACACACACACACACACGCACACAATCTCTCCCGGTGGCATCAGCTGACCTGATACCTCTGTTGCATAATTCATGACCCCTCCTCTCTCTGTTCTCCGTGTCAGAAATAGCTGTGTTTCCATGATTATGACATCCTCGGGAACAAGTCTCCTTGGAGACGGAAACGCTGTAACTTCCAATGAGGCGTGAGTGCCTATTTCAGGCTGCGCTGGCTGGCTGCAGGACCAGGCTAAAGCTGCTAACCTGTCGCTGGGTGAGGAGACGCTAATGACTGGTCCAAGTTGACTCTGTGGATATGACGCCGTTTGATGTCGTGCGAGGCACTACTTTAACTAAGATGCTCCACTGATGCGTTTGTGACGTAACGTGAATGTACTGGCGAGACTGGCATACTACAGATTAGCGTAGGTCTCTAGCGTTGTTATCTCTCTGGAGTTGGATGCCACCTTGCCCAAACATTGTGGCACCTAGCCCAAACATCAGGCTGTCACCTGGCTTCCATGAAGTATCAGACCGAAAACATGGTGACCTTGAAACTATGGTGATGTCATGCTTCATCGCAGGAATTATCTGCATGGGTAACTATTTTGGATGACACAGTGAAGTTCGTTTTGCCAATGCTACTAGGCTATTAGCCCTATTGGGTAAAGCGAATAACGCTGATAAATAATGGGATAACAAGGGCACATGTCCAAGTCTTTGTTGATTGGTTGGTGAGCGAACAAACCGTTATTGTAGTCAACGTGTTGGTTGCAGGAGCAGTGGGGGAAGGACGTCTGGTCAGATGACTATAGGGATGGGATCATTATGATGCTATGCTATTATTGATGCTATTACTGAGACAGCTTACCGATCCCAGTCTTTATCAACACCACTATCGATACTTTCCTATTATTTGTTTGTTCAAAAGTGATTTGATTGAAATGAAATTACTGTTGATACCGTATGGATAGCAGTATCAAAAATCTCGGACCTTATGTTTTTTTGGGTTTCGGGTGTAAAACAAAATGTAGCTGAAACCAGGAGACCACTGTGCGCACGGCTAAGATCAGATATATTGCTAAGTATACATATGTAATTACTATGAGCTTGAAGAGCTAGAGGGACATTTATTTTATCTGCCATTTCCTGTTTATTTTTCCAAACAAGTTCAAGCTAGTATCTATTCCAAAAATTCCAAATAAATTATAGCATAATTTGGCTGATGTCACGAGTGGTGAACGCTAGGTTCCCGCTCCGGATATTTAGTGGGGTGTACCTCCTCTTATGCGGTGGTTTGTTCAGATTGTGCACGGCTGGGCATAGTTCGCAATTAGCGGGTATAGTCACTGGGGAAGTGTTGCAATGTGCTTGTGATTGTTTCTTGTTACGTGTTCACAGAGGTGAGTGTTGGTTTCTAGATCACAGTTTAATGTTTGTTATAAAGACGCTATGTTGTAAACTTTAATTTATGTCACAGTATCTAGATGTTTTTGCCGTTCATTGTATGTTTTAGTTTATTGAAACACCACAACGTTATTATTGAGCTGGCAATTCTTAGCCAGACACTTATCGGAGCACAGATACCTAGCCTGTTTAGCTCCTCCCCTCTCTTCCATTTCCTCCCTTCTCTTCCCTTTCATGTCTCCTCTTCTCCCCCTCTTCTCTCCCTTCCCATGTCTCCTCATCCCCCCCTCTTCTCTCCCCTCATGTCTCCTCATCCCCCCCTCTTCTCTCCCCTCATGTCTCCTCATCTCCCCCTCTTCTCTCCCCTCATGTCTCCTCATCTCCCCCTCTTCTCTCCCCTCATGTCTCCTCATCCCCCTCTTCTCTCCCCTCATGTCTCCTCATCTCCCCCTCTTCTCTCCCCTCATGTCCCCTCTTCTCCCCCTCTTCTCTCCCTTCCCATATCTCCTCATCCCCCCCTCTTCTCTCCCCTCATGTCTCCTCATCCCCCTCTCTTCTCTCCCCTCTCATGTCTCCCCATCTCCTTTCTTTCTTTTTATGCCCAAATCCCCACTGATTTTTCCTGTTCCGCACATTTAGCTGAATGCCTGACACATTAGGTAATGCCACCCAGTTGTTTTTAAGCACTTTAAAAGCAAATGAAATGCAACCACATATTTTGGTGTGCACGTTTTCAGGAGCTCCATGGAGAATGCTTGGTTGTTGGGGATGTAAAAGATGGGAGATATACAGATGCCGACTATGTGTGTCCATTTAGGTGTGTCTGTGATAATGGTTGTCACTTTCGGTCTCACCTGGGGCAAAACATATGAAACGGTCAGCTCCATTTGTTAGTTATACGTGATATATGTTCTGCAATTGTCATGCAACTAGTAAAGTGAAAATGTTAACCCTAACAGAGACCATGTTAACCCTAACAGAGACCATGTTAACCCTAACAGAGACCATGCCCTACAGGTGCTAATATTACAGCCCAAGCATTGGCCTCACTAGGGTCGGTCTCACTAGGGTCGGCCTCACCAGGGTTGGCCTCACTAGGGTCGGCCTCACCAGGGTTGGCCTCACTAGGCTTTGCCTCACCAGGGTTGGCCTCACCAGGGTTGGCCTCACTAGGGTCGGCCTCACCAGGGTTGGCCTCACTAGGGTCGGCCTCACCAGGGTTGCCCTCACTAGGGTCGGCCTCACCAGGGTTGGCCTCACTAGGCTTTGCCTCACCAGGGTTGGCCTCACTAGGGTTGGCCTCACTAGGGTTGGCCTCACTAGGGTCGGCCTCACTAGGGTCGGCCTCACTAGGGTCGGCCTCACTAGGGTCGGCCTCACTAGGGTCGGCCTCACCAGGGTTGGCCTCACCAGGGTTGGCCTCACCAGGGTCGGCCTCACCAGGGTCGGCCTCACTAGGGTCGGCCTCACTAGGGTCGGCCTCACTAGGGTTGGCGTCACCAGGCTTTGCCTCACCAGGGGGTTGGCCTCACCAGGCTTTGCCTCACCAGGGTTGGCCTCACTAGGGTTGGCCTCACTAGGGTTGGCCTCACTAAGGTTGGCGTCACCAGGCTTTGCCTCACCAGGGTTGGCCTCACTAAGGTTGCCGTCACCAGACTTTGCCTCACCAGGGTTGGCCTCACCAGGGTTGGCCTCACTAGGGTTGGCCTCACTAGGGTTGGCCTCACTAGGGTCGGCCTCACCAGGGTTGGCCTCACCAGGGTTGGCCTCACCAGGGTCGGCCTCACCAGGGTCGGCCTCACTAGAGTCGGCCTCACTAGGGTTGGCGTCACCAGGCTTTGCCTCACCAGGGTTGGCCTCACTAGGGTTGGCGTCACCAGGCTTTGCCTCACCAGGGTTGGCCTCACTAGGGTTGGCCTCACCAGGGTTGGCCTCACTAGGGTTGGCCTCACTAAGGTTGCCGTCACCAGGCTTTGCCTCACCAGGGTTGGCCTCACTAGGGTTGGCCTCACTAGGGTTGGCCTCACTAGGGTTGGCCTCACTAGGGTCGGCCTCACTAGGGTCGGCCTCACTAGGGTCGGCCTCACCAGGGTTGGCCTCACTAGGGTCGGCCTCACCAGGGTTGGCCTCACTAGGGTCGGCCTCACCAGGGTTGGCCTCACTAGGGTCGGCCTCACTAGGGTCAACCTCACCAGGGTCGGCCTCACCAGGGTCGGCCTCACTAGGGTCGGCCTCACTAGGGTTGGACTCACTAGGGTCGGCCTCACTAGGGTCGGCCTCACTAGGGTCGGCCTCACTAGGGTCGGCCTCACTAGGGTTGGCCTCACTAGGGTCGGCCTCACTAGGGTTGGCCTCACCAGCGTTGGCCTCACCAGGGTTGGCCTCACCAGGGTTGGCCTCACCAGGGTCGGCCTCACCAGGGTCGGCCTCACTAGGGTCGGCCTCACTAGGGTCGGCCTCACTAGGGTTGGCGTCACCAGGCTTTGCCTCACCAGGGTTGGCCTCACTAGGGTTGGCGTCACCAGGCTTTGCCTCACCAGGGTTGGCCTCACTAGGGTTGGCCTCACTAGGGTTGGCCTCACTAAGGTTGGCGTCACCAGGCTTTGCCTCACCAGGGTTGGCCTCACTAGGGTTGGCCTCACTAAGGTTGCCGTCACCAGGCTTTGCCTCACCAGGGTTGGCCTCACCAGGGTTGGCCTCACTAGGGTTGGCCTCACTAGGGTTGGCCTCACTAGGGTTGGCCTCACTAGGGTCGGCCTCACTAGGGTTGGCGTCACCAGGCTTTGCCTAACCAGGGTTGGCCTCACTAGAGTTGGCCTCACTAGGGTTGGCCTCACTAAGGTTGGCGTCACCAGGCTTTGCCTCACCAGGGTTGGCCTCACTAGGGTTGGCCTCACTAAGGTTGCCGTCACCAGGCTTTGCCTCACTAGGGTTGGCCTCACTATGGTTGGCCTCACTAGGGTTGGCCTCACTAGGGTTGCCGTCACCAGGCTTTGCCTCACCAGGGTTGGCCTCACCAGGCTTTGCCTCACCAGGGTTGGCGTCACCCGGTGTGGTAACTGGTAAATGGTGTCATCCCCTCCCGATTCCCCCATTGAACTCCTCCGAGTCTTCTTGTACCGTACAAGGACATACGATTCTGTACATATTTTAAAATAAAAACATTCAACTTTACAGTTACATGAGATCGGTTTGTGTGTTGGTTTTGCCAAACCAGTACATCGGTAACATCCCAAAAATATACAACTAACATTCAAATCTCATTAAATCAGAACGTTTCTTTCCTGGCCTTCAAAGATGCAAACTTGAGAATCACTTCATCGAATTCAAAACCTTTCACCAAATCCCTTTCAATTTATAATATTATAAGGTTACAAAGTCTTGATAGCCCTGTGGAAGTGTTAGGGTAAGGGCTACAAATTGTAAAATGCTTAAATTTTACATTACTTTAAAAAATGTAAATGCTTACAAAAATGTCTACACAGATGTACACAGTACTTTTTTTTGGTACATTTGTGATCTATAAAACCGACAGGTCACAACTCCCCCCGAAGCCCCGCGATCAACGACGAGCAGAATTTGATGAGAACTGGCTCCTCTCTTTCTCCTTATCTAGCCATTACACCACAGCTAATTATGTTATGAAGGAAATCTAAAAGCACAGTCATATATTGCCTTTTGGTGTCACAGTCCGCCCCCCTAGTGACGCAACTGAGCCCAACCTTCAGGTGCGGTATCATCTCGCCTTTCCCCAGGGAACTAAGTTGAGAGACATCGGCCCAATCCCAATCCCCCTTAAAGCCTAAACCCAGAACCCTTATAGACTTTATTGACGTCACCTGGTAAGTGATTGAGTGCAGGAGGCTGCAAGGGCTCCACATGCTGTAAATAGGAATTGGACAGCACTTCGCAAAATTATCACATGACCTTGATGATGCTGAAATACGTTGCATGCTTTTTCTGGGTTTGGGACTTTTTATTTAACGTTTAATCTTTGTTATGCTAACATTAACAAACTATACACATTTCTGGCTATATTAACCATCAGTGAGCTTTGTGCGTATACTTATATGCAAACTTTGTTTTAACCATGTTAACATCAGGGTTAGTTGCGTTGGACCATGCATGTTTCTTTAACGTTCGTCTTCTTTTGTCTCTTGAGAGGCTGGTTTGCCAGGATATTTCCCTTGCTTCCGGGCTTCCCTTGGTAACCCCTGCGTTTCAAGTCCCACCGCAGTGAACTCTGAGAAACTCCCTCAGGCAAAAAGGTCTGCCAGAGAGCCTTGACAATTTGACGGTGGGACAGCCCTAAGCCCTTAGACTTACAGAGAACATGCGTGTGTCTGTGAGTGTGGTCATTGGGATTGGACTATCCTTTAACGTTTCCTATAATTCAGCCATTGGTTACAACACTCTGGGTTTAATCCCGTCTCTTCCCAAACCAGCCCAGTTGACACTATGCCAGGCACCCTAAAAACAGTGCAAATGCTGCCGACCCTGGTCACAAGTAGCCTGCGTTCCACCTATTCAGCCTTTACCCCCACACTATGCACCCAGTTGGGAACCGTGATAGAGAGTTGGAGCAGAGTCTAGTCCAGGTAGAGCATGTAACCTCCAGTGCTCCTCTGAAGCAAACAGTGTATTCTGAAAACATAAACCGTTGGACCTTCCATAAGCCACATTCGTCGATTCCAGCTCTTGCCAAAAATAGGCGTCTCAATTGCCATTGGCTGAATCAAACTTGAAAAACAAATCTCCCACCTATCCTCCCATATATTGTTTTTGATAAGTAGAAAAAACTAAATAACTTAGACAGATGGCAGTCAACATTAGCTAGCAAAGTTAGTCAAAATAGCTAGCTAATGATGCAAACGTTAGCTAGCGTGAATTCAGTGGACACCTCAGCAATCTTACTGTAGCTAGCTAGCTAATATTACACTGCATTTAAAATCAATCTGGTAAAATGAAAATGATGACAATGGGTTTAGCTACCAATTATTTTCTATAGAGATGGCATGGTGTTTTCAGGGCTAAGTAATGCACTTCTCACCAAATCATCAGCACACTTTGAGGATGTACTGAGTATACTGGTCAATGGGACAAACCTAGATCAATGGGATAAACCTAGATCAATGGGATAAACCTAGATCAATGGGATAAACCTAGATCAATGGGATAAACCTAGATCAATGGGACAAACCTAGATCAATGGGATAAACCTAGATCAATGGGATAAACCTAGATCAATGGGACAAACCTAGATCAATGGGATAAACCTAGATCAATGGGATAAACCTAGATCAATGGGATAAACCTAGATCAATGGGATAAACCTAGATCAATGGGACAAACCTAGATCAATGGGATAAACCTAGATCAATGGGATAAACCTAGATCAATGGGACAAACCTAGAACTGCAGAAGTGCAATATGCCAGACATGATGAGTTGTGTCTGCTTGTTTGTCAACAGATGATGCTAAAAGTCTAACAGACATGACCAACATTGTGCTCTGTGACAGTGAAAGAGTCATTTTGCATCACTGGAAATACGTTTGTGAGTTTACACAATTAAATGACAGCAGAAACGTGACTTGGTAAATCTCCTTCTACTACCTTTGAGCGCTAAGTGTTCCCGGCTAATATGCACTGTGAATAAGGCCTCTATCAGGAGACTAGAAGGTAATGACTGTACCAGGACTTTTAGGGCACAGCCCAAACATACGTTCTCTACTTACTGAAGTAGTGTCCCTATGTGCCCTCATGCAGATTGTTGATTTTCTGTTGATGATGGTCCTGGTGCTGTCCAATTTCACTTCAGCATCTGCGACTCTTTTAACCAGAAGTGCCACGCCACCACCCATACTCTTCCACAGTGCCACCACTAAGCCTTTCCAGAAAAAGAGAATCTCTGATTATAATCAACGGTACCAACTTTTACTCATAAAAATATTTGATAATCATGTTTCCCAAAGTCCTCAATATTTCGGGGTAGGTTTGAAAAACAAATGCACATTTAGTACCATGTAGTACCAAGTCATAGGTTATACTGTTATGTTGACAAATGTCATGTGAACAGAAAAAAGGGGACAATTGACCCGTAGAAATATAGAGAGAGGGGTCTTCAAAGCGGTTCCAATCTCATCTTTTAACTACTCTTTTAAGGTACGTTGCCAGAACTTAATTCTGTATCTGAACAATTACGCAAGACTTTAGTTTGGGATTAACTCAGATTATGTTCATACAGTTGGTGGATTAGAGCTATAAAAGGAACTATAAAAAAACAAATTTCCCAGCTGCCCAACACAACAATGCTAGTAAGGTGTGCATGCATGTGTCCGTGTGTGTCTGTGTGTGTCCGTGTGTGTGTGTGTCCGTGTGTGTGTGTGTGTGTGTGTAACTGCAAGCCGAGAGCAAGTCAATGTGCGTTTATATATAGCACATTCAAACAAAGCTGGTTCAATCTAATCTCTTTCACATGAAAAGAGGAAACTATGAATAGGTGAACTGTGTGTGTGTGTGTGTGTGTGTGTGTGTGTGTGTCTGCGTGTGCGTGGGCATGTGTGTGCGTGGGCATGTGTGTGTGTGTGTGTTTGAATTCAGTGATGGAGACAGCTCAGCCAAGTCTCTATAACAACACACACTCCATCTTCACATCACAAAGGAAAATCAACTCCACCGTCTGGTGAAAACCATCAGTTGTCTGTCACTGCACATAATGTGCTCTCTTCTGCTGAGAGACCTCGTTAATGATACTGTGGATACGGAGGACCTCTCTCTCTCTTTTTGTCTGTGTCTGTCTCTCTCTGTCCCCGTCTGTGTCTATCTCTCTTCCTCTGTTTTTCTCTCTGTCTCTCCGTTCCTTTTAGTGTATGTCTCTCTCTGCCGGTCTCTCTATTTTACTCTGTCTTTCTGTGTCTGTCTGTCTCTCCCACTCGCTGTCTGTCTCTTCCACTCGCTGTCTGTCTCTCTGCCTTCACTCTGTCTTTCTCTCTGTCCCTTTATGTATTTGTTTCTCTCTCTCTTTCTCTCTCTGTCACTCTGTCTCTCACTCTCAGCCTTATGTAATCACTGTGATGCTGCTTACGTAAGTACGGAAAGAGAGAAAGAAAGAGAGTGATAGAGACGGAGGGTGAGACTGAGAGAGACAGAGGGAGAGACTGAGAGGGAGACTGAGAGAGAGGGAGAGAGACACTCTGAGAGAGAGGGAGAGAGAGACTGTGAGAGAGAGTGAGATGGGGTTTCTCTATTGTTCCTCAGCAGCCCTCTGCCCCAAGCAAGTCATGCCAGCTCAGGCCAATCCTGCCTGATCCAGTCCAGATTTGAGTCAGGGATTTTAGTTTGTGTGTGTGTGTGTGTGTGTGTGTGTGTGTGTGTGTGTGTGTGTGTGTGTGTGTGTGTGTGTGTGTGTGTGTGTGTGTGTGTGTGTGTGTGTGTGTGTGTGTGTATCATCATTGTGTGTGTCAGTGTGTGTGTGAATCTGCATTGTGTGTGGAATTGTCTGCATCTGCGTTTGGACTTAAGTTGCAATAAATGCTTATGTGACTTGTTGGTAACATCTGTTACGATGTTATGAAAAATAACCTTTTTATATACATGTAAACAGTCCTTTTTTTATTTATGAGGCAAAGGTCTCATTTGCAAGCTTGCCCTGGGAACATCATCTAACAAATACAACAACAATTAAGGACAAATACAAACACTTTACAGATACAATGACATAATATTAATCATCTCAGTCAATTAAAACAAATACAATTCTCACTATAAAAGTCTAACAGCTGAGGTGCTTTAAAAGAGAATACTAAACT
Source organism: Dallia pectoralis (assembly GCA_029465975.1). NCBI lineage: Eukaryota > Metazoa > Chordata > Actinopteri > Esociformes > Umbridae > Dallia > Dallia pectoralis. The sequence continues at coordinate 18,814,401 of CM055730.1, forward strand.
ACCCAACTCAGTAGTTACAAAAGGTGTCTTTATTACTATCCAACTCTGAGATCCAGTATTGAATCCAAACGATCTATGTGTCAATAGTGATGTTAAGTATACCGGAAGCCTGTGGAGTAGGGCTTAGTAAACAAACATAGAGTAATGGAGGTTTGATCTACACACTGTTAAGGAGGTCCAGCCAACTTGATGGTATAAAATGCATTGATGTTTTATAACTGTCTAAAGGAATAAAACGCAAGGCACTATGATAGACAGAGTCAAGCAACTTCAGAGTAGAAGCAGATGCACTTTGGTACATTGTATATCCAGAGTCCAGCACAAACAAGGAAGTTGACTGAAGAATTTTCCCCAAGGAAAAGCAAGATTTGTTTTTGTAGAAGGAACCCAGTTTAAACTTAAGCTTTTTAACTCATTAAAGATCTTTGGTATGTTTCTTAAATGAAAGGTCACTGCCAATCCAAATTCCCTGGTATTTGTATGAGCGGACCCATTCAATTATAGAACCATTCAAAGGGTGAATTTTGTATGTTGAAATCAACTGATGGGATTTTTAAAAAGCATGTATTTGGTTTTGCTGGTGCAAGCTTTAAATTTAAAGTGCCATCTGCATATTATTAAAGTCAGACTGTAAACTGGCCAAAGCAGCATTGATTAACCATAAGCAAAAAGGAATGTGGAATTTTTTACAGATTGACTAATGCCATTAATGTATATAGTGAAAAGAACTGGTCCTAGGATGGATCCCTGAGGTACACCTCTGTGTACGTATAGACTCAATCAAACTCCATCCAGCACAATAGATTGTGTTCGGCTGGTAAGATAGTTATAAATCCAGGAAAATGTACCAGGACAAAGGCATATTGATGACAAATTGGGCGATAATTGTTGAGATCACCTCTATCACCCCCCTAATGGAAAGGCAACACATATGCAGATTTACACAATTTAGGAATAAGTTCTAAAGATAACGTCAAATTAAAAATATGGGTTACAACACCAGCTGTAAAAGATACTTCACAATTTAAAACACCAGGTTCCAATTTCCCCAATAGATTTTTTAGGGTCAAATGCTAATAACGCATCAAGGACTTATTTGGTAGAAAATTGTCTGAAAGATCCCAGCACTCACATTCTCAGTATCAGCCAACAGATTTCAGGGGTACGACCCTTTTAAAATTACACTATTTTAGGACAGTTTTAGCCAGTGTTCACTCTTACTCACACACTCTATCATGCAAACATTCATAAATACTCCCGCTTCACAATTTCCTCTATTATTGCATATTTGTCTCACCAAATTGTGTCAGATCTTCATATATAATGTAATATAAGTCTATGGTATCCTATATAAAACACATTTTGAGCCATACTGAGGTGGACTTGCTCTTTTTTTGTTTAGGATCATTTCCCTGCTCTATAACCCAAGTGTGCTTCAGATCAGGCACAATCTTCTGCAGAATCTGGTATAGAGCAGAATTCATGGCTCTTTCAATGATGGCAGGTCTTCCAGGCACGGAGGCAGCAAAACATCTCCACACCATCACACAAACCACCACCTTGTTCCGACTATCTCTCGGCTTGCGGGGCATCAATGTGCTTTTTTGCAACTGTGAGACGAGCACCTGTTTCTGTTAGTACGACTGTATGCAGTGGTTTGCGCCTTATTGTCTGAACACTGACTTAAGCTGATGCTAGAGAGGCCTGCAGTTCCATATATGTTGCCCTGGTTGTTTTTGTGATGCCCTGGTTGAGTCATTGTTGCCCCCTTGAGGGCGTTTTGAAGGTTGATCACTACTGGAAATATTCACCCGGGTTCCAAGTTTTCTCTATTTGTAGATAATGGCTGTCACTCTGGTTCGTTGGAGTACCAGAGACCATATAACTTTGTAACCCTTTAAAACCCTTTGTAACCCTTTAAAACTGACATATATATTCTGGAATTTCTTTCGACTGTGAGGAGGTGTGCTGCTTGTTGGGACCTTGTTGCCTCCTTCAATTTGATGGTGATGTTCTGTGTTTGTTTAGATTGAACAAGTGGTAATCAAGGCTGGGTTTGTCTGCTCTAATTGGGTCAATTCAATTTGGTTGAGGCGGCAATCACTTCTTCACACAGTGCCAGTTGGTGTTTTTCCCTTCAAAAAAAAATATTTGAACACTGACATTTGTGTTTACTCAGGTTCTCTTCGTCTGATATTATTAGGATCGTCAACCATTCAATGTGACAAATATGGAAATATAGAGGAAGGGGGCAAACACTTTTTTAGCAGCAATGTACACAAAGGAAGTAGAGGTCATAAGGTCATACGTTAGATCATCCTATCAGATGTGGTTGTTTTACCTTGTCTGACACCTTCTGAAGAAACACATTCAGTGTGAGAGGAATGTCTTCTAACTTCTTCCAATAGAGATCAAAACATGTGTGCAGTTATCTGTGCGCGTGTGTGTGCTTTTGCCCGTGTGAGTGTGTATACAAGTATCTTGTGTAATGTTCTTTAGAGTAAAACCATACATTACTACCATGGCTGTAGTGAAATAATCTCATATATTCGGTGAATAGTCGGATGCCTCAGTAAGCTTAATGTGCCCTGTTCTTTATTTAGCCATCCTCATGTTTAAATCCTTATGCCGAAGTCGACTCTGTGCGCTTTCTGATGGCTCAGAACAATATGCTTTTGGATACATAAGCCATGTTCCAAACCTATTGCAACAGTCTGGTTCGAGGCATAGTGCCTCACTGGAACATGTGTAATCCTCTGGTCTGGAGGACGGCGCGGCTGGGCTAGGGAGAAATTTATTGTTTTAGGAGGCTACAGGAGGCTGTAATGGATGCTACAGGAGTAACAGATGTTGTATTTTCTGTTAAAAACCATTAGAGGTACGATATGATGTAACTATTTCCACAGGGTTTGACGGTCTTAGTCTTAGTACTGTAATGTATGCAGCCGTGGAGGGTCGTCCTTCCTGCAGGGGTGTTCTTTCTCAGTGCTGGCCTCATCTCCAGTCTATTACTGTACACACACTCTTGTCTCCAGTCTATTACTGTACACACACTCTTGTCTCCAGTATATTACTGTACACACACTCTTGTCTCCAGTCTATTACTGTACACACACTCTTGTCTCCAGTCTATTACTGTACACACACTCTTGTCTCCAGTCTATTACTGTACACAAACTCTTGTCCCCAGTCTATTACTGTACACACACTCTTGTCTCCAGTCTATTACTGTACACACACTCTTGTCTCCAGTCTATTACTGTACACACACTCTTGTCTCCAGTCTATTACTGTACACACACTCTTGTCTCCAGTCTATTACTGTACACACACTCTTGTCTCCAGTCTATTACTGTACACACACTCTCGTCTCCAGTCTATTACTGTACACACACTCTTGTCTCCAGTCTATTACTGTACACACACTCTCGTCTCCAGTCTATTACTGTACACACACTCTTGTCTCCAGTCTATTACTGTACACACACTCTTGTCTCCAGTCTATTACTGTACACACACTCTTGTCTCCAGTCTATTACTGTACACACACTCTTGTCTCCAGTCTATTACTGTACACACACTCTTGTCTCCAGTCTATTACTGTACACACACTCTTGTCTCCAGTCTATTACTGTACACACACTCTTGTCTCCAGTCTATTACTGTACACACACTCTTGTCTCCAGTCTATTACTGTACACACACTCTCGTCTCCAGTCTATTACTGTACACACACTCTCGTCTCCAGTCTATTACTGTACACACACTCTCGTCTCCAGTCTATTACTGTACACACACTCTCGTCTCCAGTCTATTACTGTACACACACTCTCGTCTCCAGTCTATTACTGTACACACACTCTTGTCTCCAGTCTATTACTGTACACACACTCTTGTCCCCAGTCTATTACTGTACACACACACACTTGTCTCCAGTCTATTACTGTACACACACTCTTGTCTCCAGTCTATTACTGTACACACACTCTTGTCTCCAGTCTATTACTGTACACACACTCTTGTCTCCAGTCTATTACTGTACACACACTCTTGTCTCCAGTCTATTACTGTACACACACTCTTGTCTCCAGTCTATTACTGTACACACACTCTTGTCTCCAGTCTATTACTGTACACACACTCTTGTCTCCAGTCTATTACTGTACACACACTCTTGTCTCCAGTCTATTACTGTACACACACTCTTGTCTCCAGTCTATTACTGTACACACACTCTTGTCTCCAGTCTATTACTGTACACACACTCTTTTATTAATCCCTGAACACTCACACCTCTTAGGTTTTTATCATAGCTGGAAACTAATGGAAATCATGCATTGTTTCCACATCTCAAAGTTTCAACTGTTATGTGTTTTATTCCTAACTTGCACTGTTGAACAGCTAGGTGGGCGTGGCTAGTGTGTTTTATTCCTAACTGGCACTGTGGAACAGCTAGGTGGGCGTGGCTAGTGTGTTTTATTCCTAACTGGCACTGTGGAACAGCTAGGTGGGCGTGGCTAGTGTGTTTTATTCCTAACTGGCACTGTGGAACAGCTAGGTGGGCGTGGCTAGTGTGTTTTATTCCTAACTGGCACTGTGGAACAGCTAGGTGGGCGTGGCTAGTGTGTTTTATTCCTAACTGGCACTGTTGAACAGCTAGGTGGGCGTGGCTAGTGTGTTTTATTCCTAACTGGCACTGTGGAACAGCTAGGTGGGCGTGGCTAGTGTGTTTTATTCCTAACTGGCACTGTGGAACAGCTAGGTGGGCGTGGCTAGTGTGTTTTATTCCTAACTGGCACTGTGGAACAGCTAGGTGGGCGTGGCTAGTGTGTTTTATTCCTAACTGGCACTGTGGAACAGCTAGGTGGGCGTGGCTAGTGTGTTTTATTCTCAGCATCACAACGAATCACATTTCACACCCCTGATCCTAATTCTCTTTGAATGAACGCCTTCTGCCAAATGCCTTCAGTTGTTCTTTCTATAAATATCATGAATATCATTATTCTGCTTCTAAATGGTTTGAAAACAACATGGCACAAAGTGCCATTCAGAACTGCTCTCGTGTCAGTGTTTATTTTTGTTTGTTGGTTGTTGTCGACGTCAATGGTTTATTGTTGTTGGTTTGTTGTTGCCAGTTAGGAGTACAGTACAGGTATTTAAAATGAGACAAACCCTGTGTGTGTGTGTGTGTATGTGTGTGTGTGTGTGTGTGTGTGTGTGTGTGTGTGTGTGTGTGTGTGTGTGTGTGTGTGTGTGTGTGGTGGAGCCATATTAGTTGTGCCGTTGGCAGACAGTATGTTGTCTGAGTGGCTTCATGAGCGATGGGCCTGTATAATGGCGAGCAGCTAAATGGGTACTAGCTTTGGCTACTGGGTTCTTCAACTAAATGCATTGCGGTCTGTTACTGACCGACCAACTGAATAATACAGGAGTGCCTACTGGGAGAATGTCTCTGTACAGGGACGAAGGCATTCAACACAGTTGCTGAGGGACACACAAGGTCGTTGCTAACATATGATGCATGCTCTTAAGAAATGTGGTCATATCTCCCCCGCATGGCACCCTGGGTAATCTACTCTCTTATTTTCTTTCTCTTTTCTCAACCCCACTTTCCTCGCTTCTCTCTTTGTCATCCTCTTCTGCTGTTAGGGCCTTGTGACTTTCTGTGAGACGAGCTGTATACGGTGGTGCTGTTTCCTATCACGATGTGCTGTGTTGTATTGGGGCATTGAGGGCAGACTGGTGCAGGCTGACTCACTCAACCTCTTGGCTGTTCAGAGGGAGAATGTCACTGCACACCGTGTACATGCAGCCATGGACGCACACGTAGAGCGCAAACACAAGTGTGCTCTGAGAACATGCATGGACTCACGCATGGAATACACGGCGACCCACACCGGCACGCCGTGTCTGTGTTTAGGTCCGGTCACTGAAACAGACTCGCTGTGACCGCGTCCGAGTTATGCCCGGCTCGGCTGCAGTTAATGAGACATTGTTTGTCTCCGTTTGGTAATGAGCGTTTTCTCTGTGCGTGTGTTTTCTCCACAGCACTACACGAGTTCCCCACTGACCTGTTCACCAATCAGGAGCGCGTCGAGGGGGCGGTGGCCCTGCACGTCCTGTTTGTGAGTTACGCTCTTCGCCACCGACACAAACCACGACACACACACTACCACACACACTACCACACACACACACACACACACGTTACCACACCCACACACGCTACCACATACACACACACGCGCTACTGCCACTGCATGCCACAGTCTGACTCATTGAAGTGACCATACATTAAAGAGCAGACACTTATTTCATAGCACAAAGCTGAGTGACACAGTCTAGGTTTAAGCCGTGTCTGTGCTGCATGCTGACAGGTGGCCGGGAAGCCCAGTGGGTGATGCAAATTGGACTGTACCATCAGCCAGGGATGGGGTTAGCATGGTTTACAGTTTAGTAATTTAGCCAACGCTCAAATGGAGCTATGTGCAGCTCAGTAGTAAACTCAATAAGTAGTTTGTACACTCTACTGAATTAATTAGTTATCTGCATATGTTGTGCTAGAGAGGCAGAAGACCATAGAAGAAAACATAGAGAAATAGATAGAGAAACATAATCAGAAATAACAAATAACAGGAGCCGTACCAACAGGGGTCTGGTGTCACATGACAGGAGCCGTACCAACAATTAGCTGCAATAATACCAGACGTGAAATGACAAGTGCCTAAATGAGCACTACTGCATCTCAAGGTTGAGCTCTCGGTGGTCTGTGAATGTTCAAGGAGACGTGTGTCAGCCACACAAAAACGGAGATGTGGGTTGCCATCTGGTTGTCAGCAGAGAGGTCAGAGAAGAACAGTTGAGTGTAATCCACATAGCATAAACAGGAGAGACGGTGCACGGTTAAGACTGTCTGTAAGCCGCCATACAGGGTGTGTCTCTCGGGCTTCCTGGCTAGCCAGATGTTGGACAGAAGCTTAGCTTGCAGCTTAGGAGACTTTCTCAGAACACACCGACACGTGGAGCTGAGGAACGCCAGCATGGCACCACCATGGGTAGAAGATGTCATGGGACCGCAGAGATCGATGCGCTTGCTCATGCCTGGGTATTCCAGTTGTGACTTGGTGTGATGTCTTCTTCCGCAGGCCATGTACATGTTCTATGCGCTGGCCTTGGTGTGCGATGACTACTTTGTTCCCTCTCTGGAGAAGATATGTGAGGTAAGAATGTACAAGACTATTTTGTCAGAGACTTCAGTCAACGATTCAGTGATGAATGGACTTCAAGGACACTGTTCTCCTTTCCTGTGTTTTCTGTGCCCTCTTCTCCAATCTCTCTCTCTCTCTGTCATTCTCTCATTGACTTCCTGTCTCCCCGGCTGTCCGTCTCAGCGTCTTCATCTCAGTGAAGATGTAGCAGGTGCGACCTTCATGGCAGCGGGCAGCTCAGCTCCAGAACTCTTTACCTCAGTCATCGGTACGATATGAACAGACGTGGACACCCACCTACCCCTTTCACCACTTATGTCGGCAGTCAAATGATTTGTTCATGAGGACAGTCAAATGCACTGTGCGAATCAGGCCCATACTTAACATGTACTAGTGTGTCACCCTCTATAAGAACCGTTTAACTCAGGGGTCTTTGTCTCTGTGTCTTCATGTTTAACTCAGGGGTCTTTGTCTCTGTGTCTTCATGTTTAACTCAGGGGTCTTTGTCTCTGTGTCTTCATGTTTAACTCAGGGGTCTTTGTCTCTGTGTCTTTATGTTTAACTCACAGGGTCTTTGTCTCTGTGCGGGTGTCTTCATGTTTAACTCACAGGGTCTTTGTCTCTGTGTCTTCATGTTTAACTCACAGGGTCTTTGTCTCTGTGTCTTCATGTTTAACTCACATGGTCTTTGTCTCTGAGTCTTCATGTTGAACTCAGGGGTCTTTGTCTCTGTGTCTTCATGTTTAACTCAGGGGTCTTTGTCTCTGTGCGGGTGTCTTCATGTTTAACTCAGGGGTCTTTGTCTCTGTGCGGGTGTCTTCATGTTTAACTCACAGGGTCTTTGTCTCTGTGCAGGTGTCTTCATGTTTAATTCACAGGGTCTTTGTCTCTGTGCAGGTGTCTTCATCGCTAAAGGTGATGTTGGGGTGGGAACTATTGTGGGCTCTGCCGTCTTCAATATCCTCTGCATCATTGGAGTGTGTGGAATATTCGCTGGACAGGCAGGTTTCTGTATCTTGGCTTGTGTAGGCATGCATGGACACACACACACACACACACACAAGAGGTTAATACTTAAGGTTGAAGTGTTGCACTTGCCGTTCCACTCTTGCTGACAGTATTTCAACTTCCTTCCTCCGTCCTCTCTCCCTCTCTCCCTTCTCTCTCTCCCTCTCTCTCTCTCTCTCCCTCCCTTTCTCTCTATCTCTCTCTTTCCCTCTCTCTCTCCCTTTCTTTCTCTCTATCTCTCCTCTCTCTCTCTCTCCCTCTCTCTGTCTTTCTCCCTCTCTCTCTCCCCCTCCCTCCCTCTCTCTCTCTCTCTTTCCCTCTCTCTCCCTTTCTTTCTCTCTATCTCTCCTCTATCTCTCTCTCTCTCTGTCTCTCCCTCCCTCTCTCTTCCTCTCTGTCTCTCCCTCCCTCTCTTCCTCTCCCTCTCTCTATCTACCTATCTCTTCTTTTTCGCCCCCTCTCTCTCAGGCAGTGTATTTGTCTCGGTGGAGTCTTATGAGAGACTCTGTCTACTACACATTGTCCATCACTGCTCTCATAGTGGTGAGTGAATTGATGCTGACTGTAGCAATCTGGAGACTTTAATGTGGAATCTATTCACTAAACAAATGTTTACGTGAAACTACGAGCATTTAGCTGTCCTTACGATTGTCCTACGTTTTCAGCATTGTTCTTCTTTTCTTTTTACAGTTCATATATGATGAAAAGGTTTCGTGGTGAGTACCGGTAGTATGTTTATACGTTATGGAGAACTCTGCTTTGTTTTTGTGTCCTAACTTGGCTTAATGCAATGCATAGCTGTACAGATCTGATCCAATAAATCCCTGTGTGTGTGTGTGTGTGTGTGTGTGTGTGTGTGTGTGTGTGTGTGTGTGTGTGTGTGTGTGTGTGTGTGTGTGTGTGTGTGTGTGTGTGTGTGTGTGTGTGTGTGTGTTCCAGGTGGGAGTCGCTGACACTGGTTCTGATGTATTTAGGCTACATAATTATAATGAAGTAAGTCTGTCTGAAACCGCACACACACCTGATTTTGTGTGTCCGGGTATAAAGACATATTTTAACCTTTTAAGAGCATCTTAAACCTTATTCCCACTTACTTTTAGTGTCGGAGCTTCATTGAGACAGTACTTATGTCTGGTTGCGAGCACAAGCCATAAATTGTAGTGATGACCCCTGTACATTGTCAACTTTGTCCATTTGACAAGTGCCACCTTTCTAAACACTGTTGCCGACCAGGTCCACCCCTTCATGACAATGGTGTTACCCGATGGGAGTGGCCTCTCTCATTAGGATATAATGCACCCTGTCACACTGCACATTTGTTCAGGAATGGTTTGATGAACATGGTGAAGACCTCAAAGGTGTTGCCCCCAAGGTCCTCAAATCTTCATCCAATTGAGCATTTATGGGATGTGCTGGACCAACATGTCCGATCCGCGTCGGCCCAAACTCACAATTTTCAGGAATTGAAGGATCCGCTGCTAAGGTCTTGGTGCCAGATACCATAATACACATCCAGGGAGCTTGAAGAGTCCATAGTTTGGTGCGTTGGCACTGAGTTGGCGTCACGCAGTGCACCAACAGCATATTAGGTATTATATTTTGGCTCATTTGAGTATGTCTTGTGTACACAACTAGACAGCCAAATAAAACGTATAAAAGTAACGTGGACCAAAACAATTGTGCTTCAACACAAAAAGTATATGGAAATCAAGTTTAAAAGGTAAAACCCTAAATATTTCATTAACTGGTTTTGTATGCCACGGTTTAACTTTAAAAATGTTTGTGTTGTGTGTCTATTTTTAACTCTTAACATTGCTGGTGTCTGTGTGTCAAGGTTTAACTCTTAACACTGCCGGTGTTGTGTGTCTATTTTTAACTCTTAACACTGCTGGTGTTGTGTGTCTATTTTTAACTCTTAACACTGCTGGTGTTTTATGTCTAGGTTTAACTCTAACACTGCCGGTGTTGTGTGTCTAGGTTTAACTCTAACACTGCTGGTGTTGTGTGTCTAGGTTTAACTCTAACACTGCTGTTGCTATGTGTATAGGTTTAACTCTAATATTGTGCGTTTCCTGGAGAGATGGAAGAAGACCCCAACTGTCTTGGGGAATGGCACAGCCAGTAACACTGACCTAGATGAAAACGGCGATGCCACTGTTGTCTTGCTGAAGAAAGGTACACAGTTTCAAAATTGTATTTATCACATACTGTACACGTATAGCTAATGCCAATGATGAGCTCCCGTCCATAACTGATTGAAAAAACGCAATTCAAAACTACAGAACACAGTAAGCGGGGGCATATTAGTAACAAGATGAAACATGACATGTGTACATTTTCCAAATACATAACTTGAATGTGTGTGTGGTCTTATGGTCCCACCATACGTATATATGTATGACTGTATGTGCGTCTGTGTTTGTCTCATGTCTTTCCATCTATCTCTTTTGTGTCCTCTCTCTCTCTACTGTGTTCTCTCTTTCTGTCCCACTCACGGTCCTTCAGCTAATGTTCGTAGAAAGCCCTCGGTGTTGATGGTGGATGAGCTCCTGTCTGCCTACCCTCACCAGCTGACCTTCTCTGAAGCTGGCATGAGGATCATGATCACCAGTCACTTTTCTCCACACACACGCCTCACCATGGCCTCACGCATGCTCATCACTGAGGTACGACCACACACACACACGCCTCACCATGGCCTCACGCATGCTCATCACTGAGGTACGACCACACACACACACGCCTCACCATGGCCTCACGCATGCTCATCACTGAGGTACGACCACACACACACACGCCTCACCATGGCCTCACGCATGCTCATCACTGAGGTACGACCACACACACACACGCCCATGGCCTCACGCATGCTCATCACTGAGGTACGACCACACACACACACGCCTCACCATGGCCTCACGCATGCTCATCACTGAGGTACGACCACACACACACACGCCTCACCATGGCCTCACGCATGCTCATCACTGAGGTACGACCACACACACACGCGCCTCACCATGGCCTCACGCATGCTCATCACTGAGGTACGACCACACACACACACGCCTCACCATGGCCTCACACATGCTCATCACTGAGGTACGAACACACACACACACGCCTCACTATGGCCTCACACATGCTCATCACTGAGGTACGACCACACACACACGCCTCACTATGGCCTCACACATGCTCATCACTGAGGTACGACCACACACACACACGCCTCACCATGGCCTCACGCATGCTCATCACTGAGGTACGACCACACACACACACGCCTCACCATGGCCTCACACATGCTCATCACTGAGGTACGACTACACACACACACGCCTCACTATGGCCTCACGCATGCTCATCACTGAGGTACGACAACACACACACACGCCTCACTATGGCCTCACGCATGCTCATCACTGAGGTACGACCACACATTCACACGCCTCACTATGGCCTCACACATGCTCATCACTGAGGTCTGACCACACACACACGCCTCACGCATGCTCATCACGGAGGTACAACCACACACACACACGCCAAACCATGGCCTCACACATGCTCATCACTGAGGTACGACCACACACACACACGCCTCACCATGGCCTCACGCATGCTCTTCACTGAGGTATGACCATAAACACACACACGCCTCACCATGGCCTCACGCATGCTCTTCACTGAGGTATGACCATAAACACACACACGCCTCACCATGGCCTCACACATGCTCATCACTGAGGTACGACCATACACACACATGCATACAGATAACCACGCCCAACCACACACACCGTCTGGCTTCCGTTTGCTTCAGATATGTGTGTTTCTAATGCAAACTCGTTATGGACCTAAACATGTACGTTGTCATTCGTGTGTGTTCCTTCTTTTGTGCAGCGGCAGCGTCTGATCAGCGCACGACCGTGCACTAACGGAGACTCAGAGGTCACCCTTAAGGGCGCCAGCAGGCGGTGCCTAGAGAACGGACTGGGCGGCCCTGACAGGGGCGTCAACGGTCGTCGTGGTCACCACGGAGAGGATGACGGGAGAGAGGTGGAGGCGGACAACGACACGGAAAATGAAAACGAAGACAACGAAAACAACGAGAACGATGAGGAAGAGGAGGAGGAGGAAGGAGGGGAGGGGCCATTTATTCCCTTTCATGTCCCAGGTATATCTCTTATACCATTAACATGGTTGGACACAAACACTGTGGGTTAGGTTTCTAGAAAACCTAAGTATCACACAATCAAAATAAAATATAGAGTAGTAGTAAAAAAAATAAAAGTATCACGTAATGGAGAATTAACAGTTGTCACAAAGTGTTTATCGCAAAAAGCAATCGAAAAGATGTTGACGGACGAAGGCTAGGAGAAACTATAGACAGGAAATAGCTCCACTTCCTTTGCCAAAGGAACACTAGCAGACCACCAACCACCTGGAGACCCCACTGGGTTCTATTCACTGACACAAGCTCCAGCGGGGGGTGGGTGGGGGAGGATGGGGGGGAGCAAAGCCAGACAGGCGGATCTTTCGTCAGTGACTCAACCCGCTCTCGTGGAGAATGGCGAAAAGCCTAACATGATGTGGTGAGCCCTGTTAGAGACGGCATGGAGGAACAGGGTGAGGCCAGTGACTCAATCCCTGTAATAGTACTGAGGAGATCCCTGTGGTGTGAGGAACGCTCACTATCCACCGCAATTCTTCTGGACCAGACTCTCAGTCAGATGAGTCTTCTGTGAATGGCAGATCATTCCTCGGTTATCCGGCCATTCAGCTGTCTGTTAGCTCTGGGTTTGTTGAGACGTTATCTGTAACCAAAGTGTATGTACAGATATGGAGGAACCCATTCTGTGAGATATGTAGGAGCAAATCTTTAAACTCGACGTAGAACAATTAGCCAGGGTTGGCTGGTTAGTACTGAAATAATTTTTGCCACCTCATTCAGTTGACATTTATTGAATGTTTTTACCGGGTAACATGGCGAGAAGAGCTCTGCAATGGTCGAAATGTTGAAAAAAGTAAAAAATGGTAGGTGATTTTTTTTGTGTTGAACACTTTAAGATTTTAGCGATGTTACAGAGATTACAGTAATCTGATCTTGGAATTTGTTTCACACGTTAGTCAAAAGAGAGATCAGAGTTCATATTATTTCCACTGAGGTACTTAGAATACTGCACAACCATCCAGATACATGTTTAGACGACATTAGATATCCCTTCTGGGGTACCTCGAGGTAGCATCTATGTCCAGGTTTAAAAGTGAAAGCATTTCTCTTCATTTCTTTTCTCTCTCTCTCTCTCTCTCTCTCTCACTCTCTCTCACTCTCTCTCTTCAGCGGGGTGCTGTAATAAGATCAAGTGGCTGTTGGCCTGGCCTCTATGTCTGATGTTGTTCTTTACGGTTCCCAACTGTGCCATCCCTCGCTGGGAGAGGTGGTTCATGGTGTCTTTCATCAACTCCACCTTTTGGATCGCTGCCTTCTCTTACATTATGGTCTGGATGGTGAGAACACACACTTTCTATCATGAATACAACCACATAGCTAGCCGGGTCAACACACACACACACACATCATACACACATTTCTATTTTTTTTTTCTTTTAGGTGACAGTGATTGGGTACACTCTGGGTATCCCTGATGTCATCATGGGCATCACCTTCCTGGCAGCTGGCACCAGTGTGCCGGACTGCATGGCCAGTCTTATTGTGGCAAGACAAGGTAAGGACAGTCTGGTTAGGCCTGCTGCTTGCACCCCTCTCTGAGCGGACGGACACCCAGGAGTCGAACCGGAGCTCAATCTGACTGTGTTACTTGCAACAGAGAATGGCCATGATGTAGAACAGGAGACTTTGATATCAGGCTGGCAGGCCCCCTGCCCCCTACAGCCTATCTTTTTGAATGTGCTATAAATGGGAGTGACCCTCTCCTACATTCTGTTATCTGCGTTTATTCATGCTAATCCCATCAAATATTAACTTGTCACAGAGCAGCGGTAAAGGCGTTTACTGACAGCGTCTCTATGTTGTCGTCGAGTTTGTGGTGGCTTTTTCTGTCCTCTCACTCTATCTTCCTCTTGGTCCGTCAGGTCTCGGGGATATGGCTGTGTCTAACTCCATAGGCAGCAATGTGTTCGATATCCTTATTGGACTCGGCCTACCCTGGGCCCTGCAGACTATTTGCATCGACTATGGCTCTTACGTAAGTAACACGGCGTGTTTCTGTTCACGCTGACGGTGTAATAACGCCAGTAAATCTCCTTCAGTAACGCACAAGGTAAACTGACACGATGTGATCACGTGGCCCGGGTCTATTCTGTCAAACTTTATCGATGTCACATTATCATTGTGAGAAAATACACAATTGATTTTCTGCCCGGGAACAGTTTGGCTCACGTCGGCTGCGCCCATGCACAGTACCACTCAGTCGTCTCATGTTCACGCAGCCAGGGGAGTGTTATTTGTGAGCTCTGGAGATAAACACATCTTCCAGCTTGACATTAGAGTGTGAGGGTCCTACCAGCGCTAAGAGGGAGGCGAAAAGTAGCTGTCAGCTGTCCGAAAGAAATGCAGCATTCTGCTGTATTTCCCAGTGTACCAGAACCACATTAGACCAGACACGCGTGTGGCAGTGAAAGAATGCCTACAGAAATCTGTTCCAACGGGCACACAGGCAATCGTTGCTGCCTTGTTATTTCACTGGTGTTGAGTATTACATGATTGTTTTCAATGAAGGCATTTACTGTGTGCGTTAGGGAATTGAGCTGGCTACTGGAGTTCTAGTGAAGGATGCGATTCACAGAACAGCTCTTGTGTATTTTGTACATTGCAAAAGTGCCAGAAAATAAGAAAAGAAACCATCTACATGTCCTGAGACTTTCTAATAAAGTTGTTTGGTGATGAAACATTGGAGTGATTTTAAAACTCTTATTACGTTTTGGAAATAACAGGTGTATGCCAAATGTTGTTGCGGAAGTGACGTGAATCGTTTTTTAACAAAGTTGAACCTCAATATGTTTAATCTTTCAGATTAAACTAAACAGCAAAGGCCTCATCTTCTCTGTGGCACTTCTGCTCGGGTCTGTGTTCCTCACGGTAGGTGACTGATTCATCTATATCTCCCTTTTGATAGAATACAATTATTGTTTCACACTGTCTACGTGTAATCAGAGATATGGGCAGAGAGTACTTTTAATTCAAACAGAAGCAACACTGCATACACAATACCTTAGCTTTACTTTCAACAATGACTGTCATGGGCTGGGATGAGAGGACCAAACAGTTACATTAGGGATCAAGACACAAATGAGGGGAAACAAAGGTGTACATGGTGTAACTAATTGACAGAGGAAAAAACATATTTGGGCATGTAGGCAAACGAGAGGGCAGGACAGGCCCAGACCAGACCACCCACACCTGTAACCAGTCCCGGTCAGCTGGAACCATCACACTATGTTTAATTTGGACCACAGTAAATAGCATGTGTTTCTCTTCCCACGTCTCTGTCAGGTCCTGGGTGTTCACCTAAATGGGTGGAAACTAGACCGTCGCCTGGGGTTGTTGTGTCTGTTCATGTACTCTATCTTCCTCTGCTTCTCAATCCTCATCGAGTACAATATCTTCATCTTCGTCAACCTGCCAACCTGCAGAGACCGTTGAGAACCACTTCTTCCTTTTCTTTTTTGTCCCTGTCTCTCCTGGAGACGGTCCTTTCCCTTCACGTCTAGAGACAGTAATGTCCCATTCTCCCTGGAGACGGTCCTTTCCCTTCACGTCTAGAGACATTAATGTCCCATTCTCCCTGGAGACGGTCCTTTTCCTTCACGTCTGGAGACAGTAATGTCCCATTTTCCATGGAGACGGGTAATGTGTAGGAAGGATCTGTTTGCATCTCAAATATTTTTTATTTTTCAAACAAAGTATATTTACTTTATTTTGTTTTTGTCATTACGGTTCGGTGCAATATGGTGTGTGTATGTGTGCATGTGTGCGTGTGTCTGTGTGTATAGGTGGATAGAAAACACATGCAAGGATGCAAACAGACTTGTGAAAAGCTCTCACACGCTACTGGACTTGTGAACAAAGCGATCATGTTCGACTACTGTTTGCTTTGATGTGAATATTTAGTTTTAGATTTTTTGTAAGGGTAATTGAAACTGCATTATATTCTAAATTGTGATCTTGCTGATATTTTACAATGTAATGTAATGTGTTTTTTAGCTGCTAACTGTTTTAGAGAAAGCAGTCTGATGCGAATTGATACAATCTACTGGAAAGGTTTTGTCAAGGTGAAGGAACCATGTGACTTGATGTAAATTGTAGACTGAGGAAAAATGGGTAAATATATCTCTTCTGTACACGCACACACAAACCATGTTGTTCAGCAAACTATCTACACCAATACATTTTAGAAACATTTTTATCAAATCTCTCTGCTGATTTTTGTGTATTAAATGGATGTCCAGAGAGAGCATTCAATTTCAGCAGAAAGGTCAGATAATATGCTTTGTTAAATGTATGTTTAAAATATAAAATGGGCCATGTTCAAGGAGAATGTCCCATTTTCACTCATGAGGTTATTAGGTTCATCAGCCTGATAACAAGTGTGTGGACCAAGAGAAAGTGTAAATCATTTCCCTTTTTTATGAAACAACCATCACAAACTTTAGCTAACTTTAGCCATGTTTTATTGTTAATAAAGTAAAGTGAGGCATTGTTTATTTCACCTAAAATGAACAACTAACTAAATGTAAAGTTGATTTCAAGTGTATTAGATTACTATACATAACTAGAGTTTTATCTAGCGGTGGCTAAAGTTAGCAAACGTTTTTGGCTGTATGACTGAAGCACTGATTAAGATCTGCTGTCCTACAGACAACTTTCACAGCAAGAACCAATTCACTTTGAACAAGAGAACTTATGTTTTAATGAGGGGCTTGTCTTTTTCCCTTTGTAAATACACCCAAACAGATATACAGATTATATTTATTAATGTATTATTATTTATTTTCAACCCTAACCAAACCACTTTGTTCTTGACATTGGGTTCCTTTTGGGCCTAATGTCTGCTGAGGATTGTGTCACAAATAAACAAATGTTGTGAGACTCAAATCTAAAGTCACTTTTGGGGTAAACATCCTTTAAAGACTCAACTTTTGTGTTGAGTGTAATTTCCTAAATTATATCAGAACATTCATTTAAGGATGGACTTCAATTTTATCATTCATGGTTAAATGTAGTTGTCCTTAGCAGTGAAGCTGAATTGGCATTTGCATTGAAGTATATTGTATCTGTCCATGAGACAACCTCTGTTTCAAAGACCATAAGTGTCTCCTCTTGATGATTATCAGGACAATGTCTAGGGAAAATGAAGCCGTCATTTGTGAAACAACAAACTTGTTTTTTTCCACGCATCAAGCTCAGTAGGTGGATCTGTGCTGCCACCTAAGGGCATAACTATGAACTACAGCAGAATGTTCCTATATATTATATCTATACAAATTAACGTTTACCAAATGTACTTTGCCTAGCATGTCTTCCTGTTTGAATAATATATATGTTTTGCTGGAGGACATAGGATATTAGGCAATACTATACTAGTCAGTACTCCCAGCCAGAGATAACTATCATAGAGTTAGAGATGCCCTTTAAATAAAGCATCTGAACTTTTACATTCATTGAATGTGGTTGAGGTGGTAATTTGTATGTTTTCTTAAAGAGCAATGTTTGATGTTTCTCCAAATGGTAGATTGTGCTACATTTAAAGGAATACTTCTTTATATTCATGTTTTTTTCAATTACCTAGTTGCCCAAAGTCATTACGAATTTTTGAATACCATTTGTTGTACTCTTCATTCAGTTGAAAAACCTCCTGGTTGTTGCTTAGCTGTCACTAAAAGTTCTTTTCATTTCCCGGGTTTTGTAAAGAACTCACTCGTATCCAATAAAGACTTCCAGCAATTCTGCTGAGCAAACCAAATGCTACCTAAGAAACACTTTAAATCATATGCAGAGAGCAACACATTTTATTCATGACTTTATCTGACTTGGGGTACATAGGACACAGAAGTATCCCTTTAAATATGCGCTTATTTCCTCTGCACTCTTAAGTTAAGGGAACTCTTCAGGAGGTGTACGTAGAACTTCAGGTGATTCTCGGACACTTGCTCAACGCAAGCCCACCACTAAAGCACCAAAATCACATAAGCTCTTGACAAGGTATTATATTTATTACACCACAGTGAATGCATATAGCAGGCTAACACAACACTATTGGTTGGTACTTCCAAGAGCTGGTATGTTATATTATTTTATTCGCGAAAATTACATTTATTGAAGGTGAAAATAATGTTTTTTCATCCGTTTTGAAAGACTTGTAAAAACAAATGACATGGACCAATCGCACATTATCTATATTGTTATGGGGTAAAAAAAGAATGTACAATGTATTGAAGTTGCATTTATTTTATTATTTATTTGCCTTGGAATATGATAATTTATGGTAAAGGAAAACAGGGTTTTTAAAATGTCAGATTATTTATAATGCAATAATTGAGAGCTTTACAGGGTAAATGTGTTTTTGTTTCTCTTTTTGTTTGACTGAAGGCAAATGGCAGATTTGGAGATGTGACATTCATGCTAGAGAACTTCCCTCTACTATTAGAGAAAAGGCACCTTCAGAGGGCAGACTATGGTCAAGTGGTTTACATATGTCTGCACTGTGATTGTTATTATGGGACTGTTATCTATCTACCAAGCCTATACATTAATGGCTCCGAATTTTATTATTTGGTAAATATCATATTAATATCCCTATGCAGCATACAATACATTTAGTTAAAAAGCATATCTCCATTGGCACCTCAAACTGAAATGATAAACAGTGACCCTATCATAATTAACCCGTCATATTACTACTGACAATGGGGTCAGATATTGTATTGAGCTGCTAATCATTTGTCTCTACTACAGGGTCTGTGTTTGATGATGATTAACTTCTGAAAACAGGTACTATATGATCAGGTACTATATGATCAGGTACTAAATGATCAGGTACTATATGATCAGGTACTATATGATCAGGTACTATATGATCAGGTACTATCTGATCAGGTACTATATGATCAGGTACTATATGATCAGGTACTATATGATCAGGTACTATATGATCAGGTACTATATGATCAGGTACTATATGATCAGGTACTATATGATCAGGTACTAAATGATCAGGTACTATATGATCAGGTACTATATGATCAGGTACTATATGATCAGGTACTATCTGATCAGGTACTATATGATCAGGTACTATCTGATCAGCTACTATATGATCAGGTACTATATGATCAGGTACTAAATGATCAGGTACTATATGATCAGTTACTATCTGATCAGGTACTATATGATCAGTTACTATTTGATCAGGTACTATATGACCAGGTACTATATGATCAGTTACTATTTGTTCAGGTACTATATGACCAGGTACTAAATGATCAGGTACTATATAATCAGGTACTATATGATCAGGTACTATATGATCAGCTACTATCTGATCAGGTACTATATGATCAGCTACTATCTGATCAGGTACTATATGATCAGCTACTACATGATCAGGTACTATATGATCATGAGCTTGCAATTGACCAAACTATGACCAAGACGCTCATATCTTCAGATGAGCTGTCCTGAAAAAAATGACTTATTTTAATAATTTGTGATATTCACAGGATGATATATTGTTTATGTACATAGATCTACTGTACATACATGTATATGTATTTATATATATATACATATATAAATATTGTGTCTTAAGCTATGTATCTGTTGAATATATTTTCATAGCCATGATCTTAGGCCCCTCTTGGTATCCTCAGTCCTTTGTTTGGTTGTGTTTGAGATTTTAATGATATCACCTTGTCCTTTGTTAGCTCGCATGGAAACATTTTAATACAATACATTATTTATAGTAATTATAATGTAATTTAAAATTCTATATTACAAATGGCACTGGACACTGCAGCTGAACCTAATAGATGACTGGATAGTGTTGCTATTAAGATTGCTGAGTTTGATTATGTAACGTTAATCAATTGACCCAAGGTATGCTCCCTGAAATGGGAGATCTGAACAGAATGATTTAATCTGTACCGTTGTAATAATTTCAGATGTAATTTAGAATATATTTGCTACTTGAGCATAAAATAAAAATGCTTAAGGTGAAATGTGTATCCCTTTGTTGCTTTTACACACACTTTCTGCTCTTGACTCTTACCAAAAAGCTAAAACACATTCAACATCATCAACTAATCCCGTAAATGCATTTTGCGCAGTTGCTTTTGGTAAATGTAGTTCTTGCTTTTGGTAAATGTAGTTCCTGCTTTTAAATGTAGTTCTTGCTTCTGGTAAATGTAGTTCTTGCTTTTGGTAAATGTAGTTCTTTGGGTCTTACCAACGTTCTCGCAACTTTATTGTGACGTTGCTGCAACGTAATTTCGTGCGCTAGATGAGGACTGTTCGACATCCACTTCCGTGTTTTCCCATAGAACGTCTTTTTTGCGTTTACCTGCATAAATAGAATACGTTGTCAAAAGGTTTTTTTGTTTAAAAATAACGTTTAGGAGATTGAAAGCTTGATTGGCTTTATGGAGCATAATAATGGATCTACTTCTAGCTGGGCAATGCAGCAACGAATGGAAGGTTTGGTGAAGAAACACATGGCAGATATAGCACTAGAAACACTGCAGCACCGACTATCATCTGTGACCGACGAAAGTAATAACATTGCGGAGCATGTTTCAAAACGCTCGGAAGATCTTGCCAAAGGTGATATTCCAAGACGCAACGATGTGAACTTTAACCTTGAGTCGCTAGCGACGTTAAGCACGGGCGCTGTTGGTGAAAAGTTTTTGATGCCAACCACCTCATCGCCAGCAGGTAACGCTTTGACCTGAATCCATGTGGTCTGAAGTGTATCCCACAATTTATGTTTAATCTTCTTGTAGTTTAGAATTCAGTTTGAATCTTCTATGTAATAGAGAGCAAAAGAAAAGGCATTATGACGGTATATCGATGTATCCAATCAGATTCGGAGACGGAGTGACACCGAATACGTTTGTAATTGGCTGAATAGTTTGAGAAGCCTTTGGCGCTCATGTCCTGGTTTAATTTGACTGTGACTTATATGTTACTCGAACTAACCTACCTACATCATGTCACTTATAAAATGGGATACAAAATAACATAGATCAACACAACTGTGTAATGATAGTGTTATCCTTCATTAGTAGCCACCTCAACAAAGTAAAGTATCCAAGAATATTGATTTATTTAACTTGAATAACTTATGATTAAGTGATAAACAGTGCATTACTAGTCACAACTAACCCAAAGATGATTTCAAAATAATTCTAATCAAAACAGTCCTCAAAAAGACAAATACTCTCCAATATTCCATGTCGTTTCAATTAATTGTTGAAAGTACAATTTGCAAAAAAAAAGACATTTCCTTTCAGCAAACAACACAATTACAGTGTCCTGCTAAATCTCAAATATAAAATCCCCTTGCTGTGTTGTCCCTGTGCCATCCCAAATTCGTTTCTATCCACTGTTTCTCAGAGACAGCTGCTCAGCGTAAAATAATCTCCTTGCTGATGGAGATCAAGGAGGAACAGCAGAGACAATGGGCTGTGTTGAGGGAGCTGCAGGCCAGAGTTCAGAGCCAGAGCTTTCCAGAGGTTGAGCAGGAAGTGGAGGCTCTGGACATCGACATCCCCCTGAGGACCATGGAGCAGCTCAACAACACAGAGAGACATCTGGAAGATTCCGAAGCACAGAGGAGAATGGTAGGTGGACCGAGTGACCTGCAGAGAGTCAAACCAGCGACGTACACATTACCTGGTATTGTAATACTGACAAGAGTATGTATATATGTACTTATGTATGTGTCTGTATCACTATCTCTGACAGGTGTCTCATCTGTCACGGATGGGCGGGGCTACAGTGGATGATGCAGTACGAAGGCTTATGCAGGCGGTGCTATCTTTCGCTGTGGGCTCTGAGCTCAACTGGGTGGGCCGTGGCCAGAAAAGGAGCTTCAGAAACACCCGCCTCCAAGGAGTTCTTTTCCGTAAGGAGCGGTGCCAGAAATTATACTTTTTTAAAATGTTATATTTAACCTTTATTTAAACAGGTAGGCCGATTGAGAACAAATTCTCATTTGCAACGGCGACCTGGCCAAGATAAGGCAAAAACATTTTCAGGACAACATACAGTTACACAATAAATACACTGAACACAAGAGTGCAAATAGCAATGGAACACAATAAGGCAATACAGGGTCAAGTTATACAGGATGAGGTATATGGAGTTCCATTGAGCAGCATTGATAAGGCAATAGCAAATATATAAAAAAGACACAATGAGTATCTAAATACAGGATGTACAAAGATTAAAGTGTGTCTAGCAGGTAGGTCACTTGAGTGCATGGATTATATGCCAGAGGTTATGGGAAAAGGAGCATTTGAGAATACCTAAGCAAATAGAATAATTCAAGAATGTAAACAGGTATGACAGCAGTGCTGGTGAGAGAGGGCCACTGAGCAAAAAGGGCATGGCATAAGTGAGAA
Source organism: Dallia pectoralis (assembly GCA_029465975.1). NCBI lineage: Eukaryota > Metazoa > Chordata > Actinopteri > Esociformes > Umbridae > Dallia > Dallia pectoralis. The sequence continues at coordinate 18,837,263 of CM055730.1, forward strand.
GAGGTTAAAGACAGTTAACGGGTACAGAGACCGGACAGGTGTTCAGACAGGAGTAGTTTAAAGGCAACTGGTGAAATAAGGGTTTCAAGTTTTAATATGCTTGGAGAGAAAGATGGGTTGTGCAAATGTCCTTAATCATTCTCAATACATACAGAAAAAAGACATTTGAAAATTAAACAATGTATTTGGGCCACAACAATGACCGTCTTTTCTTTTTACTATAGGTGCCCTGAAAAGAACCCCGGTAGGTAAAGAGGCCACACATCATCAGTTTGCAGATGTCGTGAAGAAATGGTTGCGGTTTGCTCCTTTCAGACAGGGAGGAAGTGGTCGCCGGCATTACAAACCACCTGAGTTCATGTGTCCAAAGGAATGTGGAGGTCTGCCTACACATCCAGAGTAAGGAATGTGGAGGTCTGCCTACACATCCAGATGAAGGAATGTGGAGGTCTGCCTACACATCCAGATGAAGGAATGTGGAGGTCTGCCTACACATCCGGATGAAGGAATGTGGAGGTCTGCCTACACATCCAGAGTAAGGAATGTGGAGGTCTGCCTACACATCCAGATGAAGGAATGTGGAGTTCTGCCTACACATCCAGAAGAAGGAATGTAGAGTTCTGCCTACACATCCAGAAAAAGGAATGTGGAGGTCTGCCTACACATCCAGATGAAGGAATGTGGAGGTCTGCCTACACATCCAGATGAAGGAATGTGGAGGTCTGCCTACACATCCAGAGTAAGGAATGTGGAGGTCTGCCTACACATCCAGAGTAAGGAATGTGGAGGTCTGCCTACACATCCGGATGAAGGAATGTGGAGGTCTGCCTACACATCCAGAGTAAGGAATGTGGAGGTCTGCCTACACATCCAGATGAAGGAATGTGGAGTTCTGCCTACACATCCAGAAAAAGGAATGTGGAGGTCTGCCTACACATCCAGAATAAGGAATGTGGAGGTCTGCCTACACATCCGGATGAAGGAATGTGGAGGTCTGCCTACACATCCAGAATAAAGAATGTGGAGGTCTGCCTACACATCCAGAGTAAGGAATGTGGAGGTCTGCCTACACATCCAGAATAAGGAATGTGGAGATCTGCCTACACATCCAGAATAAGGAATGTGGAGGTCTGCCTACACATCCAGAATAAGGAATGTGGAGGTCTGCCTACACATCCAGAATAAGGAATGTGGAGGTCTGCCTACACATCCGGATGAAGGAATGTGGAGGTCTGCCTACACATCCGGATGAAGGAATGTGGAGGTCTGCCTACACATCCAGAGTAAGGAATGTGGAGGTCTGCCTACACATCCAGAATAAGGAATGTGGAGATCTGCCTACACATCCAGAATAAGGAATGTGGAGATCTGCCTACACATCCAGAATGAGGAATGTGGAGATCTGCCTACACATCCAGAATAAGGAATGTGGAGGTCTGCCTACACATCCAGAATAAGGAATGTGGAGGTCTGCCTACACATCCAGAATAAATGGAATGAATAAGGAATGGAGGTCTGCCTACACATCCGGAATGAAGGAATGTGGAGGTCTGCCTACACATCCGGATGAAGGAATGTGGAGGTCTGCCTACACATCCGGATGAAGGAATGTGGAGGTCTGCCTACACATCCAGATGAAGGAATGTGGAGGTCTGCCTACACATCCAGAATAAGGAATGTGGAGATCTGCCTACACATCCAGAATAAGGAATGTGGAGATCTGCCTACACATCCAGAATAAGGAATGTGGAGGTCTGCCTACACATCCAGAGTAAGGAATGTGGAGGTCTGCCTACACATCCAGAATAAGGAATGTGGAGATCTGCCTACACATCCGGATGAAGGAATGTGGAGGTCTGCCTACACATCCAGATGAAGGAATGTGGAGGTCTGCCTACACATCCAGATGAAGGAATGTGGAGGTCTGCCTACACATCCGGATGAAGGAATGTGGAGGTCTGCCTACACATCCGGATGAAGGAATGTGGAGGTCTGCCTACACATCCAGAGTAAGGAATGTGGAGGTCTGCCTACACATCCAGATGAAGGAATGTGGAGTTCTGCCTACACATCCAGAAGAAGGAATGTAGAGTTCTGCCTACACATCCAGAAAAAGGAATGTGGAGGTCTGCCTACACATCCAGATGAAGGAATGTGGAGGTCTGCCTACACATCCAGATGAAGGAATGTGGAGGTCTGCCTACACATCCAGAGTAAGGAATGTGGAGGTCTGCCTACACATCCAGAGTAAGGAATGTGGAGGTCTGCCTACACATCCGGATGAAGGAATGTGGAGGTCTGCCTACACATCCAGAGTAAGGAATGTGGAGGTCTGCCTACACATCCAGATGAAGGAATGTGGAGTTCTGCCTACACATCCAGAAAAAGGAATGTGGAGGTCTGCCTACACATCCAGAATAAGGAATGTGGAGGTCTGCCTACACATCCGGATGAAGGAATGTGGAGGTCTGCCTACACATCCAGAATAAAGAATGTGGAGGTCTGCCTACACATCCAGAGTAAGGAATGTGGAGGTCTGCCTACACATCCAGAATAAGGAATGTGGAGGTCTGCCTACACATCCAGAATAAGGAATGTGGAGGTCTGCCTACACATCCGGATGAATGTGGAACATCCGGATGAAGGAATGTGGAGGTCTGCCTACACATCCGGATGAAGGAATGTGGAGGTCTGCCTACACATCCGGATGAAGGAATGTGGAGGTCTGCCTACACATCCAGAGTAAGGAATGTGGAGGTCTGCCTACACATCCAGAGTAAGGAATGTGGAGATCTGCCTACACATCCAGAATAAGGAATGTGGAGATCTGCCTACACATCCAGAATAAGGAATGTGGAGGTCTGCCTACACATCCAGAATAAGGAATGTGGAGGTCTGCCTTCACATCCAGAGTAACTCACTATCATCCTATTTAAATATTGTATATTCCACTGTTTAATACGTCAGTATTTTTCTAAGTTTGTAACGTAGCGTGAACTAAAATGACATTTCATGAAACCATGAACACGTGCAGGAGAGATCATGTTACGTCTTTAGGGACTGGGATTTACTTGAGTAGCTTAGACCCCTGTAAAGATAATGCAATAATGTGAAACTTTTGCACTGTACAGATCTCGTGCAGTTCCCAAGAGTCTGCCTACAATGCCTAGACTCCAATAAAGACAGTGCTGAAGCAAAACGTTTTTCTGTTTATACGTTGTTTGTAAATGAATGCCATGAAAATATTGTTTGGAATGTTGGCCCTGCAGTCTTTGCCCATCGCTATGACTACTTGAAAGCATGGGTGAATACATACCGGATGTTATTTGGCCTTATAGATATTTTATAGAAAGTGGTATTTTCAACTTCATGAAATTGCAGGCTTCCTGGTCATTCAAATGACTGTTATGCAAAGTGTTTTTCATAATTGGCTCAGTCAGATGGTTTAGAGTGATCGTCAGATAAGAAAGTTAATGTGTAAAAACTTAACTCAATAAAATGTTATTTCTTGTAACAGCTACCATACATTGTACATGTTAATAAATACATATTTAAAAAATAATAATCACAATAATTTGTACTAATAATAACAAATATATATTAGCTTTACAAGTAATAATGGTGGGACTTTACAAGTAATAATGGTGGGTTTACGACAATTTGGGACTTGGTCTGTCTTAAATGTTTTAATTTGTCAGAGGGTTAATGCAAATTATGCATATAGTTGCAAATGTATAACATCATAGTCAAGCCTTCGCTAGCCCCTGTAGTAATAAGACACACATAACACGAAGAAATAAGAAAAGAAAAACACTTAGAAGCTGTAGAAATAAAACTCCTATCTCCTGCCCAAATGCAATAAATGGCAACAACACGTGACATGAAAGCCAAATAATTGTACTTCTTTTCCTCGCGGAGAGATGTGGCAACCTATTGCACATGCGCAGTGGAGGAGGAAAAGAAAAGACCTGAAGGAAACTATGGACGGATCCCACCAGACAACGGAGCCGAGACGAGTTATCAACGACAAATTATGAGTTCCCCGTCACTTCAATGGCACAAAGGGACTGATTACTTGAATGAAAATGACAGATAATTATAAACATACCACAGACCTGGTTGTTTAGGAGTTAATCTCAGGATACTGGACAAGTCGGTAAGAGAGGTAGGATAAGTTTTCATTGTGTTGACAGTTTGCTTGGTTGAAGGGCTCAGTTCACAACTTATAATAAATCCGTTGGTAGATTATAGATAGCAAACCGGTCTGTAGAAACGGCGTGTTTTATTAAGACTTTTAATAATGTCCGCCAGTTTTGTGTCTACTTTAGTCTAAATTGTTGTCCCGATAATACTTCCCACTTATTAAGGAGTTGTCTATTCCAGTGTTGTCCGGCTCCTGTCTTTGTGAATGCCTTTAACTGTAGCTTACTGGTTTTATCACCGGACAGGCACACAGGATTCAACTAATATTGATTTTAGGGAGCTGAATCAGATTTTGTGTCCGTCTGTGTCTGTGGTACATAAGGACTCGAGGAGAGAAAAAATGGGCTTAAGAAGCTTAGTGTATTCGCCAATTTGTATGTTCATAGTGTGTTTTATATTCTACAACTATGGTGTGTAGTTGTTATGTTATAACTTAGTTATTGACCAGCTGATGTCTGGTGTCTCAGCCTGGAAACATCTAGTCGACACTTCGGTCACTTAGTGAAATTAGGAGACGAAACACTGCGGAACTCACTTTATATGAATTATATGGAACCCAGGCTTTAGGATCTGGGACTCTGAATCACTTGTGCTTTAGAAAAGCTTAACAAAGGCAACAAGGGCTATGAGTTGGCAAACCAGTTGTGCTGCCATGAACGAGTGAAAGGTGGTCTATGCAGTATACTTACTGGTAGAATGCTTTAGTTAGCCTTAATGATGAGTGTGTGTGTGTGTGTGTGTGTGTGTGTACACTGATAAGACAAAGCATTATGAAAAATAAAAGGTTACATGAATTACAGTGATTATCTTTCAATAAGGAGACATGTCAAAGTCTGGGTAGATGGTAACCAAACAGTCAGTTCTTGTGGTCAACGTTCTCCCATACTGCAGTGGTGAGTAACAACAGAGAGTGGTCTGACGAGGCCCAAACCAGTGACAGGATGTTGGGCGCCAAAGGCTCATCGATGCATAAGGGGAACGAAAGCTTTCCTGTCTGGTCCGAACCGACAGATTTCGCAGAAAATGTTAAGGATGGTTACAGGAGGAATGTGACACCACACAGTGCATTGCACCCTGCTGTGTATGGGTCTGTGTAGCCGCAGACCAGTCAGAGTGTCCACGATGACACCTGTCCACCGCCGAAAGCACCTACAATGGGCAGATGAGTGGTGGAACTGGACCTAGCAGCGGGAAAAGGTTTGCCCGGGCCTGGTGATGAGTCACGTTTGTTTTACATCACGTGGACCGCCAGTGTGATGCTCTGGACAGTGTTCCGCCATTATGTGGACGTTAATTTGACACGTGCCACCTACCTAGTGATTGATGCTGACCAGGTCCTCCTCCTTTATTGCAATGGTACTCCCTGGTGGCAGTGGCGTCTGTCAGCAGGATATTGCCCGCTGTCACACTGCACACATTGTTTGGGAACGATTTGGGAAACAAGATGATAAGTTCAAGGTGTGGCCCTGCCCTCCAAGTTCCCCAGATTTTAATCATGTTGAGCATCTGTGGGATGTTATGTGGAGGCGGTACCTCAAAACCTCCAGGACTTGGAAGAGTTTGCTGCAAAATTGCAAATGCCTTGGTGCCAGATTCGAAAGGACACCTTCAAGGGGTCTTGTAAAGTCCGTGTCTCGGTGGGTTGGCGCTGTTTTGTCCCACTTTCTTCAATATTATCTTTGTTCTACTTGCGTCTGCTCTGTAATCTGTAAATATGCTTAAGCGTAGCTTTGCTGGGAGAAAAACAATACGGGTATGTAGGAATTTAGTCACAGTTTAGGAATTTGAGAAGTGTGCCAAGACTGGCAGATTATTACTGAGCTAATGCGTTTTCCCTCTTTGTCTGTAAGATACTAGCTGGTTTCCTGTCTCTTTAAAGCTCCCTGTAATAGAGATTTGCTTTAAATCAAGCGTTGTCATGGTTGCAGGGTAGCTTAGGATGGGATTGTGGGTGTCCTGGGAGAAGGGGGTGCCAGGCTCTCTGGGTGTGTTAGTTTGTCACAGGAATGATAATAGCACACACATTTGTGATTATTGTATTGCATGCATAAAAGCCCCTGTGGAATAGAGAATTGGCCTGTAAATGTAATAAGACTGGACTGCCCTAATAATTACATCATGATGGTGGCATGATATGATCAAATGTGGGCCTCACAGAAAATCACAGTGAAAAACTGCATGTGGGCAATTTCAAGGGAGCAGAATTATGTCACTCCCCAGAATTATGTCACTCGCCAGAATTATGTCACTCGCCAGAATTGTGTCACTCCCCAGAATTATATCACTCCCCAGAATTATATCACTCCCCAGAATTATGTCACTCCCCAGAATTATGTCACTCCCCAGAATTATGTCACTCCTCAGAATTATGTCACTCCCCAGAATTATGTCACTCCTCAGAATTGTCTAACTTTTGATAAACAAATGGCAGTCAATCTCCGTCTGGTTTGATGCAACCACTAAAGTAAACTATTAATGTAACCAAATGCTGCATTCTACAGTATTGACCCAAAATGTCAAGGGAGGCAGAGAGGAGACGGAGGCTGGCAGAGAGGAGACGGTGGCAGGCATAGAGGAGATGGAGACAGGCAGGGAGGAGATGGAGGCAGGCAGGGAGGAGATCGAGACAGGCAGAGAGGAGATGGAGACAGGCAGAGAGGAGATGGAGGCAGGCAGGGAGGAGATGGAGACAGGCAGAGAGGAGATGGAGGCAGGCAGGGAGGAGATGGAGGCAGGCAGAGAGGAGATGGAGACAGGCAGAGAGGAGATGGAGGCAGGCAGAGAGGAGATGGAGTCAGGCGGAGATAGAGACAGACAGAGAGGAGATGGAGGCAGGCAGAGAGGAGATGGAGACCGGCAGAGAGGAGATGGAGGCAGGCAGAGAGGAGATGGAGTCAGGCGGAGATAGAGACAGACAGAGAGGAGATGGAGGCAGGCAGAGAGGAGATTTGGAAAGATGATCAGTTTTTCAGTCTTGCTTTGACCACCTATGATAGAACGAGAAAGAACAAAGAATCTCTGTTTTTCAGCTATACCGCAACATTGTTACAGCACAACAATATGTACTTGGGTGCACAAGACTAGATATACATTGTGTTGTATGTGTATTTTTTACATAGTTCAAGTATCAGACACATATCAACATTAACTGTTCAGAGTTGAATGCGTGAATCAATCAATCAATCAAATGTTTTTTAAACTACCGTTTTGACATCAGCGGTTGTCACAGTGCCTTTTCAGATACACAGCTTTAAACCCTGAATACCAAGGACCAGCTTCCCAGCTGAGTGATTCACTGTTAGGTATTTTCAGTAGTGTTTGACCAAGGAGCAATTTAGCTTGTATCAATGTTATTTTTCTTCTTTGAAAATGGTCTAACGTTTTACTGTTTAGTTTTTTTACTTGCCTCCAGACCACAAGATTTCGCAAGGTAGACCAAAAAAGTGTTTCTTATACCAAAGTCATCTGAATTTCCAACTGGCTGTGTCAGGTGAATATTACAAGGGTACAGTACATGACCTTTTGGGCCAACTGTGTTTTTGTAACAGAGAGATTCCTATTCGCCTGTGGTAATGACAAGTCCTGTGATTGAATTGAATCCAGCCCAAGAGTTGTGCTTCTACACAAGACAGGCTCATTCTACAGAAACAGTAGACAGGCTCCTGCTACAGAAACAGTAGACAGGCTCCTGCTACAGAAACAGTAGACAGGCTCCTGCTACAGAAACAGTAGACAGGCTCTTGCTACAGAAACAGTAGACAGGCTCCTGCTACAGAAACAGTAGACAGGCTCTTGCTACAGAAACAGTAGACAGGCTCCTGCTACAGAAACAGTAGACAGGCTCTTGCTACAGAAACAGTAGACAGGCTCCTGCTACAGTAATAGTAGACAGGCCCCTGCTACAGTAATAGTTGACAGGCTCCTGCTACAGAAACAGTAGACAGGCTCCTGCTACAGTAATAGTAGACAGGCCCCTGCTACAGTAATAGTAGACAGGCCCCTGCTACAGTAATAGTTGACAGGCTCCTGCTACAGAAACAGTAGACAGGCTCTTGCTACAGAAACAGTAGACAGGCTCCTGCTACAGTAATAGTAGACAGGCCCCTGCTACAGTAATAGTTGACAGGCTCCTGCTACAGAAACAGTAGACAGGCTCCTGCTACAGTAATAGTAGACAGGCCCCTGCTACAGTAATAGTAGACAGGCTCCTGCTACAGTAATAGTAGACAGGCTCCTGCTACAGTAATAGTAGACAGGCTCCTGCTACAGTAACGGTAGACATGCTCCTGCTCCACTGATGCTACATAAACAGTAGACAGGCAAGCTTTCTTACCCAGTAGTGGTGACTTTCCACAAACAGAGACACACCCAACCCAAATAGTGAAGGCTCAGTCTGTACATTGACACATTTCGTTGTGCGTGTGCACGTGTGTGTGTGTGTGTTATATGCTCAAGAGAGTTTTGACTCATGCTAAACAAATAATTGAATAAATAACTTATCAGGTCACCAATGTCTTGAATAGGTTGCCCGACAAAAATGTGTCTTTGATCTGGGTCAGAGTAAAAAACTTTTTGACCAATCACCAGCAGAGAAACTCTGCTGTGCATATCCAGATGTGACCAGAAAGCATGTGTTTTATTTTCCCTTTGATTTGGCCTGTGAAAAAAACATTTGACCCAATACCATGGGATCGTTGCCAGAACTGCACACCTGTGTTGTGAGTGATGTTGTAATGACTTAACAGGTTTCAAATTATTTGAAAAGCATACACCAACATTTGTCAACACTATATAAATATCAAACTATATAAAGTTACGTCTATATATTCCGAGCTTTATACTCTTTCATATCTCACAGATTTGAGAAGAAAGATGACAAGTTAGAAACAATATTAACCTAATCGGTCCATGTGAGCCTGTAGGCTGTGAGCCATCAAGCCTGCTGACATGATGCTGAGATATTAAAGGGGCTTATATGTGGCCAGTGGGGATATTAACTATGTCACCCTTAGTTGTAATGTTTATCTAATATTACAGTTAAAACAGAGGACTAGATTCATTTAATTAATAAAAAAATAGGACTTGATAGAGGCCTTCCATCTGTGAAGATTATCAAGATTGAAGATGACACCACTGTTCTGACTCCAATGAATCCATGTTCTTGCTGGCAGTGAAACTAACCTGGAACTAAACAGACAAAACCACAGAGGTACCGTTTGAGACAATCAAAAGGGCTCAGCTGTTAGTTCAGTTGAATCATTTAAATTCCTAGTCAGCATCGTCGCTCACACTAGTTGAAAGACAACCTCCCAGTGATCCCCATGAAAGCACTGCAGCTGATGTACCTCTGGCAGCACCTGAAGACCTAACCCAGCTCTAGGCATGAGTTGTAGAATCCTGAAAACCTAACCCAGCACTAGACATGAGTTGTAGAATCCTGATAACCTAACCCTAATCTTTCTCATTCCATGTGCCACATCATAGTAACGTAGTAATAACACAACGGGCAGTTTAAATCTCTCTGTTTGAAAGACAGATGTTCACATGGTTTTGATGTCAGCCATGCTGCATGAAAACAGGTTGCAGCAGAAGCACAACGCCAGCTTGCTCAGTTTCCTGAATGCCTGTCTCGTTGTAGATTGGTGGAAAAATCCTCTCCAGCTAGAATACCATTTATGCTGTGAAGGCTTTCTCCACAGAAAATATACCTTAGGTACGTTCTCTCCCAATTAGGAATACTTGTATAGTTGCTAAATAGCCGTAATGCATTAATTGGTCAAGCCACATCGGCTGGATAAAGTGGATGAATGCTTCCTTTATTGTTGTCCAAACAGAGATAATGGGCACCAGCAACTCCATCCAGTTGGCATGCAATTATCATGACTTTCGATCACTTTTTTCAGACAATCAGGTGTTTATAAGAGGCATGCGGGTGTGCCCACTGTTGCTTATATACTGATATCTATAGAATGAATGCATTTTCTACCCATCAGCCAAAGGATGGATCTCATCTGGTGTGCACTATCGTTGACCGAACAGTTTGATCAGATCAGATACACAAGAGATGGTAGATGTGCTTCTGAGGCCACAGTTAGTTGTCCAGCCTTCAACCAACATTGGAATTGCTGGAATCAGCCACGGTTGTTATTGTATATGAAAACATTCTGAAATGAAACAGTGATTTATTTAAGACGTTTACTTTGCAGGAGAAAAAGAATGACTTGTTTATTGGCTTTTAAGCCTCTTGGCGTGACTTTCACAGGGGTACAATCATTCTTGTGAGTACTGGATGTTCTCTTCAGTTCAGGACTTCTATGCATTTGCTTTGCTAACCTTTTGGTTGCATAGGAGACTTGTTAACCCTCTCATAGATCAAGTGTGAGTAGGCTTTTCTCGGTTAATATGAGGGTTTTTTGAGCTGGGTTGGCAGTCCGGGCAAGATTAAACTTTTCAGCATTTAGCTATCCTCTGCAGTTTTTATCATCAAATACTCTTTTAGCAGTAAATATTACACCATATAATTATGTCAATTATCTCTAAAGTTTGGAATAATTGCACCCCTTGCGTGCACTGCGAGTAATCACCTGCGTCTCAGACTGGTAAAGGAGTTGTCTGAAGGTAACGGAAATCTGGATTCCTCCCAACCCTAACCTCTATCCCCTGGTATTTCCTAAGGAATGCACCATAACATGGAAATCCGACACTGTCTTTTAGTTTTATTTCTGACCCAGCAGCTGGAGAGTCCATGCAACAGCATGCTGTGATTTCCAGCATGTCTGGCCAGAGAAGGACAACAGAGAGGGAAAGTCTGGACTTGTTTGTGTGTGTAAGAGTTCGAGAATGTGTGTGCTAAAACGGCCATATTCATCAACTGTAGATCAAACAAAGCCAGCCTGGGCAGCTGCAGATGTTTCAACATGGTTTTTCCTAGAAAACGCAACCTACCCGGTACATTTTGGGCTCATACAATGGCCACTAGCAGGCACTGTGACAATAACAAATAGACTGAGATGTAATCTTCAGCCAGGGCAACACAATACGCCAGTGTAGACGGTAGTGATGATGCTGTCTCACTGGGACTTTAAGGGAGTGTTGGAGTGTGTGTGAGGCTGTATGGTTTCAAGATATGCTAGTGACCTGGTAGCTGTTTTATATGCCTTGTTAACTAATAGTTAAGTGTGGAAGATGGAGGAGAGTGTGCTGCAAAGGGCTTGGGATGGAATCCAACCCACATGGCATTGATATGTGTTTGCTTGTAGACAGCAGCCCAGACCACAGGACCACCTCAGGCCTTGTGAAATGCTGTCTGGTTCAGACATGGCCTGTGTGTTTACACTCAAATACAGTAAATTTAAAGTTTTGTCATTTTAGTGTGTGGTTATTTTTATTAATGCGGTTGTCTGACTGCTTTCTCAATTCTAATGGTTTTGTGCTCAACCCAACTGACCCTGAAGTAGTAGAATATGCATAAATAGTTCTCATTTTATCATAATGTTGTTACATACAGATATGGGTTCTCAATAGAATAATTCAATCTAGTTAAACCCTAATTGGGTGTATATAAATTGTTTTATAGTGCATTACGTATACTCTGTATTGTTGTAATTTTCTTAAATATGAGGTTAACTTAAATACATTTGGCTGTTTCACAACCCTTGTCTTCAGCTTGACATTTTGAGGCAAAAAGCCAGTAGGGTAGCCACTTATGTAAAGCAGCTGAGCAAATGTTATTTTCACAGGCAAAATGGGGGGGCTGTGGGTGTGGGTGTGTTAGTGTTTGTGGTGTTCCAAGGCTTCAGGGGGGAGGGTCTGGAGGAGGGGCCCTGTGTCGTGGAAAATACAGAACACAGAAAAAGGGGTACTACTTATGATCAGATATATAATTAGCATTATGTATTTTTTTGTTTTATTTATGATGTTCTATACGAAAGCCCTTAATTTGTTCTATATTTGAAAGGGGAATCTTTTTTTGCTGCTGCATCTTTAAGTTTGTCTTGAGATTTCATAAAAAACAAAGTTGTTTTTTTACTTTAAGATTCTCAGATCTATTGATATGTAAAGTGATATGTAATATGTAAGTGTCTGTCTTTATTAACAGTTGGTGGATGCATCTATTATAAACTTAAAAAGCTTTTGAAATCGGCCTGCCATAAATGATCATTAGGCGTTGTGGCAGATTTTCTGACATTTAAAGTTCCATAACAGATTCTTACTTTTAATTTTGACATGGTGTGATTCATTTTTAATGTCAGCTTCTAGGTAATATGACAGTAAAATGTGTGCCAGGATATTGTGTGCAAACAGACTTAGCCTGGTGGATGTTGGCTACAGGTCACTTTGACCATATAGCATCATTAGCATTTTTATTAGTTAATTAGTCAACACTTAATTTTAGCCTTTAATAAAGGATCTTAGGCAGCTTCAGTTGGGTCTGGGCTATTTACGTCTGCTGGTTTATGAATTATAACAAACTGCTGCACTGTTCATCATTGTTCATTTTTGATTCGTCAACTGTTAATATCGTTACCAATTAGGCAATTTAATTTTGTACCTGTGCACATTTATAATTGTGAAAAGGATGTTTGTTTTTCAATATGATTTACACATTGTAGCAGAATTATTAGAAAATAGTTTCCTTAGATGTTCATGTTTTTATTATACCAAGATATTAGCTAAAAGAGCAGTTTTTTTCTCCCACAGCGAAAGACTGGTACATCTTAGGAAAGGAGGATAGCATGTCCAGCAGCCCAGTCATTCAACCCAGCCAGGCAGACAAGACGGGGGACTTCTTCAAGGTACGGAGGGAGAGGGCGAGTTGGAGGCAACACAAACAAAGGAGAGGATTAGAGAGGAAGAGGTGGATAGAAATATATTGGGAGGAGCGTTCCTAGAACTGTCTATGGGGTTTTGTACTGCTGTTGCCTTTCAAACTGTCCTTGTGGTTTTGTTGTGTTGTCTGTTAACCCTTTACACTGTGGGAATTGGCCTGCATAGCTTAATGTAAGTGTTTCTTACATAAGGTAAATGAAAGGCCAATAAATACCATGGCGACAATGGAAAGGGAATGCTAGGGTGGTTATGGGAGAATTAGTAGAACCATGGTGGTTATGGGATATGAGTAGAATACTGGTGGTTATGGGATATGAGTAGAATACTGGTGGTTATGGGATATGAGTAGAATACTGGTGATTATGGGAGAATTAGTAGAAATATAGTGGTTATGGGACAATTTGCTACATGATCATCTACTGTCCCTTTAGAAATAACTTCTAACAAAATGCAATGAGAAGTTTTTCTATCAAAATATCTGCTGGTTGGCCACGTGCTGCTGGGAAACTGCTTTACTCTTTGTTTTGTGTGTCCATAAACGTTAGAGGAATGTAATGACTCAGATAAAACCAGGACCTGTATCCCCAGTTAGGCACGTTTTATATCTGAGTGAACAGTGTGTAAATCCCTGCTATCTCACTGTGGGGGGAGAGCATAATTATAGACCTGTCCACTCCACCCCCACCAAAGAGTCCACAAGATCTACTGACTCCAGATAAACTCTATATATCCTTCCTCTGAATGGGAGGATAAGGGACCTGGGAGATAAATGTTGTGGTCTCAGGGGAGTTTGCTTGGCTGTGTGGAAAGGGTTGGGAACTCTTTTAGGGCCTGGGGGAGGGACTAGAAACCTTAGCTAGTGATGGGATAGGCTGCATTATATGGATGAAGACTGCCAATCAATGGAATATTAGAATTGAAATGACAGAATTAAGTTAACAAGAGATGGAGAGGCTACAGCCAACAATCCACAATTTGTCAGTTTTTTACAACTATCTACTGATCACTGCCCTTTTGGATACATAAAGGAAGACTGCCTGGTTTAGGTTAAATGCAATTATTTCCGGAGGGGACACGTAGATATATTGTAGATATAGGCATGGGGAACAGCGGACAACTGACTCGACTAAATGTATTTGTCATTTTGCTCTTTTTTGCCCTGGGGCCTCCCACTCCTCTTTCTATTCTGAGTACTTTGTGTCGTTCTGTTAAGGGAGTTGTACAGATGGTTGTGCAAAAAAAATCTTGGCAATTTCTCACTTGGAATAGCCTTAATGTTACAGAACAGATAGATTGGCGTGTTTTTAGAAGAATGTTCTTTGTTTATGGATATTTGAGTCTGTAATCAAACCCACAGACACTGATGCTTTAGACACTCAACTAGTCAATAGAAGGCCAGTTTTTATTGCTTTATTAATTAGTACTCCCCTAAGTGACAAACAATGGCCCTGGATTCTTCATACGTCTATTTCCCACTGGATATGACGTTGAGCATGTGCACTCAACTTCTTTGGTCAACACAATAGTCGTATAGCCATCTTTATATAGAGCAATAATTCATTTTTTTAGATCCTCATATAGTTATTTGCCATGAGGTGCAATGTTGAACTTCCAGTGACCAGTATGAGTGTGAGAGCGATAATAACACCAAATTTAACACACCTGCTCCCCATTCACACCTGAGACCGTGTAACACTAACGACTCACATGACACCGGAGAGGGAAAATGGCTAATTAGGGCCCAATTTGGACATTTTCACATCTGGATGTACTCACTTCTGTTGCCAGCGGTTCAGACATTAATAGATGTGTGTTGAGTTATTTTGAGGGGACAGCAAATGTACACTGTTATACAAGCTGTACACTCACTACTTTACATGTAACAAAATGTAACTTTTTCAGCATTGTCACATGAAAGGATAATCAAATATTTACAAAAATGTGAGGGGTGTACTCACTTTTGTGAGATACTGTAACTGTATATATATAATTATTTCATTTAAAATAATGTATTTCCTGCTACAATAGAAATGTACCACATTACCAACAGTCTTTGCAACAATAACAATGTCTACACTGTATTTCTGCTTTGTCTTTAAAAAATACGGACATTTCTAAGTGATCCCAAACCTTTGCATGGCAGTTTATGGTTTGTTTTGTTTCTGATATCATATGGAGCATTTGTTGCCAGCGCTAGTAGCACAGCTCCAGCTAACTGTGTCATACTGACTGTGTCATACTGACAGTGTAGCTGGTGCCTAGTACAGGAGGAATGTTCTGTGCTCTTGGAAGCTGTTAGGCTACGTTTACACAGGCATCCAGGATCTCAACGTTTGTCCAAATATTGGGAAAGAGGAGAACCGAGTGGACAAAAGACCAGTTTGGGAGGTTTCTTTTCCTTAAAAGTTCTCCTGGACTCCTGTCTTATAACTACAGTATAAGAAGTAACACAACATGATTTACTGTATGTTACAAGGTTAGTCATAGTATTTGGAAAATGTGACACTTGTCCCTGTGGTTGTGTGTGGACGTGCACTTTGGCGAAGACGTAATTGAGCAATGAAATGTTTTTTTCATTTGCGTCATTTAATATGAAATCAGCCAGTGGTCACCCTTCGGTTTGTTTCGTTTCAATCGTGCTCGACTTCTGCAAAATCTAACCAACACTCTTACAAGGTAAGTAGAAATGTACATTTGGTGGATTTCTATTTTAATTTCCTACAGTAGCTGATGTCGCTGACACAGGGAGAATGTGGTAATTTAATTGGAGGTTGTGTTGCCGTAAGTAATCTGGATTCTGAAGCGACATCGTCACTTTTCTTCTTTCTTGTTGTGAGTCTCAGCAGACGTGTGTGTGCATTCAGTTTGCTGATTGTGGTTCAGCTGTGGTTCGACCTATAACCATGTGAGTGTGAACCTTATGGTTGCAGAAGCATTGCTCAGCAGTGGCAGTGGTCTGTGCTTTAAGTCCAGCCATTTCCCTGCAGGGAGAGATCCAGTCAAGTGTTTAGGGGAGGAACGTCTGCTGGAGTTGCTGATTTCGGTCCACAACCAGACGGGTGTTTGTTCTGCGTGGCTGTATTTATATGTCCTCATCAACTTGTAGTGTAGGAAGGTTTACACTGCTATGTGTCTTCCCATTTGTTGTGTCTGATTAAACTTCTCCTAATTTTCTCTTTCTTTTTGTCTTGAAGTCTTGGTTTAGTCACAAAGCAGAAGTGGGTTTTCTGACAAGGCTGGACACGCACCCACACACACATTCTGTAAAGGATAGCAACTTGTCCTTTGCTGCTGAATCTGCTGGAATATATGAGAAGTTGAATTATAAGAAAGCCAGAAACCCCCAATCCTGTTTCTGTTCTTTGTCTGAACACGATGTTCCCTCCGTCATTATGAACGTAGTGTTCTGTCTCTGTAGCTGTTCTACCCGTTTGCCTGGGAGAACGGGACTCTGAAGAAAGAAATGGTGCAGAAGACTGCAAGGGACCCAGAGCCTGCCATACAACAGGGGTATGTAGGTGTAGATGTGTGTGTGTGTGTGTGTGTGTGTGTGTGTGTGTGTGTGTGTGTGTGTGTGTGCGTGTGCGTGTGCGTGTGCGTGTGCGTGTGTGTGAGAGAGATCCATGTATATGTGTACATGCGAGGATCTGAAGTAAACGTAAAAACGGTCCCCACTTGCAGAAATGTAATTAACGTCGAAAAGGAATAAAAGGAATTAATTATTCCCATTCCGGGCACGTTTTTTTGACAGTACTATTCGAAATGTGTTCAGAATGATTGATGACGATTAGTGTCAGTTTTTGTAACATATGAGTTTCATTGTAGTTCCCTGTGTCCACCAGTGAGTGGGGATATGTGCTCTGGCCATTTACATTACTTAGTTTTAAGGTGTCATGATGGGATGACATGACATTAGAGAGATGTAGGGTTAACGTTAAAAATAGTCAGCTATCTGCAATTCCAACCGAAACATCAAACATGTTTTAATGTTAATGGTCCTCGTGCATTTACTGTAGTAGGAAAAAGAAACATGCAATTTGGCCTTAACTGTGCACAAGGCTTGAAAAAGAGACTGAATTTTTTTTAATATAATTTTAAATTGCAGTACCCAAGCAAGTTCATTTAGAATGGATCAACATCGATTAAAAAAATCTACTCACATTTGGATACAACTATTTAAAATGGCAGTTAACATACTTATCACGGTTAGGATATGCAGAAGTTGGTGCACAAGTTATCTTTGACTGTTGAATGTGTATATTAAACATGAATGTTGCCTTAAAAAATATAATTAAATAAATGCTATCTATTTTAATTATTGAATTATATATAAAACCATAATGTCTAATGAGTGATCTACTTCTTCACTGGGAGTCTAAAGAATGGCCTAAAGAACGGTCTGGGTCTTATAGCTTAAATATACTATGACGTTTATTCAATCAGCATCCAGGAAACAAACTGCCCATTTTATTCATTTTATTTTGGTGTCTGCCTCTCTCTAAGGTTGGATGTGGAGGTAGGAGGTCTGTTCTTCCACACTCCTCCTGGTGTTGGCCTGGGCGTGGGGCTGGCTGGACTTAAGGACTCAGGCTACCGGTCTTTGCGGAAGAGTATGAGTGTGCTGGACCGTCTGGTGTTAACCCAAACTGTGTGGCTGCAGCTGGGGCTGAGCCATGCTGAGGTCACGCACATACTGCAACCACAGCCCACGGGGGTAAGATCACAAACACTCACCTAGTCCCAGGGCCCAGTTCAGTCAGTAGCACATAGTCCAACCGCACCTTCCGTCAGAACCATTACACTCTATTGAAGGTGTTAGTTGATATGTTCTCAGCAGAATTCTGTCATATAATTTCATTTTTTTGAGATCAGTGGTTTATTTTACAGCCATTGACCTTATAGGTAATAGAAGGAATACAGCAAAGGGTTTGGCTGCATTTGTGAGATTGAACAAAGAAATGTTGGTATTTACATCAATATTCATGCACTCTTACAATCTGGCCATTATGTAGGAATGTCTGTTATTCCCAGTTACGTCATTTTTTTTGTATTAGTGTTTGTCATTGTTTTTTCCCC
The DNA here is from genome assembly GCA_029465975.1 of Dallia pectoralis. Taxonomy (NCBI): domain Eukaryota; kingdom Metazoa; phylum Chordata; class Actinopteri; order Esociformes; family Umbridae; genus Dallia; species Dallia pectoralis. The sequence continues at coordinate 18,855,371 of CM055730.1, forward strand.
CGGACTGCAGACATTCCTGGTGAGGAAGTCGGCCACCCTGCAGAGGAAGGTGATCTCTCTGCGGATGAGCCAGGACTCTGAGACACAAATCCAAGATTTCCCTGTTAAGGAGAGTCAATACAGTAAGCACATACTACCTGTTCATTTCTGTTGTGTGGGATCAATGCCAACAGCACATCTAGTTGTGCAAATGGCAATTATTTCCAATAATTTTAGCGCCAGCAAGTGTTTTCACCCTCACTCCGATAACCTTTATTTTGCATATTTCTGTCATATAATTACACCAAACTATGACTTTTTTGCCTCAACACTAAGCGCTATGTTTGACACAAGCCTAACACCGTGCATCAGCCTGAGAATACCCTCCTAACTATGATGCATGGTGGCGGCAGCATCATGCTATGGGGATGCTTTGGGGAGGTACTGAGAGACTGGGGAGGGACTGAGAGACAAAGCAAAATAATATTTCAGCAGAACAACGAAGCAAAGCTCAGTCGATATAACCCTGTAGTGGTTTTGGGACAAGTTTGTAAATGTCCTTGTGTGACCCAGTCAAAGCCTGGACCTCAATCGAATTGAGTATTAAGGAATAAGTTGAAATATAAAACTTGACTGAACTTGAGCAACTTTACAAAGAATGGGCAAACATAGCTGTGCCCAGATATACAAAGCTGGTAGAAATGTACCCTATTTGTAGGGATGTAAAGATTATTGATTTTGATCAACTAGCCTATCAACAAACCTAGTCTATAAAAATAATTTAGTATTTGTATATTTTTTTCTACATTTCTTTTGAACCTGAGTAGGGAACTTGTAAAACATAGTGGAAAAAAATGTTTATTTTGTCACCCTGCCTGTTGCCCTTGAGGGGATTACATGTAGTTATGGTTAGAGTATCGTAATATAAAGGGTTTAATGCACTTTCTCCAGCTTTGCTGCAGTTGGTTTACTTTGCTCTAAAAGTCAGACTCACAACTCACTGCTACTTCGTTTAACTCAGTTATTACATTTTACTTTACCATTTAGCCACAACTGTTTGTCTGCACGGTTCTGTATAGTATATCCGTCATCTACAACAACTTCTTGTTTCCAAAAAGCTCTTAAACCGATGACTTTAGGCGTTTTTTTGGTGGATACAGAGCACGGTTGCTCCCCCAGCTATTGTCGCTCTCGTGAGGGTAGGTGCCGCGTGGCATTTTAGGCTGGTGTAACTACGTTTTTATTCTGTCTGTAGGTTGCGTTTGTTTAATTTTTTTTACTGTGCAACCGTGGTTCATTAACTGACTTCAAGACTTTGTTTTTTTGTTGATCATTGGCAAAAACCCTAATTAAATTCATTTTGATTTTACTTTGTAACAACAGCATGTTAACTAGGCCAAATGGGTGAATAGCTTTTGTTGTCTCATAAAACAGCTGGGCAGGTACTCTAACATAGCCTAGTAATTATCAGGACATGTTAAAACGTGCACAGGGGACAGAGGTTAGCTTTCCACTAGCTGGCGTCTACAATAAACCCACTTCCCAATGTCCCAAGTTCAGGCTAAACACACTATTTCTCCCCGTCTTTATCTCACATCTGTCATACCTTCATAAATTCCATTCTTCCACCAACCACAATTATCTTGCTACATGAGATAGTTCTACCATCTCCAGTCCGTTTACTCTGGGGACGATGCCTTGTTTTTGTTCACATTTTACAAACACAGCTCCGATCCTAATGGAAGACTGTAAATGAGTCTCGTTTCCATAATGTACATTTCTCTCTTAACAGTGTTCTCTTTGGAGGGTTCGGGCCTCAGCTTCGCCGACCTGGTCAGTCTTGTGGCCTTCTGTTGTGTCAGCAGGTAACAAAAAACAAGCAATCGAAATAAACATTGTACTCATCCTAACAATAATTATATTATGTTTAATAGCACAGATGTTTATGAAAGAAGAATGAGCCAGATGAAGAGAATAGTGTGTACTAGCTCCCTCAGCACATGTTATGGCACAGAAAATATATTACTGTTTTGCACTGAAAGAAGATGTTCTGTTAATAGCAGTTGAATTTGGCTTTGAAAACAGCTGGTGCTTTTTGATCTGGTGCTTGAAATATATGAACTGCCTACTGGTAAACATTCTGTGATACACACCAGGACGGGTGGTAAACACATTGTCCCTGTGGTGGTGGATGGATCTATAACACACACACACACACACACACTCTTTCTCACTCTCTCTCCCCCTATCTCCACAGAACCACACCAGGGACAACTAGTTTGGGCAGGGCTGTTTGATGCCTTTCTACTTTTGTCCATTTCATCTCAGGGTGCTGTGTCTCAACCACATTGATACTGACATACTGACTCTGTTTCAGGGATGTCCTGCCATTCACTCTGAATCTACCTAAACGCATCTCTACAGCCCAGACGCAAAGAGACTTAGAGGAGGTGGCCCATCTAGGAGCTGGTGAGTTTGCACCTGCCTGATTCTCCCTGTGTGTATTAAGAATGCATTTTTAAGTATGCCGACTGAATGGCCACCAGTACAGCCTGAGGGTTAGCTTTACTTTGGAACTGTGGTCATTGTCTGGCTACTAGTTGACTTTAATGCCTTTAGAAACATCCAGTAGTTTGGGCCTAATCCCTCGGCTGTTTAATGCAAAACCAAACAAATCTTCATCCCAAGGCTGTTGTTGTCGTAACTCTCATTCAACACATTCTCCCAGGTTTCAACGAGTAAAAGCTTGAAGTGACATGGCTTGTTGATTCTCCCGCAGGAACAATGGCTCTCTGAGCCACAAATCTGTGCTGCTCAGGTGGGCACATGATCAGATGAGTACTAAGGCTCTGATGCCCCTCAAGTGGGCCTTGCTGGAGGCCTAAACCTCTGACTAAGTCATGAACCACTCTCTGTCTGGTGGGCTCTCCGTGCCAAAGCCGTAATGCCTGTCCCTTTGCCTGGCTGCGTCTGAAAGAGCTGATGTATATACTAGCCTCTGTGACACACTGGGCTGATGACAATCTTTCTCTGGCGCGGTTTCAAGTGATGTTCACACACAACAGGTTCACTATATAGCTTTCCCCCTCCGTGGAACATGAGAGGAGGGCATTGACACTTAACAATGCTCGGGTTTGTGTGAGTACGGAGGTAGACGCACGTCAGTGTAGGTTCACATGGATCTGAGTGACGTGTTCTTTAAGGCCTTTTATGAGCCGTCTGTTTGTGTGTGAGCAGACGATGTCCCGTCACCGAAAAACATGAATTCTGAGTTCTGTCGTCTGCTCAGGTCCCTGTGACGTGGGCCTGGGTCAGTACACTGGGTCTGTGTGCATATTCATAGACAGGTGTCTTTGATCTTTGGATGTAACTATGGTATCATCTGGTTAACACGCAAGAGAAAATGGGCTGAAAAGAAACATAGTAGCAGTGCATAATAGCAGAAGGTTTGAGAAGAAAGCTACAAAGCATCAGAATTTCTACCGCATTAAACCTCATGCATTTTTAGATACTTCTCAGCTCAATGCAGACTTTATTAGCAACCAGTTTTAAGACAAGAAAACGTTTCAGATGAGGTCATATCCTCCCTGAGCCTCAGATGTGTTACCTGGATGAGGTCATATCCTCCCTGAGCCTCAGATGTGTTACCTGGATGAGGTCATATCCTCCCTGAGCCTCAGATGTGTTACCTGGATGAGGTCATAACCTCCCTGAGCCTCAGATGTGTAACCTGGATGAGGTCATATCCTCCCTGAGCCTCAGATGTGTTACCTGGATGAGGTCATATCCTCCCTGAGCCTCAGATGTGTTACCTGGATGAGGTCATAACCTCCCTGAGCCTCAGATGTGTAACCTGGATGAGGTCATATCCTCCCTGAGCCTCAGATGTGTTACCTGGATGAGGTCATAACCTCCCTGAGCCTCAGATGTGTAACCTGGATGAGGTCATAACCTCCCTGTGCCTCAGCTGTGTTACCTGGATGAGGTCATAACCTCCCTGAGCCTCAGATGTGTTACCTGGATGAGGTCATAACCTCCCTGAGCCTCAGATGTGTTACCTGGATGAGGTCATAACCTCCCTGTGCCTCAGCTGTGTTACCTGGATGAGGTCATATCCTCCCTGAGCCTCAGATGTGTTACCTGGATGAGGTCATAACCTCCCTGTGCCTCAGCTGTGTTACCTGGATGAGGTCATATCCTCCCTGAGCCTCAGCTGTGTTACCTGGATGAGGTCATAACCTCCCTGAGCCTCAGATGTGTTACCTGGATGAGGTCATAACCTCCCTGTGCCTCAGCTGTGTTACCTGGATGAGGTCATATCCTCCCTGAGCCTCAGATGTGTTACCTGGATGAGGTCATAACCTCCCTGAGCCTCAGATGTGTTACCTGGATGAGGTCATAACCTCCCTGAGCCTCAGATGTGTTACCTGGATGAGGTCATATCCTCCCTGAGCCTCAGATGTGTTACCTGGATGAGGTCATAACCTCCCTGTGCCTCAGCTGTGTTACCTGGATGAGGTCATATCCTCCCTGAGCCTCAGATGTGTTACCTGGATGAAGTCATATCCTCCCTGAGCCTCAGATGTGTTACCTGGATGAAGTCATAACCTCCCTGAGCCTCAGCTGTGTTACCTGGATGAGGTCATAACCTCCCTGAGCCTCAGATGTGTTAACTGGATGACGAGCTCAATCAACCATTATTAACGCTGTTGTGGATGACTGTGGGATTTCTCAGTATTTGTGTGTTACCTCCATTTTATAATCAAAAACACTTCTCGGAAAACATTGTGTCAATAACATTTCCCAGAACACAGGACTTGTCCAATATGGAATGCTGCTGTGCTCGTTGGATGAGAAAACAAAAAGTAATGGGTGGATTTCATTCTTTCACAATTAGGGAGGGACTGGTTCAGTGGAAGGGGCGGGACAGAATGCTCTGTTTACACCCCGCCCACTTCCACTTATTAGCATGCATGAGTAATCACACTACTTATGTGTGTGTGAGAAACAGCAGAGACTTCAGACGGGACAGAGGCAGCAGTGTGCTGCTGGAGGTTTATCTCAGACGAGTACAACTACAATAATCTTGAATTAGAGTTGGTCTTTGTCTGCTCGAAGTGGCTGTGAGTACACTTAGTCAACGTTTCTCTACGTTACTTTGCCTGTGTCTGGTACGGCTTTCTGTCTGCTTTATTGTTGGACGGGTCTGTCTGTCTGTGGAGATTGCTCTGTCTGCTTCTGTTTAAGCGTCTCAGTTGGATGTGTCTTCTACAGCAGTAGTCGAGCACTTTGTAGACCCAGTTTATTTGGTAATTGGTTGCTGTGTTGGTTGCTGTGTAAAGCGCCGTCCAGTGCTGTTCTTTCATCTTTCGGTTAAATCGTACGAATTCTAACGTTACTGTGTTGGCGTCATGCAAACAGGTAGTTGTATTCATATGTATCCATGTTATAATGCCTGATCTAGTCTGTGTGGTAATGGACGTGGCAGATGGCTAAGTAAATAATTGCACGGAAATCCTGCTAGATAGATCCTCAAGCTGGCACATAATGGTCAAATATTATGTTTAGTCCTTGAGCATGACAGTTGATCCTACAGGCTCTGAATGAGTCAATCAGGATAAGAGTGTTTGCTAAAAGACGTTACTGTATATGTAATATTGTGTATTGCCATATTTGTTTGCTAATTTGAATGCATGCTCCTTTGTGATTATATTATACAGTTTTACAATACCATAACGTTTGCTCTGTTACGTACTATATGGTCCACTGCTGCGTTTGTAATGTCAGAGTTATAATGTTAACATTACATTGTCACAATTTAGTTATGTCGTTGTGTTGTAGTATCCAATTGGTCTGAATTCCCTCTCCTGTCCCCACCCGGCAGGTTTCTGGGACACTGATCTCGGCAGAAAAAGGAAAAACTATGTCTCTTGGTCATCTGGGACAAACACCCAGGACCAGTCCATCAGCCTGAGGCAGAGGTCCATCTCCAGCCCCCTGACCACCCGCACCCCGTCCCAGCTGGAGTGTTCCCAGTCCAACGGGGCCCTTTGCTTCATCAACCCCCTCTTCCTAAAGGTGCACCAATCAGACAACGCCCCCTGTGGCCTAAACGACAGTACTCCAGTGACAACTGTGCAGCGGCACCAGCGTTGTACCGGTGACCCGGGGCCACTTGACGACGGCGCCAGCAGCCCGACGTCCCCTAGGGACGGCCCTCAGGTTCACAGCCCCGGCAGCAGCCCACAGAAACGCTCAAACAGCGTGTCCCGCCCACCGCCTCCTCGCCCCCCACCACCACGCTGTGTCCCTGGTCACACTGCCCCGCTCCAACGCCAGCGCAGCATGCCTCAGAAGATATCCTGGATCAACCCCCCCAAAGAGAGGGAGAAGGGCAGTAGCCTACTATCTCGTCTGGGCTCTTCGCTCAGCCCTTCCTCCTCTTCCCCATCCTCCTCTCCTCCCAAGAAGCTCAGCATTAGTGCCCCCATCTCCATCCCCTTGTCGCTCTCCACAAACAGGCTCAAACCCACGCCGCCACCGGAAATCGAGTGTCATCTGGCATTGGACGACCAGACTATTGAGAACGCTGTGTCTCTCAGTTTGGCCAAGATGTCGCTGAGAAACGCCAACGCCCCCATTGACCACATCGATGGAAACCATCTGTCTGCTCGAGACGCCGCCCCGTCCAATGTGGAGGAGGAGGGAGGAAGAGAGGGAGGAAGAGAGGGAGGAAGAGGGGACAGTGTGCAGCGCCTTAGCAACATGAGCCTTTCCACTGACTCCTCGGCCGACTCACTAGACTTCTCTCAGGGCTTTTTCCCACCCCTCCCTGAACCAAGCCCCCCCACCACCAACACCCTGGCCCTGCCCCCCATCAACAATCCATACAGCAGCATGGAGGACGAAGACGAAGATGACGAAGACGACGAAGACGACTTGGGCGCTAGCCCGGAGAGCGACCAGGACTTGACCATCACCCCTCCCGGGCTGCGCGGCAAACGACGCGCCGGGGCCCTGGTCATCCAGCTAGCCCTCAGGGGCCACCTCCGGAAGATGAGCGGTGTGTTTAACTCGCTCCTGACCCCGGAGAAGCGCGCCATACGGAAAGTCACAGAGCTGTCCCGCAACAAGGGCTCGTACTTCGGCTGCCTGGTGCAGGATTATCTGAGCTACCTGCAGGAGAATGGGGGCAGCCAGGTCTGTCAGTGTCACGCTTCGGGTCTGGAGCTCCTGCAGACGCTGCGCCAGTTCATCACTCAGATGAAGTGTTACCTGCGCCAGAGCTCCGAGCTGGACCCCCCCATCCAGTCCCTCATCTCAGAGGACCAGATCGGTGAGTAGCTCAGGGGTGTATATTGGGGGGGGGGGATTGGGTGGTTGATACTGACGTCCAATAGATCCACCAGGCCAGTTGTTAATTTACTGTCCAGTTGATGTGGCAGTAAGAATAGAAGTTAATTATGTTCTGAGATGAGATCAAGAGAAATGTTTTTTGGTTTATATTATTGCAACCAATTAACTAATGAAGTTCTCAATAAAGCTCAACATTTTGGAGCATATTCCATTTTACAAGTTTAATTGCCAAGTTGCCGACTCAGCCAAGGTCAGATCAGCTCAGATTACAGTCTGTTTGAGCTGGGGGTTTTATGGTCAGGATGTTTACTGTCCTTAGGAATGTACGTCAGAAGGGATTGGTTGGGATTGGGGAAGTCACAGACAAACCGGTCCGACTGTGGGTTAGTGGATAGTGTATTACTTCCTTACAGCCAGCGTTAGAGAGAATGTAGTGTTCTCTTAAAAAAAAGTTTTACACTTATAACAAATGACAAATAATGTCAGTGTGACTGTGTGCACTCACATAGACAACGGGCAAGAGAAGTGATTTAAAGAAGGCTATGGAATTGGCATTAAGTTATTCTTGTTGTTTTGGGGAGTCAAGTGTCCCTTAAACCAGTGGCTCTAGGACCCCTGGGGGTACCCGGCCTCTCCACAGGGGGTACCACTAAAATACTCATAGGCTTACTAGTGTAACATGACAGGGTACTTCAGGGGTACTACAAGAAAAGCTACATTCTGTCTGTGGTACATGAACTGAAAACAGTTGTGAAGCACTGGCTTATACTGTGAAAACAGTTGTGAAGGCTTATACTGTGAAAATAGTTGTGAAGGCTTATACTGTGAAAATAGTTGTGAAGGCTTATACTGTGAAAATAGTTGTGAAGGCTTATACTGTGAAAATAGTTGTGAAGGCTTATACTGTGAAAATAGTTGTGAAGGCATATACTGTGAAAATAGTTGTGAAGGCTTATACTGTGAAAATAGTTGTGAAGGCTTAAATTGTGAAAATAGTTGTGAAGGCTTATACTGTGAAAACAGTTGTGAAGGCTTATACTGTGAAAATAGTTGTGAAGGCATATACTGTGAAAATAGTTGTGAAGGCTTATACTGTGAAAATAGTTGTGAAGGCTTAAATTGTGAAAATAGTTGTGAAGGCTTATACTGTGAAAACAGTTGTGAAGGCTTATACTGTGAAAACAGTTGTGAAGGCTTATACTGTGAAAACAGTTGTGAAGGCTTATACTGTGAAAACAGTTGTGAAGGCTTATACTGTGAAAACAGTTGTGAAGGCTTATACTGTGAAAACAGTTGTGAAGCACTGGCTTATACTGTGAAAACAGTTGTGAAGCACTGGCTTATACTGTGAAAACAGTTGTGAAGCACTGGCTTATACCGTGAAAACAGTTGTGAAGCACTGGCTTATACTGTGAAAATAGTTGTGAAGAACTGGCTTATACTGTGAAAACAGCTGTGAAGCACTGGCTTATACTGTGAAAACAGTTGTGAAGCACTGGCTTATACTGTGAAAATAGTTGTGAAGCACTGGCTTATACTGTGAAAACCAAGTTGGTTTCATCTGATGAGTCTGTGAGCTAGCTAATGGGAACGTATCTGTTCCCAGTGGTTTGAACACAATACAGGAAGTGGCTTTGATCCTAACAAAACCCTTCTGCTCTTTACATTATATTTCAATCAATAGCCAGAGGCACAACTCTAAATGAGACAAATGCAGTTAAACTATTCTGGTACCAAAATATAGTTCATGCATCAAAAATGCATTTCTTTTTTTTTTGCTGTGTTTGGTACCCAAATGATTACACAATGTTTTTGTTTTTCCGTCACGAAGTGTTTTCAGCTTAGCTGTATGAATGGTCCTTCCAGATGTGCTCCAGTGGCTGTTGGCCAATTAGGCATACCTCCCTCCCTCTAACACCGCGGCTTCTCTTCTCCTCCTATCCCCTTGCCAATCACAGACAGGGGCTTCATTGCGAGCGTGGTTGTCCCTCCCCCACTGTGTTGACAACACTTGCATGTGTTTGTGGAGATGAGCTGTTCCAGGCTGGAGAGAGGCGGGGGTGGGGGCGAGGGTTGGGGGGGGTTGTATGTGAATGGGACCCCTGTGTCTCTCTGATCCCACATGGACGTACTATTCCTTGTTCTGGAATCATTTCTTTGCGCTCTGCCAAGTTGGGCAACAGGATGTTTGGAAGCTTTGTTTACATGTTTGTAAGTTGTTTATGGGAGGTCCAATTCCGGATCCAATTCCCCATAAACCATACCCCTCTCTGGAAGGATTGACGTTATTAGCAGTGTGATGATGGTTCGCTCTGCCACTGTAAAGCTAGGTGGAATTCTCACCATATTAACACCATTCTTTCATGAGTTTAAGGTCAGTTCTGGGAAAAGGAACAGGCAGAAAGACGGTTAGCCTGTCGTCAGGCAGGAAGAGGAAGTAAACATGGTCCACACACTCATACACGCTGGGACTCAAACACAGGGACTCAAACACAGGGACTCAAACACAGGGACTCATACACAATTTGGCAGGAGTAGTACTACTGAAAATAGTCCCATTTGTGTGTTTGCACTATTTGAGTTAGATGTAATGTTATTCTGACTTGAAAGCTTTGGTGAATGAACCACACTGAGTCAGGGGATTTCTGTCTGAGCTGTGCGTGCACGTTTTGTTTTCCGCGCTGATGCAAATCAAGCCTATGTGTCACTGTGGTGGGACCACAATATGGTGTGGGATGTGTGGACCTCTTCACTTCTCTTTTACTACTACAGACAGTCTGTCTGCCTCTTTTGTAATAACAGTAGCTTCACGTAGCTCAAATGGAAGCAGGCTCTTCTTGGATTTGGGGGCGAGAGTGTGTTCATAGGGACTTAATGTTGTCACACTCACCTGACATCTACCTGTGTGTTTGTGGAAAGTGGCTGGACTATAGCTGGTGACAACTCACACTTAAGTGGTCTGGCTTGTCTGTGTCTTTTAGTCTGTGTGTCTGACCTGTTTTTCACACCACTCATCATGTATTCAGGATCAATTCAGTGCCTTTCTACTACTCTAAATACTAAATAAACATCCAGTTTAGATTCAGTGCCCTTCTACTACTCTAAAGACATCCAGTTTAGATTCAGTGCCCTTCTACTACTCTGAAGACTAAATAGACATCCAGTTTAGACTTTTATTTTACCAGGGAAAGAACACATTGAGACCTAAATCTCATTTGCAAGTGCACCCTGGGTACAGCAATAATTATTACGGTAGTACAAACACATAAAATATAAAATGCACACTATACAATATTCATTGTACAGATAGATAGTATTTGCAACAAATAGACATCCAGTTTAGATTCAGTGCCCTTCTCCTACTCTGAAGACTAAATAGACATCCAGATTAGATTTAGTGACCTTCTACTACTCTAAAGTCAGAATAGACATCCCATACAGATTCACCAATAATTACTCGACTTACTTACTTTCTTTTTTACATTGCTCACCAAATGTAAAGGCCTGTGTATATTTTGAGTAATTTCAACATCCACAGAGATCCACTCCTTGTGATTGGCTGCTTTTGCCAGACCCTCCATGAGCACAGCTACCAGAAGCATTTCTTCTTTACCCTTGAGTGAACCCGCTGTATCTCAAGGACTAGAAGGACTCGATGTTGTGCTTTGATAACTGCAAATGTTTTCCCTGTATGATGATGTGGGCTTTTCAGCAGTACGACCTTGTATACAATCATTGGCGAATGTCTGGCTCTTTTGGAAAGTCAGCTAATCTTAGCCAGCTGAACTGTACGAAAGGAACGTTTTCACCAGCCGTAAAACACAATGCTGCACGGTAGTGTCTATCTAGAGGTTGCTGATGCATGCATGATGATGAAGATGTAAACCCCATGACAACTGATGCATCATCTTCAGCTTCCTTACCAACTCAGCAATATCTGTTTAAAACGAGAGATGATCATCGCACCAAAACCCTCCCTGCCAAGACAACAGCTGTCTACTGAGCAAAATGTAAATGAAAACAAACAAAATGTTAATAAAAAAATAAAGATAAAGCTTTGACGTTTCCAGTTCATATAGAGATTGAATACATGTTATTTCAAATAGCGTAGTCAAAGTAGAGTCGTCTAAAGCATGTCAACGAACACATTACTCTGAAATATAGCAGATCTTATACATGTACATTACTCTGAAATATAGCAGTAGACTGTTAGACACTAACCAGAAAGTCAAGTGTGCAGAATTTGGGGAATGGATTTAATCACAGTTTTGGGACTTGAAAGAACATGTGTTGGAGTTGGACTTTAGATGTGTTCTGCAGAATTCTGTTGAGTTGGCCCCATTCTACTGCACAGTCAGCAAACGTCAGCAACAGTATCTCATGCTCTATATTTTTGGTCTCTTCTTCCCCCGTCTCTCTCCTACACTGTCTGTCTCTAGCTAGGTTTCCATTTAATTAGCAGTGGATTCTATGCAAATGTACTGGTTGTAGCTTCCCACTAGTGCAGTTGTTCCACCTAACCCACTCTTTGAGGATCAAATGCAGTGAGTTATCACATCTCACACTGAAAACGCTGTTTCACTTTTGTCATAATTTTTCAATTTTTTTCAATCCAATTTTAAGTAACATATTATGATTGTGGTCTGGGAATATTTGCTGTACTCAACAGCTTGCTGGTAGGCCATCCTGTATCATGAGATCCTTATCAGATAAGTGGTTGGTTATTTTTTTAATCAAATATATAAATACAAGGATGTTTCCCTGGGGACACATTCACCAGTCTGTGAAGTTACTCAACTAGGAGAGAGCACTTCTGTGTATCATGTTGATTAGGAGCATAGCTGTTTGGGTTAAGCTAAGCACCGGGCATAGGTTAGTTAATCAGTGGGCTATTTAATGTCCCTGGTTAGGATCACGGGTGCTTAAATGTTACGTGTCGTCATGTGGTTGAGTGTATTTGTATAGTCATGCAGTGTGTTTTTGTAGACGTTCTAGTCACTTTGTGTAAGCGCCCTTTTGTTTTACGTGACAGTGTTTAATGTCCGTTTTCCGTGTTTGTATCATATTGTGTAGAAAATAAACAGCACAAACGGATCTACGTTCTCCATATGGCTCCTCTCTACACTTCACCCTCAGGACAGGCGTGACACATCTCTATTTCCCACACAATTACATTTACAGACACAACAAGATCCTCACTATGTGAAAAAACTAAAATGCTACATATGTTAACTGAAAACCGTCTCCATTACTTTATCAGACAGCACGACTTTAGTTTACCTTTGTCTCTCACTGTTTCTTCATTCATATTTGCTGTCTGTCAATTATGTTGTCATGTTTTCTATGAGTCTGTCTCCTTTGAGTGAGCTTGTAAACCCTGAGGTCTGCCTAACAACTCTCACTTAAACCCACTCTTACTGCTACCAGGAACCAAGTAGGCGAACGCTTCTATAATTAATCCACTCTGTCTTTCCTCGTCTCCTCCTTTCAGACTACGTCTTAGAGAAGGCCATGCATAAGATTGTCCTGAAACCTCTGAAAGGCGTGGTGAGTGGGGCCCTCCAGGAGTTCCAGTTCCGCAGCGGCGCATGGAAGACGCTAAAGGAGAACCTCACGCTGGCCAGGGCTCGGCAGCCCCGGGAAATGGGCATGGCCGAAACCCTCCCTCCGGATCCGGTCGCCATAGAGAAGATCCGGCACAAGTTCTTAACCATGTGTAAACTGTACTCCCCCGAGAAGAAGGTGACCATGCTGCTGCGCGTCTGTAAACTGATCTATACCATGATGGAGGACAACTCGGGTATGTGCAGGGAGAAACCATCACGTGTGTGTGTGTGTGTGTGTGTGTGTGTGTGTGAACATACCGTGCCCCCAGGTGGACTGTCTCTGATTGGAGTGCTGTGTTTCAGGTCGTATGTACGGGGCAGATGACTTCCTTCCCATGCTGACATATGTCCTGGCCCAGTGTGACATGCCCCAGCTGGACAACGAGATCCTCTACATGATGGAGCTCCTGGACCCGTCTCTGCTCAACGGAGAAGGTAGCGCACACAGCTGTTTGTCCACTCTCTGTTGGGTTGACCAGTAATGTTGAAATGGAGTCAGCCTACAGGGGTGTCTGACTGTTTCTTCCGTTCCAGGTGGTTACTACCTGACCAGTGCGTACGGCGCCATGTCCCTGATAAGGAACTTTCAAGAGGAGCAAGCAGCTTGTGTTCTCAGCTCCGAAACACGCGACACACTCCACCAGTGGCACCGTCGGCGAACCACCCAGCGCACTGCGCCATCTGTTGACGACTTTCAGGTAACACACACATAACACGTCAGTCCTTGGTCTTAGTACGGGGAATGATGTCATGTAATTAGGGGCCAAGCCCCGAAGGGGCTGAGGCACCTATTGTATCCGTTAGTTTTATTATTATTATTATTATTCTTCTTCCCAGTGGAAGTCTATGGCAGCCCAATGAACCGTACATAGGAAAATGATGAAATTTGGCACACTTCTAGTGATGGTCATGAATAGCAATTGGACCAAATTTTGAGTCTCCAGGACCAACTCTATAGCGCCACCAACAGTTCAAATACTCAACATTGAAATGGTTATAACTTGTGAACCCTTTGATCTAGATACATTAAACTTAGTACATTTGATTCCTCTCATCATTCTGATCGCAACCTATACCTTACATTAAGACCCCGCCCATTACAGTAGTGGCCATTTTGAAAAGCACAGTATTCAGTTTTTTTGCTTCGCCTCCTTCAAATTTTGTCCAATTTAGTCCAAACATGTGCTTAAATGATCTTCGGACTGAGCCGCATAGAAATGACTGAACAGATTTTTTAAATTATTGTTAAGAAGTTATGGTGTCGCAAACTTAACAAGGTCCACCCAAAATTGGCTAAGAGGCTGTATCTCGGCCAAAGTTTGATCAATCGAAACGAAAATTGGTACACTTCATTAGAAGCATGTTCTGAGGTTCCATGCCAAAGTTGGGAATAGCGCCACCTACAGGTCATGAGATATGAAAAATTGCTATTTTGGCCAATAACTTTTGAACAGTTTGTCAGAAAATCATAATGGTGGTATCTATGGATTCCTTTCATCATGCTGGATCTGTGGATATCGATTTTGCCATGATGGGATGTACCACATGTCCGCGATTTTTTAATTTTGTCATAATTTGCAATATCTTTTAAACTATTTGAAATTTCTTCACCAAATTTGGTATGAATCATCATTTGCATGGCTTTCAAGTACCCAAGAAGTTTGAACACAGCGCCACCTAGTGTTCCAAAGGTATAAGGTGTTTTGTAAAAACACTCATAACTTTTGCAAATATAGTTCAAAATTGATTTCTTTATGTCATTATGTTTCTTGGCTTATACCAATTCCAACGATATCTCGTTTGTCATTTTTCAACAATCTGACTGTCCGTGATATTGGGGCAAATGAAAAACTGTTTTTTCGCTACTCCTCCTTCAAATATTGCTCAATTTTGTAAAAATTTTGATCAGATGTTATTTGGACCGAGCCGCACAGAAATGACTGAACAGATTTTTGATATTCACTACCGTTCCCAAGAATGCAATCGGCTAAACCATGCATCTCGAATCCCGAACCATTCTGGTTGTGGGTTCAAGTCCCATGTGGGACAACTTCAAAATTGTGTGTAAAGTTGTCATTTCAATTCCTTCTGGCTCTGCACTGCTGTTGGTGCTTAAATGCTTGCTGTGCTTCATTTTCTTGTATATTCAATTTGTGCTGTTTTTGTTCTTGCGGCTCTGCACTGCTATTGGTGCTTAAATGCTTGCTGTGCTGCTGTGCTTACAGTACTTGATGTGCTTGATGTACATTTACATGTACATTTAATTTGTGATGTTTTGTTCTTCAGGCTCCACACTGCTCTTGGTGCTTAAATGCTTGCTGCGCTGCTGTACTTGATGTGCTGGCTGTGCTTGCTCTGCACAATACTTGGCCTGCTTGCTGTGCTTGCAGGGCTTGGCCCCGTATTGCTGCTTGCAGTTATATTTGCTTAAGTGTTTTCGTTGTGACCTTAAATAACCAACTAATACATGTGAAGTAGGTAGAAATGTTATTGGATCTATTTTAAAGAATATGAAAGAAAACTAACAGACTAAAAGCTTGACAATCAAACAATATAAGTAAGGAATAGAAAGGCGATACAACCCCACATTTTATAAATAGACTCCTCATGCCACACACATTTTATAAATAGACTCCCCATGTCACACACATTTTATAAATAGACTCCCCATGTCACACACATTTTATAAATAGACTCCCCATGTCACACACATTTTATAAATAGACTCCCCATGTCACGCACATTTTATAAAGACTCCCCATGTCACGCACATTTTATAAATAGACTCCCCATGTCACACACATTTTATAAAGACTCCCCATGTCACACACATTTTATAAATAGACTCCCCATGTCACACACATTTTATAAATAGACTCCCCATGTCACACACATTTTATAAATAGACTCCCCATGTCACACACATTTTATAAATAGACTCCCAATGTCACACACATTTTCCAGATTACGTTTTGGCTCACGAACTACGCTTTTGTGTATTTTTCTCAGAACTACCTGCGGGTGGCGCTCCAGGATTTGGGCAGCGGCTGCACCGCCAAGACCCTGCAGGTGCAGCCCTATGCCACCACAGAGGAAGTCTGTCAGATCTGTGCCTACAAATTCACAGTTGCTGACCCTGAAAACTACGCTCTGGTTTTGCTTACTGAGGACTCCAGCCAGCAGCTTGCCTCCGATACATATCCTCAGAAGATCAAAGCTGAGCTCCACAGTCGACCCCAGGCCACGCCTTTTTACTTTGTTTTCCGTCGTGTGGCTAACCTCAATGACCTAATGACCTCTATTGACGTTCAGTCCAACCTCAATATTGTCACACGTACCACGGACTCTAAGCCAGACCTCAATGACTTAACCCAGAATTGTTTCGACCCCCAACCTAACCTGAACCTTGGTCTCAGTCCCAGTCTTAGTCCCAGTTTACCCCCCAACCTGCACACTAGCGGCAACACCATATCTATCTGAAAGCGGGGCTGTACCCCAACAAAACTGGAAGGAGCTGTACTCAGCTGGTCTGGAGTACGCTAAATTAGGCCTTACTTGATGCAGTGCTGAACTTGGCCAAAACAAAAGTCCAATTTTGTTTTGTTGTGTTTTACAGGGTGTCCTTGAAGTAGAACTCTCTGTGTATAGATACATGGCACATGGGGGCAAACTGAACTGACAGACAACATGAATACTGGCTTGAAGGCCATCTTGTTCAAGTGCCTGAAAGGGCATATTTCAGTGTCACATCTAGTGGTGAAATATAATATAACACCACAACGCTAATCCCCAGTCTGTATGAAAACCCTCACAACAAGTATACAGCAGCTGCTTCTCTGGGTTCATGAATGGGATCAACTGTTGAATTACAATACATTTCAATGGTTGCAGTTGCTGGTTAACTGCGTTTCTGTGTTTTTATGGAATACTGTTATATAATGTTATGCTTTTGTTCTAAGTACAATGGTAGAAACAGGCATTTCTGCCAGTATTTGTTTTTGTGACTATCCAGGAGATATATCTAATACTTCATTTCTAATCCTCCATTGAGTTCATCAATGCTGTAGTTATTGCTATGTGGTCATTAGATGCATGATAGAATGACTCGTTCTACGGGTCTACCTCGAATCCGAGGTCTGACAAGGTCATGAAATATTGTACTACTGACTAATATTAACCGTAGGCTTAAGGTGCCACATAATATTGTGAAATTTGAAGTGCTGGGTCTCAAGCTGGTCTGAGATCATGTTTCGGCTCTTGGCCGGTAAGGCATTGAGCGTTGAGTGCAACAGGGCTAGAACGAAAGATTTGCAAGAAGAAAAGAACGAAATGAGGGTAATAGAACGTGTTGATTTACAGAATCTGAAGTTACTTTATTGTAGTAATGTATCGCTAACAGTACTCTGTTTACATGAAACCCTAACAGATGCTGTAGAGAGATAACAGCAAAGGAACGTGTCATTTGGGAAAAGTTTAAGTAGCCAGAGTGTTGCTTTTAGACTGTAGCATTTTTTAAAATATATCCAGTAGCCTATAATGTTAGTTAGAAACTATGTTAAACTGTCGGGGGACTGTAGAGATGTTATCCTGTTGGGTTTATTGACTGTAATAACAGCACTACTCTAACAAGATGCTCAACCTTATTTTAAACACATGAGTATTTATGTGTCTGTGCTGGGATTTTTCACAGATGGCTATTTTTCATGTAACATTGCTCTCTTCACAGATCAACCAGATCTCTTTGTGTTCCTATGTTAAGGACTGTATGTAGGGGTCATTGAATGATATTATTTTGCACTCAATAAATGTCGGTATTGGATGTGTGTGTTTGTGTGCATATGTGCCTGCAGAATATGTGAATGTGCAAAGGGAGAAAAGTGTACATGTCTTTAACAAGGCAATGTCAGGCTTGACGATACACTGAATACACTGATGAGCCTAAACATTATCCCATGAAGCGATTGACATTGATCATCTCCGAACAAGGACTTGGTGCCAGATACCACAGGACACCATCAGGGATCTGCTGCAAATGTCTTGGTGCCAGATACCACAGGACACCATCAGGGATCTGCTGCTAATGTCTTGGTGCCAGATACCACAGGACTCCTTCAGGGATCTGCTGCAAATGTCTTGGTGCCAGATACCACAGGACACCATCAGGGATCTGCTGCTAATGTCCTGGTGCCAGATACCACAGGACACCATCAGGGATCTGCTGGTAATGTCTTGGTGCCAGATACCACAGGACACCTTCAGGGGTCTGCTAGTAATGTCTTGGTGCCAGATACCACAGGACACCATCAGGGATCTGCTGGTAATGTCTTGGTCCCAGATACCACAGGATACCATCAGGGATCTGCTGCTAATGTCTTGGTGCCAGATACCACAGGACACCTTCAGGGGTCTGCTAGTAATGTCTTGGTGCCAGAAACCACAGGACACCATCAGGGATCTGCTGGTAATGTCTTGGTGCCAGAAACCACAGGACACCATCAGGGGTCTGCTAGTAGCCTAATGTCTTGGGGCCAGAAACCACAGGACACCATCAGGGGGCATAATGTTTTGGCATGGTCGGGGCAATGTAATGTTTTGGGGGTGCTTTGGTGGTAGTAAAGTATGAGAATACAGGTTAAAGGAATCTTGAAGAAGGACTGCTGTCATTTAATTTTTTTGCAATGCTATGGCATACATGTAGACACCGCTTGATTGGAGCCAATTTCTTGCGTTAACAGGACAATGACTAAAAGCACAGCTCCAGACTGCAACAACTATTTCAGGATAAAGCATCAGCTGTCAGGTAGGTTGCAAAGACATATATAAGACTGGCCAATAAAAAAAGATTAAGATGGGCAAACTAAAATAGACAGTTGAAGGAGGAGGAAGGCCTTCATCCTGTAGTGGCCAATTAACTGTTGAATGTGAGCCTGGTGTTTTCTGGAAACTATTTAATGAAGCTGCCAGTTGAGACGCCTGTGCGTCTGTTGTAGGATATCTTCATTTTATTTTAAGCTGCTAAGCAAATCCACAAACGCTGATGCTATTAGACGACTTGAATGTCACCTGGACCGAATTTGACTACCCAAATTTGACTATTTCTAAAGAGAAATTCGATTTTAAGCTTGCCGGGAGGCTAAGAATATAACGTGCCTACAGCTCCATCTAGTGGACTGATTTGTGATTGTATCTGCATATGACTAGGTCGCTGATTAAAACGGTCAATTGAGAACATACTCTGCTCTGTACACTGAGGTGAAAATTCCAGATTTAAAATGCCATCTTATTCTTACAGGTCAAACTGCTGTACACCTCAGTTTTCAATACCTTTTAATACCTCACCTTTGATTATACAGAACTGAGACTTTCTTGGGTTTTCACTGTAGGCGGGATCTTAGACCAAGACTCCTTATGAAATCTTTCTAGATCAGTAATATCTCGCTTCTAATTCTATGGACTGCCGTCTCTGGTTCAAGCCACTGGTTTTCAGTGGGTTACAATTCTATAGACTGATATGAACTCTGATATGAACTGTGTTCAACTCATGTACATTTTTCTTTGTTGATTTTTATGTTTTATTTTCATTCATGAGTCAATTACACCCCTGGAATATCTTTTCACCAGAGAATGCCTCCTACTGGCCTTCAAACCACATTACCAGCTGCACCTGATCTCATATCCAGGAACCAACCAGGAACATCTTTGGCAAAAAGTGATTGGTTTCAATAATGTTCTCTTTCTGACTGTGAATGTCACTGCCTTATTCATGTAGGTGATCTTTAAAAAGTGCATTTCTCAAGTTTGCCTTAATAATTTTTATTAATTTAGTAAACAAGTAAGGGTGCCACTGGCTTTCCGACCGGACTGTTTCATGATTTGCCACGAGTAGTTTGAAGATAAACCATCCGCTATAGATGTATAATTATGTTTTACGGATCTATGACTCATACACACGCTATAGATGTATATGTTTTACAGATCTATGGACATACACCCGCGATGATTCCCAGTTGAAACCACATATTTACATACACTTCAGAAAAAAACACAAAAACGAGTAAAGTTTTTCTGTTTTTGATCGATACATATTAACAAGTTTTTTGCATTTGTTAAATGTCAGAATCGAGTGAGGGAGAATTTATATTATGATTTTTTTTGTTTAGCCTCACAACACTGTTTCAGCCTCACAACACTATACTACCACCCCCATACGTCACAGTTGGGATGATGGTCTGAGGCTTCAAAGTTTTGCCCTTTTTCCTCTAAATATACTGTTTATCATTAAGGCCAAACAGTTCAATTTATCTTTTGACAGACCACAGGACATGTCTCCAGAAATTAAGATTTTTGTCCCCATGTGCAGTTGCGAAATGTATTTTGGCTTTTTTATGGTGGTTTTGAAGTAATGGCTTTCTTCTCCCAGAGTAACCTTTTAGTTCATGGTGGTATACAGGACTCGTTTTACTGTGGATAATGACAGTTTCATCTTCACAAGGTCTTTTGCTGTTGTCCTGGGATTGATTTGCACATTTCGCACCAAAAAAAACGTTCCTCTGGGACTCCATCTCCGAGCGGTGTGATGGTTGTACATTCCCATGTTTTTTATACTTGCGTATTATTGACTGAACAGATGAACGTGGGACCTTCAGACATCTGGAAACTGCACTGAAGGATGAGCCACACATGTGGAGGTCCACAATTCCTTTCCTGATGTCGTGTTTGATTTCTCTTTATTTTCCCATGATTTCAAAGAAAGAAGCTCTGTGTTTGAGGTGTGCCTTTATATGCATCCACAGTGTGCCACCAATTAACTAAAATGGAATCAATTAACCTAAAATGGAATCAATTAATTAATCAGAAGCTTCTTAAGGTCAGATTGGAATCATCTAGGAGTTTTCTTTTTGTTTAAAGACACAATAAACTTAGTGTATGTATACTTCTGACTTTGATGAAAGTGATGAAAAAAATACATAAATGAAATACAAATGCAAAAAATATGTGGATATTATATGCATTAATCTAAAACAGAAAAAGATTACTCTGATTTAATGTATGACAGTAAAGAAATAAAAGTTTTTCTGTTTTTTTTCTGAAGTGTATGTAGATATCTGGTTTCAACTGTATATGTTTTACAGATCTATGACACAAACACCCGCGATGATTTGGAACCAAAAAAAGACTCGACTCGACTGGCGCACCAGAAGATCTTCACTTTGAAGCTGTTTTTTATTCCAAGAATCTCAGATATACAAACTTAAGTTGGTACGTAATTTTAGATGTGTGACTTTTGCTATCATTTAAGCTACCTATGTAAAAGCAAACATAATTTAATTGGGTTTTAAGACCGATTAATCACTTTGTACAGGGACACTTTGCGTGTGTGTGGTTGTTCAAAACACAGCTTTGCATTATGTTTTATTCCCCCTGTTAACATCTGCAAATTGACATATTTATTGCTTGGTTTGACTTGTAGTTATTACCGGTGGGAACACAGTGTCCAGCACATGGTAGCGGTTTCATGTGACAGATTCATATCCGTTTGACGTTTTAAAAGTTAATATAGTGTTTCTACGAGGATTGTCATTTGTTTACTGGTCAATGAAACCATCTAAATATAGTGTGAGAACATTATGCTGGTAAATGCATTGTGGAATACAGGAGGGTGGACTAAATAACCGTAGTCCTAACAATATATTTATATCATGGACCATATAAGGTGTTGGGCAACACTTAGTATTCAGAACAGCTTCAGAAATTCCTAGTAACACCACATGCTGTCTATTTGAAATGCGCCTAGTTGTATATTGCACCATTGAATAAATTATTAAATTAAAAGTCGGAAAGGTCCAAATTTACCCACACACCCTTGGGTTTTGTGATGTGAAAAAATGAAAAGATAAATCATGTCAATCACTTTTAATGTGACCTATAATGTGAACAATTCAATTGAAAACATCTGAAATCTGTGAAATCTTTTTGGTTTTTCAATTGAATTGCCTATAATCGATCTGACCAATAGATCATACATTGAAGAAACCCACCCACCCTTGAGCCAAGTCCAGTTTACATTAACCTTTCAAGGAATTTATTACACCCTTGCATGGTTGGTGGCGTCATCTGTTACATGGGCAAATTCCTCAATTCTTAACACCTGGCAAAGCTTTGTGGTGGAACGTACTCACTTTTCTCATATTTAGGATTTGATGTGGACTTTGATTATGTAGTACACTTGTTTGATACGAAACTCTATAAACGTCTGTTGAAATCATTTCTTTATCAGCCTCACAGATATAAACATGGATCTGGTGCTGGATGTAGCGGACCACTATTTCCTCACCCCCTACGTGTACCCGTTGTCATGGCCAGAGGACAGGCCCCTGCGTCAGATCATCAGTTTGTTGGCAGTCACCAACCTGGGAATTGTAGTTCTTTACCTGTGCCTGGGCTGGCTGAGCTACCAGTTTATCTATGACCACAACCTCATGAGACATCCACTGTTTCTAACGGTATGACCTTTATACTAAAGCATAGCTTATTTCACAACACTAGGAATTAGGCAAGTGAGCGCTGAATGGTGCTGTGGTCAGGCAACCATACTAATATGCTTATAAACAAAATGTATTAATGACACGTTTAATATTTACACATTGTTATTGGCATGCTGTTTAGTTACTACCTGAATATGTTTGGCATTTGCTCCTTGGTTGCTGGTCTTCCTTCATGAAAATGTATGACTGATCTGAGTTGGTTGTGGGTCCTCAGAACCAGGTGTGGCGGGAGATCAAACTCTCCATGACCTCACTACCCATCATCAGTCTCCCCACTGTGGCTATATTTTTCCTTGAGGTCAGAGGATACAGCCGGCTCTATGACACCATTGAATACTCTCTCATGGGTAAGATGACAACAAATGTTCAGAACATGCAACAACCTGGGTGAATGCTTGTAAAGGGGAGGAGAAGAGATGAATAAGCTAATTGAAAGCTTGGGGTGATAGGGTGGCCATGATGGTGTACCACGTTAAAATGCTGCCATGATACTGAAATTAAAATCCCTATTATTACAATAATGCAAAAGGATGTTTAGCGACCACATAGATGTGGGACACTTGTTTACTATCCCATCTGAAAAGGGGAACACTGCCTTCAATTTCTCCCATGGAATATCTTTTCACCAGAGAATGCCTCCTACTGGCCTTCAAACCCCATTCCCAGCTGCACCTGATCTCATATCCAGGAACCAACCAGGAACATCTCTCCTTCAGAGGAAAGCCAGATGCAAATGCAGGATTGGAGGTTTTTTCAGAGCTTGTTATCTCAAGTCAGAAAATGAAGTTTATCTTGGATAAGGATACAATGCTGGAAGCACTGTCAGGACTCAACATATTCCACAAAATGACATCCACATGGTGAAACTATAACATTATCTTTTATCTATTTGGGAATTTCACATCCAGTGCACATTTCCACCCCTTCACTTTCTCTCTAATTAGTTTGAAATTACATTTATTTCAGTGTTTTTTTCGTTGTTGCTGAATGCCAAATCTTCTCCCCAGCCTGAGGTCCTGTGCACCATGGATCAGGTTCGCTTGAAGGACCTCTGTATTTTGCTCCACTCATCGATCCCTCAACCCAGATGAGACTTCCTGTCCCTGCCATTGAGAAGCATCCCAATAACATGATCGATGCTTCACGGTAGGGATGGCATTAGCTTGGTGATGAGCAGAACAGAGATGTTCGTTTGACGGTTCAGGCCAAATGGTTTGATTTTGAGAACTCTTTTTCTTCATGCTTTCAGAGTCCTTCTGTTCATTTCCATTTCATTGATGGAGTGCTGCAGTAATGACTTCCCATCAGGCAGATTCTCCCAGCCCTGCAGAGACTCCAAACCTAACAAACGTCTTCCATTTCACAACGTTGAAGCCCACTGTGCTCCTAAGAACTTCCAAAAAAGAGACATCAAGAATGATCAAACAACACAGGATGCATCTGAGAAAAAATATAAAAATATGAGTGACATGGCAAAAGGGTCTAAAAGCATATGTACATGAGAGAATTCTGTCTGTCGTTCTCAATCAATCGAAATACATATTGTGGTGTAAACACACAACCTCTCCCTGATCCGCATCTAGGGAGAAACACCTTGCCTTGGGCTGCAAAGTGGCTGCCACCCCTTAACAAGACATACCTGCCCCAATCAGGCTTTGTCACAGAGAGAGAGAGCTAACAGGGCCCCTAGGAAAGTCTAAAATGTGGTGAAAGTGAAAGGGTCTGAAAACATTCCAGAGGCAGTGTGCTTGTCACATGAAATATATCAGACACCACTGGCCCATTTCAAGGATGCGCCTTCCTGTCATTTACAAAATTCAGCAGATTAGCCCAACGCTGGACACTTCAGTCTCTGTGGGGGACACCATGTTTACTGTTGCCGGTTGATATTATAAGATAATTTAGTCAAATCTGGTTGTACTTTTTAAAGTAATTAAGTATTTTTTTTTCAGGCTGGTCCTTCATGCTTGTCAGCATGATTTCTTTTGTTTTATTCACGGACGGTTGTATTTATTGGATTCATCGGATTCTTCACCACAGATTAATTTATAAGGTGAGGATTGCAATTAATGTTCTTACCGATGGAGGCATGTGGTACTGGGTTGACAATTTGACAGTTATCTGGATCTAGAGTGTCGCTGTAAATGTAATATTCGACTAGCACAGTAATGCAGTGTCTTAAATAAATAAATGCATTTATGTTGTTTATAAGTAGGCCAATGGATGTTATGTGTAGGGCATAGTAGAAAGCCAGTGATATATCTTTATTATGTGTGCTTGACTATGGTCAAGGACACATATTGTAATCTCACATATATATTATTATTATTATATCACTTTTGTCCACCCCTACTCCTCCCACAGTTTTTGCACTAGATGGACAAAAAAGGTGTCAAAATGTGCGTCCCGAACTCTATTTAGTGTTTAAACTGTGTGAGTAAAACTCTGGTTAGTAGAGCTGAAAGTATACGACCATGTCTGAATCTTTTGAAATGATGGACAGTGAAGCAGCATTTTCTGGTTGTTGATTGGCTAAATAGTAGGAACATTCTGGAAGGGGTGGGGGAGGCAGCGCGCTCTGATATCGATGAGAACAGCTGGTCCTCCTGACAAAGGCATAGCTGCTAGACAACAGCCACAGACACAGACACTGCAATCAACAGCCACAGACATATCCTGCAGCAAAGAAAGAATGAATTAATGAATGAATGGGTAAGTTCTTTCTCTGGGTCTCTGTTTACACGTTAGCATGTTAGCTAGCGTTAGCGCGCTAGCTATCGTTAGCATGTTAGCTAGCGTTAGCTCGCTAGCTAGCGTTAGCTACTACTGTAAGTTTATGCATACATTCAGACAGCCTGCAGCAATGAATGGATGGGTAACTTCTTTCTCTGGGTCTCTGTTTACACGTTAGCATGTTAGCTAGCGTTAGCGCGCTAGCTATCGTTAGCATGTTAGCGCGCTAGCTAGCGTTAGCTACTACTGTAAGTTTATGCATACATTCAGACAGCCTGCAGCAATGAATGGATGGGTAACTTCTTTCTCTGGGTCTCTGTTTACACGTTAGCATGTTAGCTAGCGTTAGCGCGCTAGCTAGCGTTAGCAGTTTATAATGCTGTTTCATATGCTACTATGGTGCATGCAGCAGTAGTGTGTATTCATGGGTTTAACACATTGTATACTATGGTACATGTAGCAGCAGTGTGTATTCATGAGTAATGACTGATAGGTTTAACACATTGTATACTATGGTGCATGTAGCAGCAGTGTGTATTCATGAGTAATGACTGATATGTTTAACACATTTGTATACTATGGTGGTTTAACACATTGTATACTATGGTGCTTGCAGCAGCAGTGTGTATTTATGAGTAATGACTGATAGGTTTAACACATTGTATACTATGGTGCATATAGCAGCAGTGTGTATTCATGAGTAATGACTGATAGGTTTAACACATTGTATACTATGGTCCTTGCAGCAGCAGTGTGTATTCATGAGTAATGACTGATAGGTTTAACACATTGTATACTATGGTGCATGCAGCAGCAGTGTCACCTCAGTTTGGCAGTTGATATCAGTACACAGTCGACTACGGGTGGCCGCAAGCACACATCATCACAATTTCAGCAGAAATTGTACGCTATCTAGTTGTGTTTATTATTTGTTCAATCAAACAAATGAAACAATGCCCCAGATTGTATGTTTTCTATGCTATCTGTACCTCAGCATATCGGATTTAAACACTGTTCCTCTTGTTGTGCTCCCTTCCCTCAGCGCTTCCACAAAATACACCATGTGTTTAAGATCCCTACACCATTTGCCAGCCACGCCTTTCACCCACTGGATGGCTTCCTGAGTAGCCTGCCCTACCACATATATCCCTTCCTCTTCCCACTGAACAAGGTGCTCTACTTAGCCCTTTACATCTTTGTCAACATCTGGACTTTGTCTATCCACGATGGCTACTACTGTTTGCCCGGCCCACTTCAGGGGATGGTCAATGGGGCGGCTCACCACACGGACCACCACCGGTTCTTTACCGTCAACTACGGCCAGTACTTCACCCTGTGGGACCGGATTAGCGGGTCTTACCACGTCCCCTCAGTACTTAAAGGGAAGGGCTCTGTCGACTGTATTCATGGACTAATGAATGCTACTGGACATGGTTCAAAGAGCAAGGAGTAGTTGGTATAGCAGCAGACAGGAATCATATTGTAGAGAAGCTTCCAAGGCATTAAGACACTTTCAAAAGCTGGAATCCAACGTGTGTTGTGCCATATACCAGAGACAGCAGTTAGACCAGTTGACCACTGTATTCCTCACAAACCCTCTAGTATTTCCCATAACTTCACAAAAATTGGACTAACCTAGTTTATAAACAATGGTATGTTGTAAGATCCATCATTTGGCAATTTGATGTGGGATATTAAAGCCCAGGATGGTATTAAAGCCCAGTATGGTAAATAATAATGTAATATGCCTTCATAAAATTGCAGTTTAATGATATAGAGTAGGAATTTATAAACCATTATACTTATAAATTATTACAATTTTAAACAAAAATGATTGTGTTCTTCTCGATCATTTGTTTCTACTCATGTATACTCATAATGGTTTATTGTGTCCAGTTCATGACAGGCACTTACTTCCTGTTGTTTAAGGACCATGACTTCTTGTGTGACTTCTTTAATTTGTTTTAGCAAAAACATGATGTCTGACCCTGATGGCCGTGCTGAGGTTACAAGGGGCTGCAGAAAAATGCAACATTATAAACTATAGATAAACCGTTTACAGCGCAAAGCTCACACTGATGGGAAATATGCAAAAATCTGCTATCAACTTTGTTGGCGACAATTATATGACATATTCTCAAGAGCCATTCCTGAGAGGGACACCATTGTTACATAGTTATGTTTACAGTGATTCATTGGGGGGGACAAATCATCGCCCCGGGATTTCCGCCCCTGCATATAATGCACTACAGACATTGGATTGACATTGGAAAATAATATAAACCGTGGATTTAAGAGATACGCAAACGCGCATGTTGCTATCGGTTGCTACGACAACACAAACAAATTATTGCTAGTGCGCATGTCCATCATGACGTCATGGGCCTGTCAACGCGGAAGATCCCATAGGTTTTTTTTACACAATACAATTTACAAAATCTCTCGTTGGGAGACTCAAATGCAGAACATATTTGAGTACAAAGAACAATAAAAGAAAATAAATACAAATAATATAAATTAAGCAAAGGCCTAACAGTCCATTTGACATGTCAAAGTTACACATACAAGATAAATAAATGGTCACAGTCTTTAGATATTTTTAAAATAAAATTACATGGAAGCTTAACAAATTAAAATGACAAATAATTAGAGAATTCTTCACATAAAGAGTAAATGTTATCACAGGAATCTTTCAGAAGTATTCTTTCAGTTCAATTTCAAACACCACTAGGGAAGGATTTTTGTTCTGCCATTTTTATTTATGAATATGGTATTTACCCATAATAGTCACGATATTGTATATTCTAAAGAGTTCTTTCGGAAGATTTTCATTACCAAAAAGAATTTGCTCCAACTTTAATTGTGTGATTTTCTCAATTTTTGTTTCCAGCCAATTCATTACATCTTGCCAGAATCTTTTTATCACTGGACAAGAGAAAAACAAATGTTCAATAGTTTCTTCTTCCTTTGCACAGAACACACATAGGTCCCATAGGTGTATACATAGACATAATATATGTCTATGGGTGTTTATATCTATGGGAAGATCCAAACTCCATGTTGGCTTTATGCGCTTTTGAGCACTCTCATTCATAGTCATAGACATACATAATAAAGGCCTTTTAAGTATGTCTATGCTCTCATTGGAATGTACGGGGCTTCCCGCAGAACACTGTATTCAGTTATCCTAATACATCCATGGTGCAACCTCACCTGACCGCCGGTCTTTGACGCAATAAATTTGAAGTCCCGCCCTATAGGCCTTTTTCACGAACGAAGAAGAATCATTTCCGGAGTGCATTCTAGTTTCCGGTGTCATACTTAGAGATGTTGCTTTCTTTACTGCCCCTCCCGGCGGGAGTGTCAACGAGAGCGAGGCTGGTTTATTGATCTGATTATGTGCTGCTGGGAGGAACAAGGTCGACTTGATTTCTGCTCCCAACCAGAAAGTCTCGACTCCTGTACTGTCTCTAGTGGAGTCACACACACACACACACACACACACACACACACACACACACACACACACACACACACAAACACACACACGGTCGTCTGAAAACTTCCGGCCACACAGCTCTCGTGATTCATTTAATGCTGACTGCAAAAAAGGGATGACAGCTTCGTAGTCAAGCGCAGAAAACTTGATACTCAGATGTGCAATGGCCAGATATGAATCCGAAACGGAGACGGATGAACCAGACCAACCGTTATTAATCAACCGACAAGATGAAGTTGAAAGGGGTGAGTGCGACGAGTGGGAGCTGAGACGTCTGCATATGTTGACTAACAGACCGGGGTTGTACTCAGTGAAAATAGCTAGCAAACGGTTAGCAATACAGTTATCCAATATATACAATATGAGCGCATACATTGGCATATTATACTACATAAATGTAGCAATTTCAAATGATCTACATACTGCTTAATGATTTGTAGTAAAGGTTAACTAGCTAGCTAACTTAATGTGCCTCTGGCTCCCGCTAGCATACTGTATCACTATTAATAATATCAATAACAATATCATATAATGATATAACAAGACAGTTGCTATAACAAGACAGGAACACATCACTTTTACCTAAGATGCTCTAGAGAAAGATTTCTTAACGTTAAGCTCTTAAAACACAATGCAGAGGGATGTTGTCTGTTTTCTTTGTCCTGTTTCTGTATCTCGTTGGAGCTGGCGTGAGGGATACTTTTTGTATTCCCCCTATGTCTCTTTGCGCATGTATGTCTGTATAAGGGCCAGCCATAATCCTGTGCTAAGTATTTATCTGGGCATGCACTCACAAATGACAGCAAATTTATCCTTAGATTTAGCGCTAGGAAAAAAGTTACTTTACTTTAGGTCACGTGCTTAACTAAACATAAAACGTTGGTAAAAGATAAAGCCTTAATAACATATTTCTCAAAATGTGTTTTTGCCGTGCATCTACCCTTTAATATTAAAGTGACAAAATAATAGAGTCAGTAATAACAGCACAGTTTTGATTGGCGATGCCGGCGTGGACCGGTTGCAGTCGTGCAGGTCTGCCAGGTTAAGTTGTGCTTTAGTGACTCCTCCTGGCAGAATGGGCACCTGGCATTCTCAGTCACGTTTAAATAACAGTAATATAATCAGAAAGGCTTGGTTTGACATTGGACGAGAGGTCTCAACATTCAATATCCTGTATGCATGAAGCGAATTTGACATCATGATATTGGGAGGTAATTAAAAAGATCCATCTGATCTTCAAAACACTTGATACGTCACCTCTTCTTTAGCAAATCCCACAATGGTTGTGGTGAGTTGTGTATTTATTTTTATTGCATGCCACATATGCCGGCAAATGCATATAACACCATCGACAATTCGACACTACTGTTCAAAAGCTGGGGTCACTCAGAAATGTCCTTGTTTTGCATAAAAACAAACATTAAATTAGTTTGAAAAGGAAATACAGCAAAATAAGTTTCAGTGGGAAGATTTCGTGAAGCAGCAAGGTGGTTTTTATTTGCTTACTGATACGTTGTCACACTTCACTAAATTGTTTTGTGTCACAGAATGACAGAAGATGATTATATCTGTAATAAATAGGCCCAACTCCTCCCCCTGCAGAGTTATGTTGGTAATTAGCCAGACTAATTAGTTGTAGCCCGCAATCTCAGAACGATCCACTGGAAGGTTTTACATCAGTGCTGACATCTGTTTATTGACGTTGTCACGGGTTGTGGAACTCTTTTAGACTCCTGCAAGTGTTTTTAGGACGTGTTCTTGTCACGTTCCTTCCTTTGTGTGATTTCTGCTGTGCACACTAAATGTCAATCATTGGCACCCTTTAGCTGTGTGCTTATCATGAAATGAAATTGTAGGTTGTATGCTAGACGTAAGCTTATATACTCAATGTTTGCATATCTCTAACGTATCAGCCTGGTAGAGCAGCATTTAAATTGGGTGGCATCGTTTTCTTTCCCAGACGTCTCCTAATTTGCCTATGAACACAATGCTCTGGTAGCCAATGTGTAGCCAGAAGACATAATTATACCAACCTTTATGCATTTCGTCAATCCAATTTGATTAGGCATTGAGTTCAAGAACCAGCATATGGATAAAAGCTCAAGTGCGATGTGGAAATTGGCGTCTGCCTTTTTATCGGCGTATGGATTTAGGCATTTCTTCTAACGTCTGTACATCAGACAACTATGTTGATTTGAACCAATACGATTGGATGTTGGTCGACGTATGAGATCATTTAGGGTTATGCTCATGTAGACAGGGATATGAGCATATTTATTATGCACTGTACAAGCCACCATGTTCTGTAACTCATGTCTCTATGGAGTCTGTTATGTTAGCTGTGCTGCTCCTAAATCTCCAGTGTCTGGAAGCTGCCCTGTGGTTAATACTGATGTAATCTTGCTGGATTTAGACTTACACAGTAGATAAAGACTTACAAAATGTGTGAAATGGGTAGGGCCAGCTAGCAGCCTGAGGTAATCCGCTGTTAAATATAAGGACAAAAGTTTAACCTTTCAGCTAAACAACTGAACAATTACCAGCTGATAATTGCCATTGTTAGTAAAACAATTGTTATTACTCATACATGCTGCTTTCAATAGAAAAGCACTGAGATGGATGATAGTGATGATAGTGTAGTCGTTCAGAACTGGATTGGCGGTTTAACCAGGGAGAGAGAAACATTAGTCTAACACGCAGGTCCAGGGCTCTTCATCATGGTCCTCAATCTCTGATGTTCACTGCTACTTCACTGTTAGCAGGCTTGAACAGGTATCACTGTAAACATGTTTCTCCATCGGTCATCCACCACTGTCTCATTCTCTGTTTGCTAGCACTTACGGCCCTTGCAGGTATATTTTCAGATAAACTGGTTTAGATTTCCCTTGGTAAATGGTAGACTGAACCAAGACATCATGTTATTGCCACAACCTTAGAAAGAATAGTTTGCATGTTGCATATACACTTCTATTGTGGCAATATTGTTTTTGTTCAGTAAAAGCTTACGGTTGCTACCTTAAGGTCACTAAAAACAGAACGATGTTGTGTAATATTGCGAAACACTGTACTACCACTGCGTCTTGTATGATCAACATAAGCTCTGTAATTATAATGGATTCCACTGGCAGTGCTCTGTTTGGTCCAATTCCAATGGAATACATCATCTGACATCTGTGTGCTCCTTCTCTCCCCTCCACCTCCTCCAGCTCCTGCCTGCTGTTCATCTAGGTATGCTCTGTCCCTGCTCTCCTGTTATGGTTTCTTCGTGGCGTATGCCCTCCGGGTAAACCTCAGCGTTGCCATGGTGGACATGCTTAACAACACGGGCACCAGTGGCAACGCCAGCACGTCAGTGTGTCCCGCACACTTTAACCCCCCCCGACCCAAACACATCCACACTGTGAGTACATCGACCACTATGACCGCACACATTACTCAACCTGTATGACCCAACAATCACAAAAACACATGAGCCAATGCAACTATGACTCTCCTGTTTGCTCTGGCCAGACAGGCTAACGATTATCTCTCTCTCGCTCTCTCTCTCTGTGTGTGTGTGTGTGTGTGTGTGTGTGTCAGGCCAGTGTGTATGACTGGGAGTCTGATACTCAGGGCTGGATTCTGGGCTCCTTCTTCTACGGCTATATCCTGACTCAGATTCCAGGGGGCTATCTGGCTCGAAAGTATGGGGCCAAATGGCTGCTGGGATTGGGAATTCTGGGAACTGTAGTCTTCACCCTCCTTACCCCTGTGGCTGCTGACCTGGGTGCCGGTTACCTCATCGCTGTCAGAGTGCTGGAGGGTGTTGGAGAGGTGTGTATATGCACTAGGGTACATAAGAACCTGTACAAATGCATTTTAGGCACCACTAATAACATGAAATACATATTGTTGCTTTTGATAAAAAAAAACATCTATGTCAGGTATACTTTGGGAATTTAATTGATAAAGGAGAGTGAAAGGATGGCTAAAGGAGTGTACTTGTATAGCAGTGGGCCGGAATAAAGCCGCTTATTGCGCTAGACCAACATGGGCCAGTTTAGATTACCACCGGGATATTCTTTTGTTTTTGTCAACAGGGCGTGACGTTTCCAGCCATGCACGCCATGTGGGCCTCCTGGGCTCCGCCACTGGAGAGAAGCCGCCTGCTCACCATCGCCTACACTGGTAATCCAGTAATTTACCCCACCCTGCCTACACTGGTAATCCAGTCACTTACCCCACCCTGCCTACACTGGTAATCCAGTCACTTACCCCACCCTGCCTACACTGGTAATCCAGTCACTTACCCCACTTAATCCAGTCACTTACCCCACCCTGCCTACACTGGTAATCCAGTCACTTACCCCACCCTGCCTACACTGGTAATCCAGTCACTTACCCCACCCTGCCTACACTGGTAATCCAGTCACTTACCCCACCCTGCCTACACTGGTAATCCAGTCACTTACCCCACCCTGCCTACACTGGTAATCCAGTCACTTACAACACCCTGCCTACACTGGTAATCCAGTCACTTACCCCACCCTGCCTACACTGGTAATCCAGTCACTTACCCCACCCTGCCTACACTGGTAATCCAGTCACTTACCCCACCCTGCCTACACTGGTAATCCAGTCACTTACCCCACCATGCCTACACTGGTAATCCAGTCACCCCACCCTTACCCCACCCTGCCTACACTGGTAATCCAGTCACTTACCCCACCCTGCCTACACTGGTAATCCAGCCACTTACCCCACCCTGCCTACACTGGTAATCCAGTCACTTACCCCACCCTGCCTACACTGGTAATCCAGTCACTTACAACACCCTGCCTACACTGGTAATCCAGTCACTTACCCCACCCTGCCTACACTGGTAATCCAGTCACTTACCCCACCCTGCCTACACTGGTAATCCAGTCACTTACCCCACCCTGCCTACACTGGTAATCCAGTCACTTACCCCACCCTGCCTACACTGGTAATCCAGTCACTTACCCCACCCTGCCTACACTGGTAATCCAGTCACTTACCCCACCCTGCCTACACTGGTAATCCAGTCACTTACCCCACCCTGCCTACACTGGTAATCCAGTCACTTACCCCACCCTGCCTACACTGGTAATCCAGTCACTTACCCCACCCTGCCTACACTGGTAATCCAGTCACTTACCCCACCCTGCCTACACTGGTAATCCAGTCACTTACCCCACCCTGCCTACACTGGTAATCCAGTCAATCTTACCCCACCCTGCCTACACTGGTAATCCAGTCACTTACCCCACCCTGCCTACACTGGTAATCCAGCCACTTACCCCACCCTGCCTACACTGGTAATCCAGTCACTTACCCCACCCTGCCTACACTGGTAATCCAGTCACTTACAACACCCTGCCTACACTGGTAATCCAGTCACTTACCCCACCCTGCCTACACTGGTAATCCAGTCACTTACCCCACCCTGCCTACACTGGTAATCCAGTCACTTACCCCACCCTGCCTACACTGGTAATCCAGTCACTTACACCACCCTGCCTACACTGGTAATCCAGTCACTTACCCCACCCTGCCTACACTGGTAATCTAGCCACTTACCCCACCCTGCCTACCCTGCCTACAGTATTCCTACACTGGGGACTCACTCGTGTTGTGTGGCTTCTGTTAATGAGCTGTTTTATTTCCCTGTTTTATTTCCCATGTCCAGGTGCCCAGCTGGGTACAGTGGTGGCCCTTCCTCTGTCTGGTCAGATCTGCTTCTACCTGAACTGGACTTGGGTCTTCTATATATTTGGTATGGAGCTATTTGAAAACAGGGATATGAAATATCTAAATAATATATAAATTTTTTCCATAACGACTGTCTTGTCCTCCATTATGCTTACGCAAGCAATCAATGCACACTCTTTTGCCTTGTTTACACAGCCTCGGAAAATGAAATGAAAACTGGAAAATGTGATGGGTTGGTCAATTTGAGTGCATGTCGTAAGCACGTTAGTCCCATTTTGTACGTTAGTGAACTATTTGACTGTGTTTAGGTATTGTGGGAATCGTCTGGTTCATCATGTGGACCCTCCTTGTAAGCAACACTCCCAGCACACACCCACGGATCTCAGAGCAGGAGAGACTCTACATCGTCTCCTCCCTGAATAAGGAGGTGCGTTGCCGTGAATGTATTGGCCAAATGTTGGGTGTCAGACTCATACAAATATGGTAGATTAACGTCACAAAGAACACAGTGGTCATGCATGCAGTTACTGTAAAGGTTAACTTGCTGGTGTTAAATGACAGATCAAAGTACTGAAGCAGTGTGTTGTGGGACAGTATTTGGTGCAAAAACAGTCTGAACAGGCAAAGACTGACAACATGTTTATGACACAATGCTTTTATTTGACAAACTTTTACACGAGTCACATTTCATATAGGTCATATGTGACTCCCGTAAAAACTCTGGTAGTACTTTATGATGTCTGTGTTGATTGCCCTGTTTCTTGTTCAGCACTCTCCGTTAGGGGAGCACATCCCCTGGGGGTCCATCCTGACGTCCTTGCCCCTGTGGGCCATAGTGGTGGCTCACTTCTCCTACAACTGGACCTTCTATACATTACTGACCCTGCTGCCGACATACATGAGTAATGTATTGGGCTTCAGTATCAAAGAGGTGAGTTAAACAGCTGAGCTGTTAACAAGTCAACTGAGTCGGTCGTGTATGTTTACTTTTTATGGTTTTAAACATGTCAGCCATTCGGCAAATGTCCCTACCCAGAGCACTTCTTCTTAAAAGTTTATGGTTCTTTGAAGTGTTGGATAGACGAAGAGCTCAGTTACAGATCTAGGATTTGAACATTGAAGCCGGCAGATAGAAGGGCAGTTTCCGTTGCTGCTCTGCAAACAAGCACCATGTTGCTCTAGTGAATGCAGTCTGAACTGGGAGGCATGGTGTGGAGGACTGGTATGATGCCCTAACCCTCCCCAAATGAGCGTATGCACACCTCAACCTCCTGTGATTGGGCCTGTTGTGTCTGAGACAGGATGAGGTCACTTAAAAAAAAAATGTGATGGGAGATTATGTGACCAGATTGCACTGTACACTAATTTAGAGTAGGATATAGGATGTTCATCTAGCTTGGCCAAAACAGGTACATGTGGTTTGTACCTGAAATGTCACTTCCTTATGTTATAAACCTTTACCCAGAAAACACTGTGATCCTTCTTGTTCTTTTTAAACTTCCTCCATCAGGAGGAAACCTATTGTTATTTTATATTGTTTTTGTTTCTGTAAATGCACAGATCCAATATGAATCCCATGTATAGTACTGGGTTTTTTGGTTAAATAAATAAAACGATAGACACTCCAGTGGTCGTACTTGGTTTCACAGGATTAATCAATAACCTTAAATGTTTGAATACTGGGTTGGACATCGGGCTGATTTCACGATTTTATATTCAAGCTTCCCAGAACCAGCAGGTCATCCTTGCAGTATGATCTCTGATCAAATCTCTGATCAAAAGCGGGCGTTTTTTTTTTACAAATTTAGTTATCAGAATCATTAATGATCTGTATTGTCAAAATACCCTAATTTCCAGGCATTTCTACTAGTATTTCTACTTTAATGTAGATTTACCGTAACGGTTCATAGAACATCTAGCTAAAATGAATTATATGGCTGGTGTGATGATAGGGTTGCTGACTGTGGCTATGTGACTATGACATCTATAAACAGCCCGACTGATCGCTGTTCCATTTCTTTTTCCCCCGAGTATAAGCTTGTTAAATGTACCATCCTGTCAGTCCTCCACTGTAACAGCGTATGCTTGCTGGTAAACAGCTCCCCAATGAATGGGATGTAGGTTACCATACTGGCACACAGAGCGGTTACTGACCGTTAACCTCTGTTGAGCTGGCCTTAGCTACATACATGATGTCCTGAGTAAGTGGTCATAACTAAATCCTATAGGCAATATAACCGTATATAAACTGATGAGCTAAAACATTAGGACCCTTCACAGGTGACCTGAATAACATTTATTATCTCCTAACAAGGACACATGTCAAGGTCTGGTTTGATTAGATGGTAACAATCAGTAGCCAGTAGCCAATGTGTTGGATGCTGGAGAAATGAGCAGAAGTAAAGACCTGAGTGACTTTGACCAGGGCTGAGTTGGTATGAACAGACAACTGGATCAGAGCAGCTCTAAAACAGACATTTATCTGGATGTCAATTTGACACAGGCCACCTGGCACCTATCTTACATTGTGTCAGACCAGGTCCACTCCTTCATGTCAATAGTATCCCCTGATGGGAGTGGCCTCTGTCAGCAGGTTGATGTGTCCTGCTACACTGCACTTGTTGTTCATGAATGGTTTGAGGAACACAGAGTTTTTACCCAGATTCCCCCAGGTGTCACATATTGAGCCTCTGTGGGACGTGCTGGACCAACAAGTCTCATCTACAGTGGCTCCACTTGTGAATGCTTTTGAAACTGTTTGTTCTTAACTCGAAGTCCTGCTTAAATAAACCAAGATACATAAGCAGATTTTGAAAAAGGTCTTTGTTGAAACCGTCAAGCAAATGTAGACCTACTGCAATGGGTCTCGAAGAAACATTGGGCTAGTTTGCAATGTCCAGCGATCACTCCAGATCTGTCTCATCCAATTCCTATCTCAAATATTCTGTACACCCAAGTGCTAGCTCTAAAGCCACTCTGTCCATGATATTTTAGTTATTCTCTCATGGGGTTTCCAAAATTTAGCCTGCATGTACCTATTGTATAATACATATGAAAAACTAAAACATTGGAACGATAGCGCCCCCCTGTGTGCTCTGCTGGTAATGTAGACTACAGTACACCGGTATGATGCTAGAATATATTGTATTACGACCAGACCCTCGCTCATATTAACTGTGTTTGTTGGTCCTCTGTTAGAACGGAGCCCTGTCAGCTCTGCCCTACATCGGCTGTGGGCTGATGGCTGTGCTGGGTGGTCAGCTGGCTGACTACCTGAGGGAGAAACATTTCTGCCGCACTGTGGTCGTCAGGAAGGTCTTCAGTCTTATAGGTAAGGAAGAGCAGTGTTTCCAGATGGACCCTCGTATTAAATCACACACACACACATAACACACACCAACATGGTCTCAAGTACTACTGTCATAGTAGACATTAAAAAAAAATATGTCACAAATGTATATTTTACATTAGGTAAATTTTTGCTGCAAACATGAAATGTTATGCATTTACAACAACATGGAAAGTGTTTTGGTCAGGTATTACAGTAGTAAGGTTAGGTGTTAATAGAATGTGTTTTGGTCAGGTATTACAGTAGTAAGGTTAGGTGTTAATAGAATGTGTTTTGGTCAGGTATTACAGTAGTAAGGTTAGGTGTTAATAGAATGTGTTTTGGTCAGGTATTACAGTAGTACGGTTAGGTGTTAATAGAATGTGTTTTGGTCAGGTATTACAGTAGTAAGGTTAGGTGTTAATAGAATGTGTTTTGGTTAGGTATTACAGTAGTAAGGTTAGGTGTTAATAGAATGTGTTTTGGTTAGGTATTACGGTAGTAAGGTTAGGTGTTAATAGAATGTGTTTTGGTCAGGTAGTAAGGTTAGGTGTTAATAGAATGTGTTTTGGTCAGGTATTACGGTAGTAAGGTTAGGTGTTAATAGAATGTGTTTTGGTTAGGTATTACAGTAGTAAGGTTAGGTGTTAATAGAATGTGTTTTGGTTAGGTATTACGGTAGTAAGGTTAGGTGTTAATAGAATGTGTTTTGGTCAGGTATTACGGTAGTAAGGTTAGGTGTTAATAGAATGTGTTTTGGTCAGGTATTACGGTAGTAAGGTTAGGTGTTAATAGAATGTGTTTTGGTCAGGTATTACGGTAGTAAGGTTAGGTGTTAATAGAATGTGTTTTGGTCAGGTATTACGGTAGTAAGGTTAGGTGTTAATAGAATGTGTTTTGGTCAGGTATTACGGTAGTAAGGTTAGGTGTTAATAGAATGTGTTTTGGTCAGGTATTACGGTAGTAAGGTTAGGTGTTAATAGAATGTGTTTTGGTCAGGTATTACGGTAGTAAGGTTAGGTGTTAATAGAATGTGTTTTGGTCAGGTATTACGGTAGTAAGGTTAGGTGTTAATAGAATGTGTTTTGGTCAGGTATTACGGTAGTAAGGTTAGGTGTTAATAGAATGTGTTTTGGTCAGGTATTACGGTAGTAAGGTTAGGTGTTAATAGAATGTGTTTTGGTCAGGTATTACGGTAGTAAGGTTAGGTGTTAATAGAATGTGTTTTGGTCAGGTATTACGGTAGTAAGGTTAGGTGTTAATAGAATGTGTTTTGGTCAGGTATTACGGTAGTAAGGTTAGGTGTTAATAGAATGTGTTTTGGTCAGGTATTACGGTAGTAAGGTTAGGTGTTAATAGAATGTGTTTTGGTCAGGTATTACGGTAGTAAGGTTAGGTGTTAATAGAATGTGTTTTGGTCAGGTATTACGGTAGTAAGGTTAGGTGTTAATAGAATGTGTTTTGGTCAGGTATTACGGTAGTAAGGTTAGGTGTTAATAGAATGTGTTTTGGTCAGGTATTACGGTTAAGGTTAGGTGTTAATAGAATGTGTTTTGGTCAGGTATTACGGTAGTAAGGTTAGGTGTTAATAGAATGTGTTTTGGTCAGGTATTACGGTAGTAAGGTTAGGTGTTAATAGAATGTGTTTTGGTCAGGTATTACGGTAGTAAGGTTAGGTGTTAATAGAATGTGTTTTGGTCAGGTATTACGGTAGTAAGGTTAGGTGTTAATAGAATGTGTTTTGGTCAGGTATTACGGTAGTAAGGTTAGGTGTTAATGGCAGCCATTTTATATAGCTCACCATTCCCCTATTGGCCAAACTAAATGTTACCTATCATACAATTGGAAATATATTGGGCAGGACTGGACTGTTTCCCAGGATACTCTGTCTATATTAACCCCTTATAATTAATCGTTTCAGTTAACTAACTTATCACTTTTCCTTCCCCTGAATATTGCATTATTCCGTACCTATACCAAACAGAGGAAACAAGCAACAGACCTATGTGTCACTTTCTATTACAACTACTAATACTGACTGAATGTGTATGTTATATGTCTGACCTGGGGCAAACACTAGTCAGTTAGTTTAGTCAGGCTTCTGTCTATATAGCTCATGTTTAGGATTCATCCTGTCTTTATTGTGTGTGTTTAGGTATGATTGGGCCGGCGGTGTTTATCGTGGCTGTTGGGTATACAGGATGTAACTACGTTCTGGCTGTAGCCTTCCTCACCATCTCTTCCTCCCTGGGGGGAATGGTTGCCTCAGGCTTTAACATCAACCACCTTGACATCGCCCCCTCGTAAGTTCCAGTTTATCACAACTAGAAGCACATTAATAAGTATTGTATGCTTAGAAATAGAATAGAAAAATGGATTTGATCCCCAATAATTATGATTATTTTGTGTGTAACCTGAAATCTTTTCCCGTGTAGATATGCTGGCATTTTGTTGGGAATAACAAACTCGTTTGCTACGATACCTGGTATGGTGGGACCAGTCATTGCCAGAGCCCTGACTAAAAACGTACGTTTCATCATGTGTCTGTATATATATCTGCAAGATAATGAGATGTCGACATCACAAAATACTTAACAAAAACCCACGGTTGTGGGAGGTGTAGCCAAGTGAAAGGTGAATCGTGTTTTAGCTCATGATGCAAGTATATCCAAGCCCATATCACAGTATCAAATTACCCTCAACACATCCGATTTATAACTAGTATTTTGGGGAAACGTGAAACGGTAACCGTAGATGTGTAAGTGTTTCGGAAAGGGAAACTTAAACCTACTCTATCACACTAACAGAATGCCTCTGTTTCCTTCTAAAGAACACTATTGAGGAGTGGCAGTCTGTGTTTTATATCTCTGCTGGGATCAACTTATTTGGAGCAGCTTTCTACACTTTGTTTGGTCAAGGAGTGGTTCAACCATGGGCTGTTCACAATCCCCATTCCCATGGCAACTGAGGGGAAACACTGCTTACTGACATCGCCTTGGACACGCAACCTGTGTCTCTGAACCAAGCTGGTCTATGCACAACGCTAGTAAGAAACGTAAAGGTTTCAATGTTTTATTTTTGGTAAGTGGACCTTATAACGGGTGTGATCATTTAAAAAAAAAACTTTATAGTATTCGAATTTGTACAAAGGTCTGTTTCACATATTTTTTTTTTATTTGTTTACATGTATGGTTTTGCACATAATTTTGTTTAATTATGTCCTGAAATCACCTACATTCCTTTTCTGACATTGGGACACAGCATTTTCACTTAATCATTACGAAATGCTCAGGAGAAAACAAAACTTGAAGCCATATGACGCAAGGGTCAATGTAGCGCTGTGTCAACTGGAAGATTATCTGAGGGTAGAATCCATGTCTAGCTGACCTACCAATGAGTTTGTTAAATGCAACAAGCCCATTTTGTGGCCTTCTGCTTGTGCCTTAGTGATGGCCAGAGTAGCATTGTGACCGTCGTATATGAATATGACAGAAAGCCCATAGAAACCGCAGTATTCCATGTGTTTATCTTTCTCAAATGTATTTATTAATTGTTACGGATCGATCATGTTTTTATGTTTAATTGCTGGTTCAACCAAATGGGATTTTAAGGGACTTCCGATTTCAATTTAAAAGACATTACCCCTCATTCCTGAAACCGTCACAGAAAAGTTCTCAGATCCAAGAATAGGAGAGACCTATGATCATCTCGTAGTGTGATTTTGCTAAACTGACACCTCAGCGAAATTAGAGTAGATGTCATCACCGATTGACAAATCGAATACAGGCGCAGATTAAGCTTTTTTTTGCGGGTGTGGCAATCCCCAACCTATAAATCTTCAGCTTTCAGCATAAATTATTGACTGGAAGTAAGGCATCAGGACGTTCACGTAATACTCACATCTCAAACCAAAGCTGCGGTCCTTTAGAAAAGCAATATCTGCAGTTATAAGGGAAGCTGCTTGACCCAGAAACACTGGTTTATTTATACTCTCACTTGTCAATTTAAGAACTGTTAGCTCAAGATGCCAGACAATTAATATTGATGATTTCCAAGTATGTCGATATTATTGGAATGAGTAACTTAGGATATACAAGGCTAAGACATTATAAAAGCATTAACACAGGAAAAGCAAGGCAAAAACATTTACACAGAGAGATGGTAGGAATAAATAATACATTAATAATGTGCTATACAGGTGCAACTCAGAAAATTAGCATATCGTGCAAAAGTTCATTTATTTCAGTAATTCAACTTAAAAAGTGGAACTAATATATTATATAGACTCATTACATGCAAAGTGAGATATTTCAAGCCTTTATTTGATATAATTTTGATGATTATGGCTTACAGCTTATGAAAACCTTATTGCGACTCAAGCTTTAGCCAATGTCAAGAAATTAGATGACATACCAACCAGATGTTCATATCCTTTAAACTACGATAATATTGATAAATACCAGCACTTTTGGTAAATTGATTGTATGACTATTTTGAAATCAAATATGATTGTAGGCATGTTTCATGACTGGGCCAAAGGTTTCAATGTTAATTGTCTGCACACTGATATTCCAGAGAATAATGGAAATCTGCTTCAAACACTACAGTTCCTACTCTGTTACTTATTTTTTTGGAGCTAATTGGGTTGCTTAATGAGAGGAAACATTACATTGTACATGTTTTTGGTTTCCCCAACAACTATAATTCTATTTCTGAGACCTTGTGGTCTGTTTCTCAAAAATTACCTTTTCTTGTTTAATGTTAGCTAAATATCTTTATATGCCTTGAAATGTCAAAGTTATCAATCTGAGACATTCTATATCTGTAAATGTATTGTACACAATAGAAAAAATGTATGCCCATATCGCTTGCTTTAGATGACACAGGTGCCGGCCAAAATATATTCATATAGTGTCTGGGCCAGCAAAGTAGCTTCAGAATACTTTTGAAATATTCAAAAGTATTCTGAAGGCATAGGTCTCTGGAAGCGATGCTAAACAAAAATTGCCTTAGTTTTGTTGATGGTGGAAAATTCTGCTCCAGAATGTACATTTAGGTTAATCGGCATACAATTATAGTTCATCCATTTTTATATTGGTGCCCTGTTGACATGAAATCCACCACCCTAACGATGCCTGTGCTGTGTTACACCAACTGAGCTGCACATAACTAGACATTTATAACTGGGTCAAGATCTGCTTACTGAAACGTATGACTTCTCATGAGACTTCAGGAGGTTTAGGTAGCTTCAGCTAAGTGTGTCCCCACTTTTGCCCTTCACTGAGATATCCTTAGACGTGCACAGATTGTGCCTGAAAATGGATGAAATCTCTTTAGCCCTATAACATGAGTAATTAGTCAAATACACCAAGCTAGCTAGCTAACATGCGGATGTACATCAATGATTCACAGATACCTCAGCCTCTTTTTGAAGTAAAGTATGTACTGTAACTAACATGCTTACAATATGTGATGTTGCAGAAATATATTCTTCTGTTTAAACTTTTTTAAATGTGTGCCGCAGAGGCATTTGTTATTTTAGCCTTCACAAAATGTAAACCTTACTTCTTTTGCCCTAATTTACTATTTGTTTGTCTTTGTTTGTTTTACCTATAGCTGTACCTATGAAATACGAAGGGAAATTTGATTCCCTGCCTACATATTTTGACCTTTTCTGTCAATGAGGGATGTTATCTATTAAAGGCCAACTATTGTTAAAATCATACTTGTATTTCTTTCTGTTATTCCTCATCTCTCATCTTTAACCGCTTATCCAGGGTCAGGTCGC
The DNA here is from genome assembly GCA_029465975.1 of Dallia pectoralis. Lineage (NCBI taxonomy): Eukaryota > Metazoa > Chordata > Actinopteri > Esociformes > Umbridae > Dallia > Dallia pectoralis. The sequence goes on from CM055730.1 coordinate 18,898,917, forward strand.
GGGGGCAGCATCTCTAGCAGGGGATTTGGGTGCATAACATGTACCCATATATGGGTTATGTACTTTAGTAATTGTTTTAACTGAACACATTTTTTAGATATTAAATAGACTGGGGTGATTAAAAAAATAATGCCAATTTAGAGCGCATTTCGGATTTAATAAAAGGTGAACGGAACTTGCCCCATAAAAAACTGTATGGCACACAAAATAAAAATACACAACCTTCAGTTCGAAAAGTTATTGGTTAGGGAATACCTTTCGTGGTTCGGTCGCCTCGTTACCTAGTGTTGATGCCGTGGAGGGAAATAAGGGGCTGAGTGCAGTTGGGTTACCTAGTGTTGATGCCGTGGAGGGAAATAAGGGGCCGAGTTCAGTTGGGTTACCTTACCTAGTGTTGATGCTGTGGAGGGGAATAAGGGGCCGAGTGCAGTTGGGTTACCTTACCTAGTGTTGATGCTGTGGAGGGAAATAAGGGGCCGAGTGCAGTTGGGTTACCTTACCTAGTGTTGATGCTGTGGAGGGAAATAAGGGGCCGAGTGCAGTTGGGTTACCTTACCTAGTGTTGATGCTGTGGAGGGAAATAAGGGGCCGAGTGCAGTTGGGTTACCTTACCTAGTGTTGATGCTGTGGAGGGAAATAAGGGGCCGAGTGCAGTTGGGTTACCTTACCTAGTGTTGATGCTGTGGAGGGAAATAAGGGGCCGAGTGCAGTTGGGTTACCTTACCTAGTGTTGATGCTGTGGAGGGGAATAAGGGGCCGAGTGCAGTTGGGTTACCTTACCTAGTGTTGATGCTGTGGAGGGGAATAAGGGGCCGAGTGCAGTTGGGTTACCTTACCTAGTGTTGATGCTGTGGAGGGGAATAAGGGGCCGAGTGCAGTTGCGTAATCTGTCTGCGCTATAAACAGATAAGCACCTCGTCTGTCTCATTCAGCACCGAACTTGACTCGATTACGCAGGTAGGCAAGACTGTGCGACACTATATTGCATGTGATATACTATACATGTGAAATATATATACTATACATGTGATATACTGTCTCAATACGAGTATTTAAATAGTGAATGCATTGTTTTTGTCATGTTGTTTGTAACTTGTGTGGGAATATTGCAATGATGCTGGAAGTCGGACGCGAATGCGCATATATCGGACATTACAGTAAGCAGAGGGGAGAGGGAATATGGCGACAGGAGGGCTTGGAGAACCTGCTTAATACACTTAATCATGATTATCACGCCCCCCGTTTCAGTCAACAATCTTTTTAAATGGACATGCAAGTTGATCATTGCGAAATTAAACGACAATAAAACGATCATCAGTTTATATTATGAATAAGCGATCAGTTCAGGTTGTTGTGGAACTGCATCAGGCAGAAACTATTGAAACTATATCCGCACTGCGCTTATATAATGAAATGTGTTCAATGTCAGCAACCTACATGGGTTATTCATCAATGAAGAACTTGGAAGAATGGTTGCATCTGTGATAACCTTGAGTTTCTGTCGTTGGTGTAATTGCATTAAGGCAATGCACGCAAAAACCTTAGTAAATAAGGACATTATTATTGAAATATCAGCTGTGTCCCCATCCATATAACATGTGCATGTATCCACTGCAGTGGTCTGGCTTCAGAAATGGCTGCAGCACTATCAATGGCAAGGGTCATGACAAAATGGAGGACTTGTTTGTGAGACTAGCCTGCAAGTGGGTGCAGAAGAGGAAGGATATTCAGTGACATAAGAGCTGATTGTCTCTCTGTGGAGCTGAGCCGTGGTTGCTGAGGAAATAGGATAACCGACTGGCTAAGTAGATGAGAGATGTAGGGACAGCATACTGACGTGATGCCAATGTTGCCGAGAGGGTTTGCTGATTGGTTTGTTTGTACTTAGACGTTAAATGCCTAGGCAGTAGCTGCTGGCGTTGTTATACAAAGAGAATTCTGCTTGTTCTTGTCCATGGTGCTGAAATCCACTGATTCCTGCCGACGGTGTCTACCCCTACATATCCAAAGCAGATCCTCGCTGTCACTTCAGTCAGCCATGGGCAAGGAGAAGCTTCACATCAACATTGTGGTGATCGGCCACGTGGACTCGGGCAAGTCCACCACCACTGGCCACCTGATCTACAAGTGTGGTGGCATTGACAAGAGGACCATCGAGAAGTTCGAGAAAGAGGCTGCCGAGGTGAGTAGGAGTTGGCCCTGTACTTCGTTAACACTTCCTGATTGTCTGAAGGTTTGTATACTGCCGTTATTTTGTAATGAAATTGACTATATATAAAATATAATATGTGTCTATCATGGTAAAACAACTTTTAATTTTTTTGTCTCCTCAGTAGTTTTTCCTTTTTCAACGCAGCCATTTGTATCAGACAAACCAATCGTCCATTCTGGCAGTTCATCCCCTGAAATCAATGAAAGCTGCTAATCTGTCTACGTTGTGTCAATGACAGCATCCAATGTCTTGTGTTTGTATTTTGTTGTTTTTTGCCGGTGTTGCAGGTAGAATGTCACATTGACACGATGATGACGACAACACAAGACAAGGTGTTCAGTGTAGCTCAAATCTGAATTGTTACTAACTGGTGTCCTGTTGTTTTGTCAGATGGGGAAAGGCTCCTTTAAGTATGCCTGGGTCTTGGACAAGCTGAAGGCAGAGAGGGAGAGAGGAATCACTATCGACATCTCACTGTGGAAGTTTGAGACCAGTAAATACTACGTCACCATTATTGATGCTCCAGGACACAGGGACTTTATCAAGAACATGATCACTGGAACCTCCCAGGTCTCAACCACAAGTTTATTATAAACTACCACAGATTATTATCCACCTTGTTAACTTAGTTGTCACAGCTTATTTATAGCTTGTACTATTTTCAGAGAGCCATAATGCATTTTATATTGTATTTTATCATTTCCATGTTCTGGCGTGACCAGGCAGACTGTGCTGTGCTAATCGTGGCAGCCGGCGTTGGGGAGTTTGAGGCGGGCATCTCAAAGAATGGCCAGACACGTGAGCACGCCCTCCTGGCCTACACTCTGGGAGTCAAGCAGCTGATCGTGGGAATCAACAAGATGGACTCCACCGAGCCCACCTATAGTCAGAAGCGCTATGAGGAGATTGTGAAGGAAGTCAGCACCTATATCAAGAAGATCGGCTACAACCCAGATACAGTAGCCTTTGTCCCCATATCTGGCTGGAACGGAGACAACATGCTGGAAGCCAGTCCTAATGTACGTAAGCATAAAGCTAATTACATTTCTAACTACAGTGCATCCGTAAAGTATTCACAGCGCTTCAATTTTTTCACACATTTTGTTATGTTACAACCTTATTGCTTATTTTTTTTTAATCTTTGCAAGTCTATTAAAAAACACAGGTACATAAGTATTCACAGCCTTTGCCATGACCGTCAAAATTTAGCTCAGGTGCATACAGTTTCTACTGATCATCCTTGAAATGTTTCAACCATTTGATTGGAGTCCACCTGTGGGATATTCAGTTGATTGGACATGATTTGGAAAGGCACACACCTCTCTATATAAGGTCCCACAGTTGACAGTGCATGTCGGAGCACAAACCAAGCCATGAAGTCCAAGGAAGTGTCTGTAGACCTCCGAGACAGGATTGTATCTAGACACAAATCTGGGGAAAAGAACAGAAAATGTACTGCAGCATTGATGGTCCCAATGAGCACATTGGGCTCCATCATCTGTAAATGGATGAGCAATTGGGGGAGAACGGCCTTAGTCAGGGAGGTGTCCAAGAACCCAATGGTCACTCTGACAGAGCTCCAGTGTTGCTATGTAAAGATAGGAGAACCTTCCAAAAGAACAATCATCTCTGTAGTACTCCACCAATCAGGCCTGTAGAGTGGCCAGACGGAAGCCATTTCTCAGTGAAAGGCACATGACAGCTCGCCTGTTGTTTTCCAGAAGGCACCTAAAGGACTCTGACCATGCGAAACAAGATTCCCTGGTCTGAAGGGAAAACAAACATTGAACTCTGAGGCCTGAATGCCAAGTGTTATGGCTGGAGGAAACCAGGCACCGCTCATCACCTAGCCAATACCATCCCTACAGTGAAGCATGGTGGTGGCAGCATCATGCTGTGGGGATGTTTTTCAGCGGCAGGACTAGTCAGAATCGAGGGAAAGATGAATGCAGCAATGTAGAGAGACATCCTTGATGAAAACCTGCTCCAGAGTGCTCTGGACCTCAGACTGGGGCAACGGTTCATCTTCCAACAGGACAAAGACCCTAAGCACACAGCGAATATAACAAAGGAGTGGCTTCGGGACAACTCTGTGAATGTCCTTGAGTGGTCCAGCCAGAGCCCAGACTTGAACACAATTGAACATCTCTGGAGAGATCTGAACATGGCTGTGCACCGACGTTCCCCATCCAACCTGATGGAGCGTGTAAAGAATAATGGGAGAAAATGTCCAAAAATAGATGTGCCAAGAAGGTGCTTCAACTAGGTATTTAGCAAAGACTGTGAATACTTATGTAAATGTTATATTTCCGTTCTTATTTTTTCTCAAATCTATGAAAAATATTAATAAACAAACTTTTTTCACTTTTGTCATTACGGGGTATTGTGTGTAGAATTATGAGAAAAAAAATATTGAATTCATTTTGGAACAAGGCGGTATCATAACAACATGTTGGAAAAAGTGCGTTCTGTGAATACTTTCCGGATGCACTGTAGTTCTGAAATTGCATTGCAGCCTCAGCGTGGTCCATGAGAATATATAAATCAGCCATCTGCTCTCCACGTAAATATCTGTGAACAAGGTGGAGTCTGGCACACGAAATAACGTTGCTTTGGACTGACTTGGTGTTTGTGTTCCTAGATGACCTGGTTCAAGGGATGGAAAATCACAAGGAAGGACGGCAATGCGTCCGGGACCACCCTGCTGGAAGCTCTGGATGCCATCCAGCCCCCCTCCCGCCCCACTGACAAACCGCTAAGACTGCCCCTGCAGGACGTCTACAAGATAGGAGGTGAGTGTCGCGTCCCATACTAGAGACTGTCCGTCCATGACAACGACGGGTCCACCGCTCATACCGCCCACTCCACTCCCTCAGGTATTGGCACTGTGCCCGTCGGGCGTGTTGAGACGGGCATGATCAAGCCAGGCATGGTGGTGACCTTTGCCCCGGTTAACGTGACCACTGAGGTGAAGTCTGTTGAAATGCACCACGAGGCCCTGAGCGAGGCCATGCCTGGAGACAACGTCGGCTTCAACGTCAAGAATGTGTCCGTCAAGGACATTCGCCGTGGCAACGTGGCCGGGGACAGCAAGAATGACCCACCGATGGAGGCAGCGGTCTTCACTGCTCAGGTGGGCAGGACCACACACACAGACACACACACATCCACCTTTGGAGTGTATAATCAAAATACTGTGAAACAATGTGAAGAGATAACCCAAACGAAAGAGTGTAAAGGTGTCAACAGCAACTCTGTATTGATCAGGTAAAACACGCTGACACAGCAATTACTAAATACTTCTGACAGTCTACTAAAGTCAGTGTTGTCCTTCGTGGAATAAAAACTCTCTGAGCTTGATAATATGATGGTATAACGATGGCTAATCAATACTTTAGCTCCCCTAAAATATTGATTAGCCCCCCATAAAAAAATCAGTCTGTTAGTCAGTATATTTTCTGCGTGATTTTTATCGTCAATCGTTCCTACGCATATAAACTCCTTACCGGGCAGCCACTAGGAGCTGAGGAAACCTGCTGCAAGCGCTACTGGCCATTTCTAGGCCTATGCGTAGCTAATATTTTGTTTTTCGATAGCTACATCTGTGGCTTGAGACTGCTAGCCTACAGTAACTAACAGCAAGCGGACAGGAAAACGGGTGTGACAGGACAGATTCATGCAGAAACATGTGGATTTGTAGTAAGTTAGAACAAAGAGCTATGTAATAACCCTACTAGTTAACAAAGTTTGGATTATGTCAAAGTCTAGTGAATTAACAAAGCTTTGACTATTATTTAACTGCATTAAAATGTAACGTTAGTTAGATGACAACGTTGAACAATGAACACTGTTAGTAGTTACACTTTGGTCAATAGTGAATCATTTAGAGTTTATACTTTGCTAAACCAATACGTTTAAATACAGTGACGATTTTAGACACTTTTTAGGGGTGCTCTAGCACACCTAAATTTCATCTCAGCACCCCTATGAAGATTAACAATAACAAAAAATCGTAATTTGTATTAATAATTATTATATACCGAAATTATTTTTAGTGCTCTAAGTTAGAGTCTGCGAACTTGTCTGTTCGTGTCAGTCACAAAGATGAAACAAATACAGGTTCAAAGGGCTTGAAAATGTATTCTTGTTGTTGAGAAATATTCTCATTATGGGCTCAGCCCTCTTGAAGGTCTGGTCCTATAATCACTGCTGGTATAAAGTAACCCAAGAAAAATACATTCAAACAAACTGTAATTATAGAACAAATTGATCATTGTAGCCTGTTTTGTACAAACTATAGTAGAGATTGATCATTGTGATACGTTTTAGTTTTATGTACAGTGACATGAATATGTTATTGAAGGCATGCATTTAGTTACTATAGTTTCTTGATGAAAGGGGGAGAAGGAATGTGTTAGACATTTAGAAACTAGGGAAAGTGAAGAGTGCCAGATTAGAAATGTTGATAGTTCAAAGGAGTTAACCTATTCTGACACTATGCAAGGCAATATCCCTATCACTGCCCTGGGGCATTTAGAACAGAAGAAAAAGTACCCCCGACAATATTAACTGATGTTGTCTCTAGGTGATCATCTTGAACCACCCAGGTCAAATCAGTGCTGGCTATGCCCCCGTGCTGGACTGCCACACTGCACACATTGCCTGCAAGTTTGCTGAGCTCAAGGAGAAGATTGACCGTCGCTCTGGTAAGAAGCTGGAAGACAACCCCAAAGCTCTGAAGTCTGGGGATGCTGCGATCGTGGACATGGTCCCGGGGAAACCAATGTGTGTGGAGAGCTTCTCAGAGTACCCTCCACTGGGTAAGTTTGGTTGGATAGACCGCTATGTGTTCTATCATTTGACTGGTTTGAGAAACATAATTATGTTAGTTTATTCACTTCTTAACTGTCCTTTCAAAATGTATCTACGGACCTGTGGGATTGTAAAAATGCTGTTATAGTTGAATATTAAGGCAAGCTTTCATCAAAGAATCCACGCAAAGCAATTTAGCATTTTTTCCTATACTGATCTACTGATCAGAATATCACGCATCTCAACTGGTTAACGCTTGTCCCCTCATCTGATGACCTCAGACCAGGTCAACAGTGCACAATGGGATCAGGAAATCACTGTGAACAATGCCTCTCAGGGGATTCTGGCAAATTTGCATCAAGCATCAAACGTGACAGCCACATGACCGGTGGTGGCACATTCAAGGCTCAAACCTAGAGCGTGGTGGTTAGCTTGGTGCTAAAAAAGAGCGCCTAAGAACACAGTGCCACATACAAGGCCCTGGCAAATGTAAAAAATAATCTCAACCTCTACTTGAAAATCACCATTAATGACATGTCTCTCTCTGCAGGTCGCTTTGCAGTGCGTGACATGCGCCAAACTGTGGCTGTTGGCGTCATCAAAGGTGTGGAGAAGAAAGCCCCATCCACCGGCAAGGTCACCAAATCAGCTCAGAAGGCCCAGAAGACCAAATGAATGTTGTGCAGCACTGCCGACTCCAGAGTCACCCATGGCAGGATGGTGGTCGCCCAGCCCCAACCCTCTATCGGCTGTTTTCACTCCATAGTCAAAAACTGGTTAATAATCACAATGCATCGCAAAAGTATCAGAAGGAAAGAAAACAAATAATTAAGCCTATTCCTTAAAAACAGCGTTTGTGCTGACTTCCATTTTAAAGTGATTAGATTAATTTGTATGTTTACGTTGTAATAGCATATTGCTAGTTTTAAACGTGTACTGTTACATTGGTCAAAAACCATGTCCCTAATGTGATATGGTAACCATAGTGGGTGTGGTAATGACCTTTAACCCCTCCATCTCTGGAGTGCAGTTATGTCTTTTCACTGATTGTTGTCTAGCATTGTGTTCGTTTGTAAACTACCCGAGACATTGTGATATAACTGTAGGCTAACACCTACAATTTACCTGTAGAATATTAGATACAAATGTAGCTCATGTCGTGTAATAGCTTTAAAGGCAACCAAAAAAAATCAATGAATGGTTTTGCATTTGTCTTACTGTAGGCATAAGATCTTCAACTTCTCAAAGCACTTTTAATTGGCATTTTGCTGACTTTGCACTTGCACTGAAAAACTTTTAATTAGCGAAGGCTGATGCACCTTACTTTGTTCCAACTGGCTCAAGTTGTTTCATGACATTAAATGTTTCAACCAACCATTATGTCCCACCACCATTTATTAAATGATAAGTGAAGATTGATAGGGTCCACATCTAGCAGATGTTCTGGTTGTCAATGAAAATGGAGGCACACATTGGAAGTTTATAACTAGAGGTTACCCACAAGGTTACAGAGATTGTTGCTTGGGTGCTCAAGTGTGATGAGGTAAATGACAGGGTAGTATCCAATGCGTATCGTGCCAGGAATGTGTCATATATTCATTCAGCAGCCCTTCTGGAGATTTTAGCAGAAGAGTTTGGAAACAAGATTATAATTTGCCTTGGATTCTTTGCTTGTATCGTTTACTACTAAATAAGTACTAAACATACCTTTAGTACATTTCCTCTAGATACAACATAATATCATAATACCATTTATTAATTTGCATTGTTGCTACTGATTATCACACAAAATATGATAAATAAAATGCAAAAATGATTTTAAGTTCATTACAAATACAAAAACAGAAAATAATTTCATAAGTCTACACACCCTTTAATTGTATCTATTGTATTGTAGCTTGCCAACTCACAGATGGACTCTAACTAACTAGGTGAGATTTAGAGACACATTTGTTGCAGCACAACTCATTATGAGAGGGTGAATACCTACTAACTTGGAACTAGTTGTAGATTTGTTTTTGACTTTGACACTATACAACAAAATGTGGAAAAGTGCAAGGTTGTAAATACTTTTGAGAGACATTGTATGGCTTTCACTGGCACACACTATTATCACACAATTCACTAAACAGCAGCAGCAGCACAATGCATTTTTATGTGTGTAACAAAATACTGACTGTTAAACTACGTGCAAATGCCTGCAAACTCACTGGTTTACACAGGGCCACCTGGTACAGGGCCACCTGGTACAGGGCCACCTGGTACAGGGCCACCTGGTACAGGGCCACCTGGTACAGGGCCCCCTGGTACAGGGCCCCCTGGTACTGGGCCACCTGGTACTGGGCCACCTGGTACTGGGCCACCTGGTACTGGGCCACCTGGTACAGGGCCACCTGGTACAGGGCCACCTGGTACAGGTCCTCCTGGTACAGGGCCACCTGGTACAGGGCCCCCTGGTACTGGGCCACCTGGTATCTTTCATTCCATGAAGATGAGACTTAAGGCAAGAAAACCAAAAAATAGAACTACATCCAATATCTGCAGTACAGGGCGGGTAGAACCACAAACAGTTATTAACTACCACCAACTAGGCTCGTCACACACAGATTCCCACTATCAGCAGGCCTTGCAAAAACCAATGTGAATAGGGAAGGACGTAAGGTGAGTGTGTCTTTCTATTAAACATATATACTGTATACAAATACCTTTTTTCGTGTGTTCTGAAATGGAGATTATATGCAATTTCTATGTAGGGTAATTAATATGTACATAAACTGTCAAATAAACGCTGAGAATAAATAGGGGAGACCAGGTACAGTTGTTATGTGGGACGGTTGTGACACCTTAGTTCTTCCAAACAGAATCCAGCTAGTGATCACACTCACTATGCACATGCGTAGTTAGATTATCTTCTTGCTTACAAAAAAGGAGGCACCTTTGAAACTACCAGAAAACGAAACTAGCAAGTGTCTTTTTGAGGTGTGCCTTTTTGAGGTAATTACTTTCTATCAGATGTTTCTTGGATACTATCATGAGATAAATCATATAGATATTTAAACAAGTACTATTAGAATCACTGTTTTGTAAGCTAAAAATAGAAATAACGTTGATGTGTCAAGCTAGCAGTTAGGCTAGTTCACTTGAGGTTAAATCACGGCTGGTGATACTGGGACTGGTGTAACGCTACCAAAACAAAAGTATGGAAGCCCAGAAGGGACTATAAACAAATGATTATGTCATTTCACAATTTCATTATCATTATTTAATACATGCAAGTATTATTTGAAAAAATATTCAAGTGCAATATTACAAAAATGCATTTTCATTTGAATATAGTCTCAAATAACACATTCATGAACATGCATTATAATTTAAATATCGTCCCTAATAATGGGCTGTCATACACAAGTAGGTGGTGGGCCAAATATGCTTTACTTTTCCAAACGACCTGTCTGAGCTTGATTTTAGATAATGTTTTTTCAGTATCTAAAAACATTCTCATTTGTTGGCATTTCCAATTCTTGCATATATTTTCTGAAGCTTAGTTTAAAGTTAGCTACTTCAGCAAGCAATCCTCTCAACTGCCTAAAGCCTTCAACCAACCAGAACTTGTTAACTTATCATGTTGTTTGTAACAGAATCAGCTGGTAGTAAAAAAAACAAAATATGGGATTACCTGATAACAAACTCACCCACAAGTCTTGGCACCACGCCGTTTTTCAAAGCTTAACTACAACTCTCGCGATCGTGACAATAACTGAAATAACTTTCAGTGTTACACAGGGATCTGTCTTTAGATTACCTTATTTTCCTATTTTTTAAACACTGGTGGTGATTACAACTGGTGGGGACTAGAGATTTAGCTGGCTGTACAGCCAGGAAAACACTGGAAAATATATCAGAACATAACTGAAACATATTTATACAATGTATGCCATAATATGTAGAATCTGGAAAGTGTTTAACCATTCTTGGTTCTACCTTTTTTTTAATTTATTTTTTATTTGTGTTAAGTGTAGACTTATCTCACCAATGAAAAGACAAAGCTGGCCCTGAATGGAGATGTAGCCCTTACAAGAGAGCCAAAAAATCGGAAGGTATTATGTGATCCAGGTGGAGGGTGGACTGCCAATGAATTGAACGCATTTAGTTGTGTGGTCGACTAGAGAGGCAGGGTATTCATCAACTTATGTTAAATATATAAATTTGCCACATTACTTGGTAATGTGTACGATTTGTTTAATCGAGACTACTGTCTCTGTCCTGCTGCAGGTCTACTCTGTCCTGCTGCAGGTCTACTCTGTCCTGCTGCAGGTCTACTCTGTCCTGCTGCAGGTCTACTCTGTCCTGCTACAGGTTTAATCTGTCCTGCTGCAGGTCTACTCTGTCCTGCTACAGGTTTACTCTGTCCCGTCCGTCAGTTGTGCCCTGCTTCTCATATGGTTCGGGAGGAGCTCAATTAAAGTTTAATCTTTCCACTGCTTTTTCTGCAAAAAAAGCTTTCCTTGCTGTCAAGTGTTTGCCATTGCAATGCACTCTGAATAATTTTTGACCAACTGGCTTCAGCAAATGGGTAGATTATATCTTTTGGTTTGGTACCACCTAGATGCACACAGCATTCCATGATAGTATCCACATGTGGCTAATTGCCAGGACTTGCCATTTGGAGACAACTGGCTGATGTGGCTGAGCAGAATCCTCTCCATGAAGACACTGCCATTACACACTGGGTCAATTACTGTATGTCTGTAATACTAGGTATACTAGTCTTAAATTTAGATTTAACATTTAGGTTTTACGTTTAGATATGGCCTTGACGCTAAGATATAACCTTCACGTTTACATATAACACTTATATTAGTTCAATAAATCATTTTATATTGTTTGCGTTACTGCAGAACATAGCTATTGCATAAATGTACATTAATTCCTCTCTAAATGTTTGAAAAATTGAAAATTGTAGTGCAAATCTTTACATTTGGAAATGCTGAATGTGCAACATTTCACAAACGGCACCCCATAAAAGTACACCATGCCCACAGTTTAGCATGGTGGGTGGCAGCGTCATGCTTTGGAGCAGTTTTTCTTCAACTGGAACCAGGGGCCTTAGTCAGGGTGGAGGGAATTATGAACAGTTCCAAATACCAGATAATTTTGGCACAAAACCTTCAGGCTTCCGTTATGAAGCTGAAGAGGAAGTTTACCTTTCAGCATGACAACGACCCAAAGCACACATCCAAATGCACAAAAGCATGGCTTCACCAGAAGAAGATGAATGTTTTGGAATGGACCAGTCAGAGCCCAGACCCGAATCCAATTGAACATCTGTGGGGTGATCTGAAGGGGCCTGTGCACAGGAAATATCCTCGTAATCTGACAGATTTGGAGTGCTTTTGTGGGCCCTCTTGCTGGGAACATTGTCATCAAACTCATCCATTTTCACTTCATGTGTAGACTTTTTTTGAGGATGTGTTTCCCACCCATTTAATATTTTTTCTTTCCTTTTTCTGTATGTAATCTGAAAAAAGGTTATCCTCATTTAAAAAAGAAATCAAGTGACAACAATTAATTCTGTATGTTTTAGACATGTTACAATTTACAACCGTCTCTGTAACAGTGCATTGACTGTATCCAAAGCTCGTTGGTGTTTTAAGCCCACAACCTAGTGTTTCAGGCAGCGCTGCATGGAAGGCACTCCCCACCCCCTACAGTTTCAACCAATCACCCATAACCCTAACCTTAACCCTAACCATAATCAGTACTGTGATTAGTTGAAACTGTAGGGAGTCGGGAGTGCCTTCCATGCAGCGCTGCCATAAAGGCTTCATTGGGGGCTTAAAACACCAACGAACGTATCCAAATCCATTTGCAACCAGTACATGTTTCATATAACCCCTGACATGTATTGTTTCAGTAGTTGACACATTAAAGTGTGTAATTTAGCAAATCGGCTATTCCAGTGTTAATGTCTTTGGATTTTTATAAAGTAAAAAATGTACTGCTCTCCCCTACTTTAAATGCAAACTTAAACAAACGAAAAAACAAAAAGCTTCAGTTTACGAAACATGCAGCAGGGCACAATACTGGAGGTACTGGATAAGAAATAGGAATTAGAAATATAGCATGAACTATTAATTTACTGATGTACCTACTAATTGGACACTGTTTGTTTGCGACAGAAGAGGGCGATGAAGGATATACAGCAGGACAAAAGGGGAGTACTCACAAATAACTTCCGATCACATGTATACCGGGAAATGATCATACATATGTTGCAGCACTGAGTCTTGAAACTCATTTGACTCCAGTATAATAATGAGTGGTAAAGGAAAACCACCAGCAGGACGCGCAAAGAAAACGGACCCGGCGAGTGACCGAAGTCCTGTTGAAGAAAAGTCCGGGAAAGACAAAGCATCAGTAGTTGCCACAGAAAAGCCGAAACCACCAGGTTCCAGCGGTCGGAAAGCGTCAAAGTGCGTTAAAGATAAAACAGCAATAGTGCGCACAGAAAAGTCTAACCCGCCGGATGCCAAATCTGGTTGTGGTCTGGTTGTGGCAAAGTGCGGGCAAGAGAAGCCACCGGTACCGGTCAAGATGACGGATCGAGTTAACACCGAGGAGCAAACAACGAAGGACAATAAAAAAGAGGAAAGTAAGAGCAAAATAACCCAGTCAAAGCCGCCTGCGCGCATCAGTGACGCCAAGCCAAGCAGAGATGTCCACGTGTACCCGATTCACCCGAAACCAGATAAGATCCTTATTACTACACTTAAACAGTTGAAGATTAAAAGCGAACAGAGATCTGAATCTGCAAAAACGGTCAATGAACTAGTAAATCATATAATTCACCATATGAAGGGTACCACTTGGTTTAAAGATGTAAATCCATTACGCACTGGGAGTTACTACGAGCATTTAAAGGTGAGTCATTAAATTAATTTGACAACCAACAATGGGATGCGTAGGTTACTATATATACGGTTTAATGACTAGACTTCTTTTGATCCATAGATTGGCAATCCTGACGAATTTGATATAATGTTCACGGTGTCTATCGAAAGGGTAGACATCTGTCCGTTTGGGGATGACGGGGCGTTTTACAGCGTGGAGTTTAAACGAGGAAAACACGCACTCGACTGCTTTCTACAAGCGGACACACGCACACTATCGGCTAGTGACATGCTCACGAGTTTCAGAAACGAGATTCAAAAGTGTGTAAAGGGTCTCCCAGGTGGATACGAGTGCATTGCTCTTCACATATGCGTAAACATGTGTTTGTTTCCACGTCTGACCAGATGTAACACACGTTCTTTACTATCGTTTGTCAAGATGTGGTGTTGGAAAAGAAGAAGAAGGGTTGCCCAGCGGTGACCTTACGTTTAACCAAGGGGTCAGTTGATGTCTCACTGGATATTGTTCTGGGGCTAGAGGTCGGCTCGAGCTGGCCCAAATGCACAATGGAAGGCTTCAAAATAGACAAATGGCTGGGGACTAAAGTAAAGAAAGACCTAAAGTTCAAGCATTATTTCCTTGTCCCGAAGTATGAGGGAATTGGAACTGTGACACTGGATGGAGTCTGTGCCAAAGGTAAGCATGTGTTACTATAACTAATATACACGACTCAACCACCCAGTGGTGCTGCCAGTGACAATCACTTTCATTTAAAGTTCTTCTTGAATGAAATATGATTGAAAATGGGATGTAGTAGTTCTAAATGTGTTCATGAAAGCTGTTCTTTAAAGGGCAACTACACCGAAAAAAACATATTTTTTCTCACTTATCGTCGTCACTTATGTAGTAGAAATGTGAAAGCATTTTTGAAATTGGTGCCATCTAGGCAGAGAAAAAGATTAAAATGTGTTTTTGGCTCATGTGGATGAAATACACCAAATCCCAGAATGCACTTGTTTCGCTGCTCTACGAGTCCACTCCCAAGCCACGCCTACCGGCTGGAGAGGGCAAGCAGAAGGGAAGGCTAGCTACTAGCTAATTGACTGGAAAACAGAAGACACCGGTTAACATGAGTCTCCGTGACGAGTGTCTTGATAAAGTAATTTAAATACTAGCCTTGCGTTGTACCGGGATGTACATCTAACACAAGGAAAGGACATGTAGTCAGTTCCATCGTTTTCCCGTTGAACATTTAGAGCGGTGCAAACAGTGGCTGCGAGCTATCAACCACCCCAAGTTTCGAGAATATTTGTAATTAATCAAAGTATATACATTTCTTCATATTTCCCTGTACTCTTTTGTAAATCAAAGTAATACATTATAAACTTTGAACTTTTATTGTTTTTAAACATAATATAAACAATTTCACTCATAGCTCTTCCAGAGCTTCAGCAGTTTCTTGATAGCCACAGTATTGTCCGTCACTAGCTGGAAATCTCTGTCTGATGTCCTGAACAACACAGGCAGGCAAAACAAGACGATATAGCCTTTCCCCAGTCTCTCTCCTTGCAGGACCCATTCAATGAAATGACGGTAGGCTGTTAGGCGATATTGTCTGAAAACAATAAGCACAACGTTAGCAACGTAAGCTATTTGCACCTACAATAGGCTAGCTAGCATATATGTAAATATAACCGATAGCTCAGCTAACTGACCTGAACAACAAATAAATACTCACTTATACTGAACCGTCCGTTTTTCCCTGCGTGCTTTGGCTGGCGCTTCCCATTGACCTTCGGAATCCTGAAATAAGTTTCAAAAACTTGTGTGGATCAAAGCTGGGGTGCTCTATTACGCATGCTGGCAGTCCCGTTTCTAATGCAGATTCAGTTATTTCTTCAAGAAGAAAATGGCATCGCTGAAATTCGCAACAGCAGCGGGACTCTATCTGTGTCCATAGGCGCACAGCGAGAGCACTGGCACCACCAGTCCGCCCCAGCTCGACTCTGTACGGGCTCTTCCTCATGACCGCCAGGCAAGCTTCGCTCCTCTGCAGCAGCAGCCTCTTGTTCCTCTGTCAACCGCAACTGTGTTTCGCTGTATTGTGGCTCGTACAGGCAGCCACGAACATCGGATTCGCGCAACAGATCTTCAAAATCCCTTTCTTCCATTTCGTCTTCAAAATTACTTTCTGCCATTGTGTTTAGTCTAAAACTCACATTTCTCCCTATACAAGCAACGCTTAGCTCCAAGATGGCTGACAACTGTTTTGAGAATCTGTGACGAGGCCCCACCCCATATGGGCGGGTTGAAAAAATGCGGAAGTAGCGTCTACTTCTGTCTGTAGTTTACAGCCTCTTTTAAAAAAATCCTCCAATGACGTAAAAAGCGTAATTTTACGTCATTGGAGGATTTTTTCCTGACCTAAAGTCAAGATATTGCTCCTATCAGATGGAGTTGAGGGGTGGGAGGGGGGTCATTGGAAAATACTACCATTTGTCTACTGATACAAAGCTAAATGCAAAATTGGTGAAGTGGCTCTTTAAGCTTGCTATACGTTCTGAATTGATAGTACGGTTCCACAAAACGTTCTTGAACCTATTTTGAGGGACATTGGGCCATATTCTTCAACCGTTCTTAAGAAATTCGTTCTTAAAACCCACTTACGCAGTTTCCACGAAGATTCTGACATTCACCAATGTTTACTTATCTGGAATTTGTTCTTAGGAAAGAACAGAATCTACGCACAGTGAAAAGCACTCTTACGCAGATTTGCACGCTGACTTTTTCGTGACAAATCATTAGTCTTTGCGTTTTCATCAATTGTACAGTGATTTAAATATTATGAAGAATAACATTATGAATAATATTCAATTATTTCAAATATTTGCATATATTTAACATTTCTGTGGATGGCACACCCGATCGAGATTGCGGTTATTCCGATTATGTCCTCGACAGCCCGACATTATTCAAATGTTCTATTGCCTTTCGTCAAGAATGAGTCATTTAGTCTATACATTTGTTTTAAGACATTTATAATAACAAAAAAATTAAATACTCTGTTACAACATAATATCACTGGCTAAGTATAAATTCAAAATTAATATTGGGAGGGTAATAAGAGAAGGCTCCACTTGGTTCGCCAATACGGTGAACAGCAGCTGAAATTAAAAGAATAATGGCAACATTAGCCTATGTACTCCAATTTGCATTTAAGATTCAAATAATATTTATTTGAAAACATTTACTCACCAAGATTAGGCTACATGTTTTAGTGTAGGATAAGTATGTAATCCCCAGTATATGGGTTCAGCCAGTCCTGCGCTTTAATGGTGTGTCCAGCAGCACTGATTGGCCACTGGCAGGTGTTGAACAGCTTCATGCCTTTACAGCCACGAATTCCCTGTCATTTTCCTGTCATATTTTAAGAGACTGTCATTTTTTTTTGCATTTGGCATAAACCATCGGTTCATTTTTTTCATTAAAAGTGAGATTTTAATCTTTTTGCCGGTGCAACCAAATGTAATCGCCACAGTCCTGCCTGCGCGTTTCACCTCCTCAGCATCCATTATTACGCTAAATGAAACGCATCACCTGACCACTCATTCACCGGGCAACCCGGAGCGCAAGAGACCGAGCCGAGCCCGAGGCTAATGATATAAATTAAGACCAAACCCTAACCGAGCCGTCGGGTCCCGACGGGTCGTGTTCGGGCAAAGATCTTCAGCTCTAGTGCGCCCTTTCCCTGACACAGCGTTCACTGAACGAGTGATTAAATCCCATGCATCCTTTTTGTATTTGATTTTGCAACCACTACTGACGCTGCTAAATATAACATATTTTTGCCTGTTCACTTCTTGCAGAAGTATTTTCCACTTCTGAACTACTGAAGTTTTTTTCCTTTTGGCGTCTGATCCTCTACATTTTCGTTTCGGCATTTTTGCATTCTCCAAATTTTTACGATGAGTTTCCACTCCGCCCTGCAGTTGAATGCCCTTTTATGGGAAATACCGGAGCGTTTACCTATGCTAATTAGGAACAACGGACACGCGCTTTCAATTTACGAAGACGTGGTATTCATCATTATAGGAACGTAGGTACGAACAATTATGCACTTTAAGAACACGTTCGTGAATTTGAGTAAGACTTTTCTTAGGACCTTTCTTAGGAACAAATTTAAGAAATAACTTAGGAAAACATTGAAGAATATGGCCCATTGACTGTTCGGTGCAAGGAATTCTAAATTTGACACATGCATTTTTTTTTGTTTTAAACATGAAACTGGTAGCGGGGACACTTTCTAAGCTTCCTCTCGATACACCTGGCACTTGCCTAAACATGATGCATGCTTACGTGCACGCAGACAGCCACGCTCACAGACACAAGGTACTGCATTGTAGCCTATAGGGAAGAGGTTCCCAAAAATTGATTTCGGTTTATTCACGTTTCTGCTAAATGTTGCGGTATATGTTTCTCAAGGCATCATCAGCGTAGATACTTTATTGGCTGTTTGTTCATTTCACTAGTAGCAGTGGCACTAAGCTTTAAAGCGACTTTCTTAGTTTGTCAGAATGTATCAACATAGGTCAGAAAATTACTTCACTCTCAAAAAAGGAATATGACCTCAATACTAACGTTGGCCAGACTAACATCAAAACTATTGGAACAAGGTGTCAACGGTGTTAACAATGTTTGTCAAAAAACAAATAACTTTTGAGCAGAAGAACGTTCTACCACCCTAAATGTATGCGCTGGTATTATGGTTCGTATGCGCTGGTATTATGGTTCGTATGCGCTGGTATTATGGTTCGTATGCGCTGGTATTATGGTTCGTATGCGCTGGTATTATGGTTCGTATGCGCTGGTATTATGGTTCGTATGCGCTGGTATTATGGTTCGTATGCGCTGGTATTATGGTTCGTAGCTGCTTTGCTGCCAACTTGTCATCATTGAGTTAACCATGCATTATTGTACCAGAAAATGTATATATATGTAAAATGTATGCATATATGCAGTCTATTCAAACAGTCCAACTTTATTAACATAAAGTTAATAATATCATAATAAAACATTAACTGTTATTTTTTTAAGTATCAGTCCCAAGTTTTTTTGGTTGACTTTCTTTTGGAATTCGGTAATTTTTTGGTAAATTGAGGTCACATGCCAATGATTTTAAACAAACAGTATGAAATTGAAAACATTATGTATACATCGTAACACAAGTGACTCTCCAAAATTACATGTGATTATGTTCTAGTCAAGGTCTGTTTTGTGAGAATTGCCATGTTTTTGCCTTGTTACACACAGATACATGGCGCATCTCATTCTCTCACGTGGAGAAGATTATCTTAACAAACCATGGTTCTGCAAAGACTTGCTGTGAGGCTGGTGGGACTCAATGTTGCAGGTGAGCCTCTTATGCTTTATTAGACAGAATGGCATACTGTTCTGTCAAAACATGCCCACTATTGGAATATCTGTGAGCTTCATTTATCTCTGGACTGTTTTGTGTGTGCTTAAGGCTTGTTTCTGGACTGTGTTTTGTGTGTGCTTAAGGCTTGTTTCTGGACTGTGTTTTGTATGTGCTTAAGGCTTGTTTCTGGACTGTGTTTTGTGTGTGCCTAAGGCTTGTTTTGTTCTTTCAGAAAGAAATGCCTGAAGCTTTTGAAGCACCTTCTGAACCAACTGAAGTCAGAGGACCCTAGTCTGTCTAAGTTCTGTTCCTACCTAGCCAAAACCACTCTGCTACATGCCTGCTGCATCCGGACCAAAGACACCGACTGGGAAGCGTCCCAGCTGGGATCCTGCTTCCAGCAGCTATTGGCAGACTTTGAGCAGCACCTGATAGACGGCACGCTCCCCAACTTCTTTATACCCACACACAACCTCCTGGGTTCCGGTATTAGCCGCAAGAGCTGCAACGCGCTGGCTAGACGCATCAAGGAGCGCAATAATGGCTTCCCAATTTTTAGACATAATTTGGGACTACCTGAATCTCTTCTTCTTAGTGACTCATTATTATGCTGATTGGCACAAGTAAAGGAGGAACCAATAATGTTGTCAACTGGAACAGCCAAAGGAAGACATCAGTTAAGGCCATGAAATAGGAGTTAGAATTTGTATTTAATTCAGATGTTACTTTAACAGTTTTGAGTCTTACATTCAGAGGCAATTGCTCCACTAACAAAATGAAAACATACTCAGTAAAGATAATAATAAGGCCTGAACACTGGAGCTTCCAGAACTGAAGCTGCAACTGGGTTCTGAAAAACAAATAAATAAACATGATTAGAAATCATAGATGGTGTGGTAGATTTCAGGTTGCTTACATCTACCTAATTACACTGTTGCATTATTAATCTGTTTACTTCATTACCAATTTTATAAGTATTAATACACTATTTGTATAAATTGCTAACATATGTTTAAACTTTAAAGTTAGTCATTTAGTTGACCAGTAGTAGTCTGGGAGGGGCTAGCGAACAAAGGAATGGCTAAAACAGGGCATTGATTGGTTCTCAGCAGGGTCGTGGGGAACGTGTGGACGTTCCAGATAAAGGCTGAGAGTGCCATGAGATCTGCCCCTTTTTTTTGCCTCCTGGGTCCGCTCGCGCGAGTGGAACTGTAAAGGGTGCCGGAGTTTACTCGTGGCTGTAAACTTTTTCTCTATTTCAAATAAATACCCTAAAGAGTTAGCACGTTTGACTCTGTGGTCATTGTACCCGTATTTCTGCCACAATGGCTTAACCCAGCAGATGGTTAAAGTACTAAAGAAGAACATGTGTAGAAAGAAGTTAACCAGGAGAGACATGACTTCAATGACCAACAATCCCTAATAATTTTGCGCTTAAACTTTATCACACTGTTAAGTCTATTTTAATTTTCTTTTCCCATTTGATGTTTTTATTCTGATGCATGGCATGAATAAAAGCCTGCTATGTATCCATGAAAGATCTGAAGTTCTAAAGACTTCTGGGCCAGGTAATAGAGACCTGGAACGTTCTAAAGACCTTTCGCCAGTAAACAGTCAGTACCCCCAAAAGGATGACACCATCAACATGATATCCTTATGACACAACCCATACTAGAAGACTCCATAATGCACAAGTTTAACATGATATCCTTATGACACAACCCATACTAGAAGACTCCATAATGCACAAGTTTAACATGATATCTTTATGACACAACCCATACTAGAAGACTCCATAATGCACAAGTTTAACATGATATCCTTATGACACAACCCATACTAGAAGACTCCATAATGCACAAGTTTAACATGACGATGTCCTTATGACACAGCACATACTGGATAACTCCATAATTCAGCAAATCCCAAACAATAAATCTCAATTAAAACTAATTGTTCTTGCATTTACCCACCTGTACACATGCCCTTGTGTCAATGCCTGAAAAATAAGAACTCAATTTCCTTAGTGTATGTTTTGCAGGTGTCTTCTGGAAACCTCATGCTATAAATGGTATGACCAAGAATTCCCCCAGTCTCCAACTGACTAACAGTGTGTGTGACGTAAACACATTACACGTTCTGTGTTACCAAATATGTGTGTAGTCTGATCTGCTACTCACCGTGAGCATTTGTTTTTTGTATTAGCTAGGGTAAAGCCATGCCACCAGAAAATATGTATTTTGTCAGTTGCCAATGTCATTATATATATATTTTTAAAATAGAAAAAATTACATTTATACAACTACCTTTGGTCTACTTATAGTCAGTGTTTCCCTTCACATTCATGAATTTAAACAAGCATGTCAGCCGGTGACGTTAGCTGACATGACATTGAGATTGAGGCTATTTTGGTACAATAATTAATGTTGTAGATTGATTTAAATCAACAACAAGGGTCATATTTCATTAAAAATGTCAACAACAAAAAGTCCTGATTCTCTGTCGGTCACAAAGCATTTGACATTTTACTTATTTAACAAAGCAGTTTTCCAAACTCTACTCCGAAACAGGCAGACATTTGGGTGTAGCTCTGAACCATCTTCCTGAAAGACCTTATCAGAGGCATAATAAATTAATTCGATTTTGTTCATTGATTAGAAACATGCCTTTGATTTGTTCCTGTGCTGAATAAAATTCAAATAATCAAGTGCAATCCAATCTTTTTTTAGACTATATTTCCTTGTCATTTTCCACACCCTAAGAAAGGTTTGAGAACAAAGGATATGGCAGATGTGTATCAAGAGTGACTCACCAGGGCAATTAGCATGTCTAGTTAAAGAGAACTTTGGGTTTTTCCAAGTGACTTTTCATTTATCGTGACAACACTCGAAACTCAGGTTGGGCTATCAAGTTTTTTTGTTTTACAAAAAACGATTCATAAAACTGGATAATCAACGGAACATTTCTGAGGTATGCTCAAAGACAGTTCCACAGGCATGCACATACCTGCTGTCGGTCAGAACCTCCAATTTGACTCTCCCCTGTCTCTCCCTCTTCCTCCTCTGCTTCCTCCACCGCCTCTTCCTCCTCCAGGGCCAAACATGTCCTTCTCTCTTTTGTGCTTCTCGTATCTCTCCGCCATTAGCACCAGTTCCACAGGTACCTCCTTCACAAGGAATATCTGGTTTAATCCCAACACAGCCAACAGTGGTGGATGGTGGACATTTCTCTTTTGTTTACCCATACCTGTCCAGCTCTCTCCAGGATTGGAATCAGCTCTGCAGCCATCCTCCAGTCTCCTCTCGTTACCAAGGTGACGGAGGCACCGGTGCGCCTAACGACAGTTGATAAAGTGAACAATCACCCAGATTGCAAGAATGTTGGCCCATTGGTGATCTCTGGAAACACTGCTTCGGTAGGTGAAGGACAAGCACATCCACTCACCACCCCCAATCCCCCCCTGTATATTCCCTGTGTTGCACAACCCCTCACGTGCCTGTATATTCCGTGTTGCACATCCCCTCACCGTGCCTGGCCTGTATAATCCCTGTGTTGCACATCTACTCACCGTGCCCGGCCTGTATATTCCCTGTGTTGCACACTCACTCACCGTGCCCGGCCTGTATATTCCCTGTGTTGCACATCCACTCACCCTGCCCGGCCTGTATATTCCCTGTGTTGCACATCCACTCACCGTGCCCGGCCTGTATATTTCCTGTGTTGCACATCCACTCACCCTGCCCGGCCTGTATATTCCCTGTGTTGCACATCCACTCACCCTGCCCGGCCTGTATATTCCCTGTGTTGCACATCCACTCACCCTGCCCGGCCTGTATATTCCCTGTGTTGCACATCCACTCACCCTGCCCGGCCTGTATATTCCCTGTGTTGCACATCTACTCACCCTGCCCGGCCTGTGCGGCCCACCCGATGCACATACTCCTCAATGTTGCGCGGGAAGTCAAAGTTAAAGACATGTGTGATGTCTGTGACGTCCAGCCCTCGGGAGGCCAGATCAGTGGCCACGAGGATACGGACCACGCCTGTGGTAGCACACGGGGTCAACCAGAGCTGGCAATACAACTACTTAACAATGCCCTCAACATCAGCTGTAAACCTAACCCAAATATAGCATGCTTGATTATACTAGTTAGCTGCCCACCAGAACTAGTTTAACTGAATCACATCTGTTACCAGGTATAGCCCGCTCCCCCCAGGGTTTAACTGATCTCAGGTTATAGTCTTGTCATCCAACTACCTACTTTCCTTGAAGTCCCGGAGAGCCTCTTCCCGGTCACACTGTTCCCGGTCTCCATGGAGACTCTGCACGGCCAGACCATGCAGACACATGTCACTGGACAGATCGTCACACCTTTTGGAAAGACATACAGAACAGATGTCACACAGCTGACAGCCGACCTGTCAAAACATTCAGTGCCAACAGACCAGGAAGGATCAGTATTTATAGTCAACGTGTTGGATGCAGAAATGGGAAGGATAAAAGGCCTGAGGTACTCGGACGGGGCCTAATTGTTATGGCCAGTAGACTGGGTCAGAGCATATCTGGAACTAAACGGCTTGTGAGGCGCCCCCAATCAGCAATGGTTGGGGCACCGAGGAGCGACAAACCACAAAATCGGCCATAGGATGTGGGGCGCTAAAGGCTTATCAATGTGTGCGGTTAATGAAGGCCATCCCGTCTAGTCTAAACCAACACAAGATCAAGTCACAGTACATGTGGAATGTTCTGGGGGGAATGTGTCAGCGCACGGAGTGCATCGCCACTAACTAAATGGTTTCAGCCCAGGTACATCCCTTCATGGCAACGGTTCCCCTGATGTAAGTGGCTTCTTTCCATAGGATAACATACCCTGCCATATCGCCACCATTGTTCGCCAAGTGTTTGAGGAACATAATAAAGAGTTCAAGGTGTGGCCCTGGCCTCCAAACAGCCCCATATCTTACAGATTAAGCATCTGTGGAATGTGCTGGATCAACAAGTCTGATCCACACCAGCCCTACATCGCCACCAACAGAACCTGCCTGATCTGCTGCTAATATTATCACTATAGTGACAGAGGTATGGTCGACTCAGCGAGTCGGCACTGTTTTCACGGCTAGCGGAAAAACAACTGCGTATTATGTTAGTTATGTGAGTCAGGTTGCAGACAGGTGGACTGGAACTAATTACGTGACTTACGCTGGTAATTTGTTGCACCGATCTAATTTAGGGGTTTATCCCAAAACATAATGCAAATTCCACAAAATAATTCATGCATAGTGACTAGGGAGTTCAGGGCTAAAAAAGTTCTTGACTGATTGAATTAATCCTGATTTAAATCACAGTCTGAAGGCCCATGACAAACATCTCGATCTAAAATGAAAGCAGTGTTCAAAGTGATATATTCTCAGTCTTGTGTTTCGTTTTCATGAAAACAAAACAGATTGTAATAACTTTTGGCAATAAACTGAAACAAGATGTGAATATAGGTTGTGACATGCTAGCTGTGTAGGTAATAACTGAAAATGTGTTTATGCAATACATTTAAAGCTTAAGTACAGGATTTCTGACATGATGTCCCTCTTGGAACATGAGGGCTATGAGTTCATACAAAATAGTAAAAACAAGCAATTAATATGCTCACGACATTACAGCACTGGTTTATTGATGTGTTGAAAGAGCGATAAGAGAACACATGTACAAAATGTGTCAGGGTTTTCTTGTCACTAAGTTGCCTCAAAACCATCAAAATCCAGTTCGTTTTAGGACAAAATGTGGTTGTTATTTGTCTTTATATACATCATCATACATATGATTTGAATTAGTTTAAAATATATATAATGTGTGCCATGTTTATTTGGCTATATGATTAAATATTAAATTTAGCTAGTTGTCCATTGAAAATAAGGACCAACTGACCAGTGCATTAAACCCAGCTAGAGAGTGGGGGCTGCTGCCTTAAAAGCAACTGGGGTTGACTTCTGGTTACTTACACAGGCTAACATTAGCTTTTCCAACTATCGTGGGGGCTAATGTTTAAGGTACCATACATTTGACATCACACCGCCTTAAATCATGATCATCATCAAGACACTATATTCCCCCGAACATGATGCAAGTTAATAATGCAGACGAAAAAACTGAGTTGGTCCTTTACAGTGATATGCAATGTTTTCCATTAAATGCTGTAATCCTCGCCACATAAGCTAATGATCCTAATGGCTTCGGCCTGGAAAAAAAACAGACACATGACCTGTACATATAGTAAAGAAATTCATGCAGTTTCATTCCCTCTCTCCTCTCTTCCTCATTTGTTATTTTAAGCTGAAATGAGAAAACAGGATATTTTAAAAGTGAAAATCATTTTTGTCAAATGACATTCTTGCAACATGGCACGCAACATCTACGGGTCTGCCTGCTGTCTGGCATAAGGATACACCCCACCTGGCAGGCAAAACTAACACTTCCATTGTCCGCCATTGATAGACAACAAGTTATTTGGTCTGGTTTACCTGACATCTGGTAAAGCATTGCTATTACCAGTACATTTATGTGACAAGATTCTGTGTTACACTGGCTGCAGTAACTACACTGACCGCCCATTGAACCAACAGTAATTTAGATTGATTAGCACTCACCATCACTTTGACAATGAATAATTTAAAACAACTTTATTATTGACCCACTCCGATCAAAAGCACAGATGGCTGTCTGTACTATCATTTAACTTCATTTATTGTAGCAGTGTAGAGGACTTAATTATTCACAAAGTATATATACATAAATGTTTCTAATGTCGTTCCTTTTAAAGGTGTAAACGTAGCGGGTGCTGTATATGGGTCACAAGTGCCTTAGATTTGCATTTTGTTAGCACACCTTTATTGTTCATATTTTGTTTGGCTGGTATAAACAATCATTAGCTTGAAAAGTAGAACATTTTACCGGCTTGTGCACAAGCCCCATTGAATGGCCAGTCTGCTTGCGTGGACATGGTAAAGTCATCTTTGATGATCACACCATGGAATTTGAAGTTGGAGACTCTCCACTTAGGCTCCATTGATGCGTATATTACCCCCCATCTGACGCTTTTTAAAGCCACAGAGAACATCCTTAGTCTTGCAGACGTTGAAAGATAGGTTGTCATGGCACCATGTTGCCAAGTGACTTATCTCCTCTCTGTAACCAGTCTCATCGTTGTTGTAGATGAGATGCAGGATGATGTTATCCGCACACTTCGGGAGAGGTTGAATATGGAGGTGAATATCTCCGCCAACTGGTCGACGCACCCCCCCGAGGACACAGTCGGAATACCACCAGTCTCGAGTGACTTCTGAGGGTTAACTTGTTGAAAGGCTCTCCTCGCGACAGCCATGGTTTGGCACGGAGTGCCGTTGTCTCGTTACTCAGCTTGCCTTACAGATGGACTGGTGCTGGTCACCACAAATCGCACATAGGTGTTGAGCCTGTTGAGGACAGAGGCGGCCGGCTGGATACCACTGCCCTTTATATTCTGTGATGTGTGGCAGTCCATACCACATGGGTCACGGGTCTGAGCTGTGGCAGACTCCAGCTAATCCCTGGAGTCTCTCTTTAAAAGTCTGATGGGCCTTCGTAGGTCATATATAGACCTCTTCAAAGCTTCCAGGTCCCCAGAACTATAGACAGAGGAATGTGCTCTAAACTCAGCACAGCCTTTAACATTAACCCTGGCCATATGAATGGGAAGTCTTAACATTGGGATGACATCATTGATGCACATATGCTGAGACAGAGTCTGTGTATTCATCGGTCCCTGTCAATCCACGGTTTCAAAGCAGTCATGGAAAGTTATAATGAATTTCCTCGCTTCAGCGTTGAACCACACGAAAAGCCGGTTTTTCCAGTTGGAACTTTTTTTTTTTGTACTGTAGTGTGGTGTGGATAATGAGAAGGTATGTATTATCCACCTACCCAAACAGGGCAGGGCAGGAAGCTGTTCCCTATTTGCAAATAACAATGTTTGAGAGACAGATACCAATGGGTAGAAAGGTTAATGTGCTGGTGGTATTTCAGCAAAGCTTTCCTGACATTTGCCCTAGAAAACAACTAAAACAGCTGCCTCAATACTTTATTTGTAATAGACTTGCAAAGATTTCAAAATAGTTTTCCACATTAACATTATGAGGTATTGTGTGTAAAATATTGTGGAAAGAAATGAATTTAATCCATATAGCAATAAGGCTGTAAGATAACAAAATGCGTAAAAAGTGAAGCGCTGTGAATACGTTTCGGACGCACCTTTAACAACAAGGTGCGAGAAGAAACCTAACCAATTAGTGACCAAATTAATCAAGGACAAGATCCGAGCAAAAACCTGCAGACACTTTTGGCTTTACTAGCTGCTTGTAAGCTGATGCACCATTAAATCCCATATGTAACAACATCTGTTATTGCAATCCAACCTTATTCTGATCCAATTCTGTAGTAGTGTTGGCCATCACGTGGTCGGTTTGACTGGGGACATTAACAAGAGAGAACACTCACATTATCTTCTTGCCCACAAAGATGAGAACTTTGTCATCAGGCTCCATGTTGTGGACAAACTCAAAGAGGTAGGCTTTCTTCTCCTCTTCCTGACAGAAGAGAACCGTCTGATGCACTGTGTTTACAGCCTGAAAGACAAGATATTTCCATAATTAGGTTGGGCAGGGAAAACATCTAGCCAACACTAGTGTTCTTAGAGTTAAAGCCATTGCAAATTCTAAAATGCAATGACCCAGCATGCACAGACAACTTTTGTTATAGACAGAATTTCCTTTAAAAGGCAATTTATAAAATCCCAATATCGGTATAAATTCCACCATTAAAACATCAAAATAGTCTAATTGATTTAAATCCATTTCAAATATGCAGAACATTAACCATTAGCTCCACTCACAGCCAGGTCCAGAGTTCCCACATACACCATCATAGGGTTCTTCAGATAAGTCTTGGCCAATCGCCTTACTCCGGAGGGCCAGGTGGCACTGAATCAGCCAATCAATTAAAAAACAATCTCAGATAATCAGCATATGCAGATTAAAGAAGAGTGGCAGGCATTGTGGCTCTTACCACACGTATTGATCATATATCTATCTATCCATCCATCCATCTATCTATCTATTGTGGGTATAAAAAAAGTCTACACACCCCTGTTAAATATATAAATCATGCTGGAACCTTTTCTACCTTTAATGTGACCTATAACATGAACAAAACAATTTAAAAAAACAAGCTGAAATCTTTGGGGGGAAAATAAAACTACTACCAATACCAGCACCTTTTGATTTCATTACAGCACTCAAGTTTTTGGGGATAAAGTCAATTCGATGGCACATCTTGACTAGGTAATATTTGCCCACACTTCTTTGCAAAAGCACTCCAAATCTGTAAGATTACGAGGATATTTCCTCCTCACAGCCCTCTTCAGATCACCCCACAGATGTTCAATTGGATTCAGGTCTGGGCTCTGACTGGGCCATTCCAAAACGTTAACAGTCTTCTGGTGAAGCCATGCTTTTGTGCATTTGGATGTGTGCTTTGCGTCGTTGACGTGCTGAAAGGTCAACTTCCTCATCAGCTTTCTAACGAAGGCTGAAGTTTTTGTGCCAACATTATCTGGTATTTGGAACTGTTCATAATTCCCTCCACCCTGACAAGGGTCAGTGTTGTTTTAGCGCCAAACATACCTTTTAGAGTTATGACCAAAAAGTTCAACCTTGGTTTCAACAGAGCATATAACATTTGTCCACATGATTTTGGGAGACTTGATGTTTGTTTTTCGCAAACTTCAGCTGGGCTTGTATGTTTTGCTTAGTAAGAAAAGTCTTGCCACCAGGGTGGGAATTATACCGCGGCCACAGCCGCCGTTGCCCTACACTTTGGGCTTCATGCCCCATGAAAAAATAAATAAATCATCGTACGGCCACAGTGGCCTGTGTGCTCTGGCCCTGTCCAAGTTCCATGTAAAGCGACAGTGCGGCATAGCTTTGAATTACAGCGAGCCACCAAAGTAGTCTCTGAATTAGTTCGTGGATTCGCGCAGGTGCAGTGTCATTATCACATCGATGATCTCTCGCCTCAAAACAGCAGTGCAAGAAGTATGTAACGTCAGCACCAACAGAACGACACTCAGGTTAGCAAATGAGCTAAGCTGGTTTGATATGATACGTAACTGATTAATGTGGTAGGATTTGACTGAACGTAACACTTAGTATTACCGGTATTTGCCATTTTTCCCATACGTTAGCTGGTATTTTTCCTGCTAAGCCGTATTGATATTATAGCCTACATGACGTAGATACTTCAATCTTAAACATATGCTCGATCATGTCTGCACAATCTGCCATTATATTCGTTTTGCCTATATTCAGCACATTGAGCACAAAGAAATTATTTGTCCGAAAACACACAGCGGTTAGTAATTAAAATACATATATAATGTTGAAAAGCTACAGCCGACGTCCTTCCATGACTTTTCCTAAATACGTGCATTTTACCTTGTCCCGTTTTCAGAATTGCAAAATCACAAACCGAACAATATATAAAACTACTATTTACATGTTTTTTGATATACCTAAACTGCCTCCCTGTCGCCAAAATCCCACGCTGCTGGGCGTTGGTACCCAGGAGGTGCTAATTCCGGTACCCATTCACCGATCACACTTCACTGAGCCTATGATGGAAATGGTTGATAACACATATAGACAATAGTCTGATTGGCTTGGTTGAACTAGAAAAAAGAGGTAAGTTTATAAAGAAATATGTTTCACTAAATAAACAGAACGAATTCCTCCATATAAATACATACAGCCCCATTCATGTGTCATGCGCCTATTGCACTCAATAATTAATAACAAATGAACCACAGTGTATTCATATAGCCTACAAGAGACTTCAACAAAATATTGTTTTGTATCGAAATTAAACGAATATAAACAATAATTATTAATAGGCTTACTACAAATGGGCGATAAATGAAATTACTCATGCAACACAAAAGGACGTGGGACATACATAAGTCCGGGGGGGCATACGGCAGAAAGAGCATAAAACTGGACCGGTTATGGTCCGATCTATATCAAACTGGACCCGTTTTGGTCCGATCTTTATTAAACTGGACGGATTTTGGTCGGATCTATATGAACACTGTGCGCAGTTCAACCGGGTTAGTTTGCTGCTGTCTCGTGTGCACTCGTAACAAGACTAACGAACACTGTGCGCAGTGCAACCGGTTCGTTTGCGTGTCCTGCTCAAGCAGACAAACAACTGAAGCTGCGTGCCGACTGTGGACGGATAAATAATTATAAATAGATTTGTTTATCGGCCAATCATGCGCAAATCATTGGATTGCAAATCGCTTGTGATCTAAAATGTTTTAGCATTTACTACATCACCATAGGACATACAGTTTGATGGATTTTCATTTACTCGATTTTTATAAATTTTCATATCATAGCCTGTGCATTTTTAAATCATGGTTTTATTTTTGTATTTTATGGTTACATAAGACAATAACTAGGCCTACATACTCTTTTAATAAAATGTAATTCATTTCATTCAGGATGACAACACAGTAGATGATCTGATGCCGTTGGTCAAGTGTTTTTTTACATTGGTCACTGGACCAAAAACATGTAATATTATTTAGTGTTGATATGACTGGTCTCGGTCCCCTTCGGTCTTGGTCTCGTCTCGGCCCCCTTCGGTCTCGGTCTCGAGCACAGCTCTCTGGATGTAGTGGCGCTCTCTCTCATTAAAAAATGTTTTTTTATTAAAAAAAGTCATAATTCATGTCTTATTCCAAATTAGGATGTTATGGTATCAATCTGAATGGGAAAACCATCGAATTCTACTCAATGGCCTTTGTGCCCTGTCATATGGCCTTGGTGCATCTAAAAAAAAAAAGGTGGAGGCCAAATGGCCTTGCCCCTAAAATTACATAATTCCCACCCTGCTTGCCACCCAACCTCATACATATGAAGATTACGGAAGATTGATTTCACATCTAGCACACAGCTAGTACTTGCCAGAAATTTCTGTAGCTCCTGTAATGTAGCTGTAGGCCTTTTAAAAGTCTCCCTGACCAGTTCTTAGTAATGTCTCTCGTGCCATATTTTCTCCACTTGATGATGACCGTCTTCACTGTGTTCCATGGTATATCTACTGCTTTGGCTATTATTTTGTACACTTCTCTAGACTGATATCTTTCAACAATGAGATCCCAGTCTGATGCATTTGAAGCTCTTTGCGGACCATGGCTTTTGCTCTGAGATGCAACTAAGAAAATGTCCTTACGATTTTACTGGAACAGTTGACCTTTATTTGTGATTATTTAAAGTCACTTTAAATGAGGGCATAGGTCACATTTAAGGTGGAGAACATTCTGACATGATTTATCTGACACACCACACCACACCACACACACAGGAGCTTGACATTGATGATTTGAATAATAACCCTTGTTAACACAGTATAATATCTAAACACAAACAACCTTTTATATTTTATTAGGAAGCCATTATAATCCCAAATG
Source organism: Dallia pectoralis (assembly GCA_029465975.1). Lineage (NCBI taxonomy): Eukaryota > Metazoa > Chordata > Actinopteri > Esociformes > Umbridae > Dallia > Dallia pectoralis. Next base: position 18,930,802 of record CM055730.1, read on the forward strand.
TGCCTTACAATAATGTCCCTGAGAGTAGTATTGAGTGTGAAGATGAAACGGGTTTCCCATGTCCTGGGTTCTTTACCTGGTCATGATAGTTTGTCTATCCGGACGGATGTCCAGAAGAATCTTCATGATCTGAGGCTCAAAGCCCATGTCAAGCATTCGATCTGCCTCATCTAGTACCTACAACAGACATGCTCTCAGTTACACACATGCAATAACAATACCAGCCAAATCACAAGCATGACAGAGTAGTAGTCGAGTCACTAAATCTCTTGCCCATATACATCACAGGCCCATATGGCTAATATAGACCACCAGAGAGGTCAAAGCAACTTATAGCAATAATTAACAAACGTGTAATACACAGAATCTGGGTGTGAGTCCCAAATAACAAAATCAGTTTTCTATTTGTACTGAATAGCCTGGCTTTGTGCAGCATGTTTCCATCAAAAATACCCCTGACTAGAGCACCTCTCCGACCACAATAATTATTGTTAAACTATCCCTCCGAGTTCCGCTCAGAGCATTATTATAAGTGAAAAGTGCAACAACCAATACCTTGTCCTCAAGAGGCCAAGTCAGAGCCCTGACAAATCTAAAACGTGTGGATGGACTCAAAGACAGCAGTCAATCGACACCAACAACGAAATTTGATGGAACTCTAACAAATCTGTAGGGAAGAATGGCCAAATATTCCACAATCTAGGTGCGGAAAGCTAATAGAGGCTGTGATTAAGGCAAAAGGTAGCTCTACAAAATATTAAATCACAGGACTGATCACTTTTTGTTTGTTTTTACGCTTAAGAACTGTTGCCTTTTACATTACTTAAATGTTCTTAGGCAGAGTGTCTAAATAAAGCTGGAACCCAAAAAATATATTTGACTGGGTTTTGATTTAAAGATGTCCTGACCAAAAGAAGTCACTATTTCAAAGAGGTTTGATGATTTTCTCTAAGCACTGTACACACGCACCAGGTAGGTGATGGAACGCATGTTGATCAACTCGTTCATTTGCAGATCGTTTAGACGACCTGGTGTGGCAATCACAATGTCCACTCCAGCGGAGATTGCTCTGATCTGGGCCCGACGGTCACCACCTCCATAAACACATACGCTACACGAATAAACAGGAAAATAACAGCAACATGTGTCAAAGCACCATTATAGTACAATATGATCTTGATGGTTGGTTTAACAGTGTTATAGTGAGGGTGGCACTTATTCAAGCTATATAGTAGAATAGTTTTATAGTGCGTTTTAAGTATGGATAGAACTTGTTACAACTCTAGTACAGGACTGCTCAATTGTGTCCCTGGAGAGCTACCATACTCAATGCTCCCTTCATTTGAAAAAAAATTGGGGTTAAAAAACATTTTAGTATGACAGGGTTACTGTGTGTTTAGTACCATTTGAAGCCCTTGTAACTGTACTTGTTGCACTCTGACTCAATCTGCAGGGCCAACTCTCTAGTGGGAGTCAGAACCAGCATTCCTGGCCCGTCCCGCTTCCTGTTTTTTCTGTGGGTGCAACACACATACACACACAAAAGAGGTAGTCTGTGAAATTTCTTTGAAAAATGCCCGGCTGGAGACAAGACCAGTATAGTCGGTAACTCACACTGGCTGCCCGTCCATGTGAATGAAGCCTGGTAGGAGATATGCCAGGGTCTTCCCTGTGCCTGTCTGGGCAATGGCAATCAGGTCATCTCCCTTCAGTGACACAGGCCAGGCCTGAGACTGTAAGAGGAAGACATTAGTGTTGTCAGTTATTTAGTGGCATAACAGACATCAGTGTTGTAGTAATGGCGTCCGAGGCTCAGACCACTGTGGGAAATTTCATGATTTGGGGCAAATAATCCCAATATTAATGGCAGTAGTCTTGTTACAGCAGAGAGATGCTGACATTGCATCCACCACACACAGCCTGTCAGCTGATGAGCTGGTGGGAAGTAGCAGACCGGGTCCGCCTCCAATCACACATGTTGCAGAGTGTTGCTTCCCCTTAGCTAGCCAATAAGCAGCCTTCTAGTAAGCTACTCTAAAACTGGCAAGTTTGTGGAAACACAAACGGCTTTATGAAATTAAAGACATCAGCTATAAATACCACAAAGGAACGCAAAACAGTCCACCTATGTTTTATTTCCCCATAGAAAAAACAGGCTGTCTGATTTTGTCATCTAGATGAACACTTATATTACACACACTGGACAAAATTCTTCAAGCCATTAAGATATTGTTCATGGTAAAAACGATGATTAACGAAGTTTGTGGATCTAGTAACATGGTCCTTGGACCCGGGCTCGAGCACTAGGAGTTAAGACTTCTGCCATACTCTTGTGACACAAACCTTGGTATTGATGACTTGGCATTTGTCAAGTAAACTGCAGAAACGCTAATAGCAATATTTAAAGTCAACAAATAAAGGGTTCCAGAAACTTTGCTGCTTAGCCAACTAATTAAGTGCAAAATGTAAGCATGACACACATATTTTCTTACAATCATATAGTGTGGAAACTACGGTACTTATGGATATTACTTATTTGGTAAAATATATAGGAGGACGTTCAAAACTTGGCTCGAGCATGTTAAAATATCGGTGTTCTTGCGATTTTGATACTGGGTTGTTGTTGACGTTGATTGGTTAACTGGTGATGGAAAGTTTGAGTCTTCTTACTGACTGATATTGGAGTCATTAAGTAAAAACACATTTAGGAAGAGCTATGACACTTGGTTGAATAGTCCTATTGGTGGCGTTTAAATGAACCATTCGGTTCAAAGTCACAAAAAAGAACTCAAAACTTTTGAGACAGTAAAACGAGATGCTCAAAAAAACATTGAATCATTCAAATTGCACATCACCAGTGTCAACACGTTTGAGGTGAAATTAGCTACAAATGTTTCCACCATCAAGCAGAGGCGACATACAATTAATATTTTATCAATAACTCTGACTTTGGTAGAACCCTTCAGCTTTATTTACATCCGAATATAAAATCAAAACTTGTTACTGTTGAACTAGCTGTTCCTTATCCAGTACTGCTCAGAAAATCATGAGTAGAAAATCTCCAACAATTATAATGTTTGTTGAGATGTGCGCAAAGGCAAACAGAATAACTTTGCATATTTTTATTCAATCAAATTTATTTCAAAGACATTTAACAGAGCGTAGCTAGATAAAGATGTTTTTTTGTAGTTCGTTTTAGATTGTTAAAGAGTGTTGTAGAAAAATCTATACTCTGTATCAACAAAATATTAGTAAAAGATAGTCATAAGTATTTCAGCGATAGTCCGTGTTTATTCCAGAAGTTGATCTGTATGTCTAATCTCTCTGAAAAAGGCCAGGTGACGTGCCTGTGTTGGGTTGGGAAAGACGAGGGAGTCAGGAGGCAGGTCATTGTTTTCTATGGAATGCAGAAGAGTTGGTGAACTGTTATGTTAAACCTCTTCATGTAGTCAGGTTGAACGGAGAAAACATAGAAAGACTGATCTAATGGCAGTTCGAAATGCATTGATGTATAATTTGACAAATGACTGTAGGACGACACCGGTTTTCTTCAGTTTCACATAAATACCTAGAGTTTTTCTGTCGTCTTCAAAATCATTTCTGGTTTGTAGCAGACACTTCTCTGTTCCGGAGAAGAGATAAAACGATTATTGTGAAAAGAATTTGCACGCTGTCTTACCTAATAACAAGAGGGAAATACAGAGTTTCACTTGCCTTTATGTCCATATCATTCAAGCCTTTTTTTTAGATTGTGTATTAAAACTAGGGCTGGGATAGGAACGCGTTGATCTGAGCCGTTAATTTGAAATGTTTAACGCGTTAAAATAATTTTGCGTAATTAACGCAACACTTTACAAGTTTTGATTTAACCACTTCCTGTTGCGGCGACTGGCTGGTGTGAGGAGCCAAGTCATCCTGGAATAATGAAGACAACCGCCGGGTTTTAGCAGGAAAGTATACATTTGAAAAAGTTGTGTGTACAACTTGCAAAGCCGAATTCAAATACCATAGAAGCAACTCGTATTTACATCCACGACATACATACATACATACAAACATACATATACATAAAAGCCAACCATTATTGACGTTACTAGTGAGGCTACAGGACAGCCCTGCCAATCCGCGTTACTGCAGTACAGTGCGCTTAATCGGGACGGGCCATTGACCAAACAAGTAACTGAGGAGTCAACAGATGGTTTAGTTAAATAGATTCTAGAAACTGACGCCGAAAAAACACAGTAGAAGACGAGGTGCTGAGAAAATCATTCAAATTGCATTGGGATACCCATCTTACAATCTGCCCACTGGAAAAACGATTGTTTTGAAATTACACAATCTGTATGACAGCGAGAGGAGGAAAGACATGCTGGAGAAAGCAGAGAATGTCGCTCTCACTGGAGATCACCTGATATCGGTGAGCAATGACAACTATTCACCAGACATCTGAGAGCAATGACAACTATTCACCCGACATCTGTGAGCAATGACAACTATTTACCTGACATCTGAGAGCAATGACAACCATTCACCCGACATCTGACAACCATTCACCCGACATCTGTGAGCAATGACAACTATTCACCCGACATCTGTGAGCAATGACAACTATTTACCTGACATCTGAGAGCAATGACAACCATTCACCCGACATCTGTGAGCAATGACAACCATTCACCCGACATCTGTGAGCAATGACAACTATTCACCCGACATCTGTGAGCAATGACAACTATTCACCCGACATCTGAGAGCAAAGACAACTATTCACCCGACATCTGAGAGCAATGACAACTATTCAGCCGACATCTGAGAGCAATGACAACTATTTGGGCGTCACACCAAACTTCATTTCACTTCATTCTTTTTGTCATATTAAAAAGGCTGTCATAGACTTCTTTAAAACTCATCTGGTGACTTACATTAAATGCAATTATTTGGGCCTATAGGCTTAAGTTCTGAAATAATCTTGCTTTGACCTGAATGGGTGCACCCCGCACTTTGTTTATGAAAAAATTGTTTTCATTTGGACTATTGCCTGAAGTTCTAAGCTGATCCAGTATTTTTGATAACCTTCAGGGTTTAAATATATAACTTACACTAACACTTTGTTGTCTATAAAGTTACTGCATATATTTGATAAGAATGACTATTCTGTAGTTCCTAGGAGAGACTGTCATCAACTATTCTATTTAAACTATACTTCATTGTGTTCATTGATTTAATTCAGTGTTTTACATGATAATAACGAGCTTGAGGAAAACACGATTAATCACAGAATATTGCGATTAATTAGTTTTTTTTTTATCGATTCCCAGCCCTAAGTAAAACAAAAAATGGCAGACGGCTACGGTCTATAAAGACCAAAACATCCCACCACAAGAACAGCTTCTTCCCCAGAGCAGTAAGTCTAAAGAAAAATGCCTCTAGCACTTGACACACATATGACACAGATATATACAATCTGCTTACACATCTAAACATTGCTCCTTTGCAATATTTAGATACATATAACACATTCTATATTTACCCAGTACCTATGTCAACTAGTCAGGGTCTGTTTGTGTTGTGTGTTTTTCTCTGTTTGTGTATGTCTTAAAATGAAAAGTGTGTTCTAAATGCTGCAAAATAAATTGTGTGTGAGTGTGTGTGTGTGTGTGTGTGTGTATCTAAACTATGGGATGAGATTAGTCTCAATATTATTTGTAAATGCAAGTACTATTATCCACACACATTCCATGATTAATACATCCGTTTTGCCATACATAAATACAAAATTATTTACTCGTAACTTGTAAATTGGTATTTAAATAAAAGTTGCTCTATTTTGCTGCAATTTTGTGTGTGACATTTTGAATCTGTATTTTTCAATCTGCAATTTTGAGTTTGACATTTTGAATCAAATAATATTGAGACTAATCTCATCCCATAGTAAACAGACTTGGCAAATAAACCTGATTCTGAATGATAGTTTTAGTGGTGTTTTTTAACTAAACAAGCACCTGAATGGGAGTTGGCTTTGAAAAGCCAACTCTGACAATATTCTCCATGATCCCAGGATAGTGAAGAAAGGCTTCTTCGAACGTGGACACGGGGTTAGGAAAAGATCGCTTCTCCCCTTCCTCCTTCAGGTCATCCACAAAGATATCGTTATTTGCTCGTCTACAGAGAAAAACATTTTGGAATGAAATCAATTAACAGCATAATCTACTGGGCAAAAAATATATCTCCCATTATTGAGAATATCACAAATTTACCTCCATGCCTTAACTTCATCTTCACTCCGTCTGGCAACCGTCTCCGACTCAATGTAGAAATCCTTCTGCAGAGGGGGGAGATCTGCAAGTGTCCAGGAATCATAGATTATTTAGACACCATTACAATACTTCCATGTAAAAACCTATGAGAACATAGAAGGATGTTCCCCTGCATACACACACTTTAATAACATCTGGTAAAAACGTTTTCCACTCACCCTGCCACTTCATCTCCTCGTATTTCTTCCGGTTCTCCCTCAAAGAGTTCCAGTCAATGGCCTGTGGTGGAGTTGCCTGCTCAGATGCCTGCAAGGCTGCGGTTGACCAACAGGAGTCACTTCTGCCCCCTTTACCACCACCACCACCAAATCCTCTGACCCCCCCATCCGCAAATCCTCGACCCCCAAAACCTCCAGCTCCTCGACCACCAGAACTTCCACCTCTCCCAGGACCTGACAAACAATAGATCTGAGATCAACTCAGTACAGAAAACCGCACAGCATAGGAGCCCAGTTACAGCAGGGAAAACATGCCACAAAGGTTTCAGAATATTCATTAATGCAAGTGAACCAACCTCATAACATACATCATGTTAGTAAAATGCCTGGCAACATTTTACAGCCAAGACATTGAGTGGATCCAAAAAAGGTATTAATGGATTGCACATTTAGAACCTTGTTGTGGGAATAATGTCAAACTGAGCATTGAAGTCAATGGGAGCTGATGAAGATTGGTCTTTTGCCTCATTACGACTTGAAAACATAAAAGCAATGGATTGTGGATACAGTACAACGTTAACTAGCTAAATCTTGAGGAGCCAACAAGTGTTATGCTAGCCTACGTATTCATTGCTTGTTATTCATGCCTGACTTTCCGAGCTAATGACAACATGACTATGTTACTAAATTAATGTACATTTGATAATATAATAATGAAAACAATTTTGATTTACAAGTAAAAAGTAACCTACTTGTTATCATATATGTTGTCATATGTCAAAACCTCTTAAGATGAGCCTGCTATCCACATACACTTAAAGAGATCCATCAAGAACCCAACTAGCAGAACACATCAATGATCTCGATGACAGTGTTGAGGTGGGGGTTTTACCACTGCTGAATCCCCCGAAGCTGCCATCTCTTGCTACCAGTTGCTCGATCATCTCTCTGGCCTCCTGCTGCACCTCACTGCTTCCGAAGATATGCACCTCACACTCGTGGTCACCCTTGTTGATCTAGAAAACATAGATCCGAGTTAGAAGGGGGGATTTCAAAGACAGTACAGTTCTGAAATGTTGATGATGTTTTAAGTGAAGAATCATCTAGCAGCATGACCCCGGTCAGTGCCAGACCGACACAATGGCAAGACAAACACTAAAACACTTGGATTTAGGAAGGTGTATAGTGGTTTGAACCTGTCATTTTAAAAATTGTATAACATAGTTCTGTTGAGCGCATCACAGTAACTTTATAAAGCATCAGAGCTGTTCTCGGCCAAAACCAGATTGATGATTTGCGCCTGATGTTTGTTTATCTGGATCATTACATACATAAACATTTTCTATGCAACGTCTATGCAAGAGATAGTAGCAAAAGCAGCAGCGCAAGCGTCTAAAGAAGCAGGCAATGTTGATTTAAGTCTTTAGACCCGATAGCGGTCTAAAGGGTTAACTAAAACTTGCCAAACTACACAAACTAGCCAAACTACAAAGCATGTTATGTTCAACATTGAGGCTTGGCTAATGGGAAAACTTGCTAGTTACCCAACTAACCACGTCCAGTTGCATTGGGCCTGTCTCGCCATTTAGCCACATAGTCCTGGTATACTCGCCTTAATTCGTGCACCTCTGCATTGGGCCTGTCTTAACCATTTACCTATATAGTCCTGGTATACTCGCCTTAATTCGTGCACCTCTGCATTGGGCCTGTCTTAACCATTTACCTATATAGTCCTGGTATACTCGCCTTAATTCGTGCACCTCTGCATTGGGCCTGTCTTAACCATTTACCTATATAGTCCTGGTATACTTGCCTTAATCCGTGCACCGCTGGTTTCTTCAAGTTCACGAATTTTAACTCCGCCGCGACCTTTAGAAAAAGCAAATCATGACATCATCAATCGTGTTCAAGGCGCATATTATTATGCTAAATAAATAATAAATAACCACACGCCAGAACTTGGTAAAACACAAGAGATGAAGGGTTATTTAGTCGGTGACCTACCTATAACCCTTCCAATTGAGCTACTGTCCACAGTGACAGTGACAGGCAGTGTAACACCTGAACTGCCGACCGCGACACCGCCGCGCCCTCCGCGCCCACATACTCGTCCGTTACCATAACCAGCTCGTGAGGAACCTCCGCCATCTTGGCTCTCCCACCGCGAGACGCGTGGCGGCTCGAATCCACCGCCATCACTGAAGCCGAAACTCTTTTTTTTAGTCGAAAACAGAGTAACATCTTTGGAGGCTGTCATAACAGGCGCATCTCCGTCACATTCATCTTCCCAGTCCGACATTACAAAAACAACAATGACAAGTTGTTTTGAAATACAGTGTCACCTTCACCAACGATACCAGAGACCAGGCAGTTGGTCTTCCCGAACTTCCGGTTTCGTGACCTTACGTGACCTTTCTATATGTGTTGCTATAGGTTGCTTTAACTGTAGACTTGCTGTAGATTTTTTTTATATGTCGTGTTCTCTCCACTCTACACAGGTGGCATCCTCATTGACCGACTACTGACTGTTTTCAGTGTATATTTGCCTCTCCTATCTGGAAGGCTACTTTATGTGAAATTGCTCCCCAGGGTACCTCAAAGAATCAGAAAGCCAGCATATTGCTACTGCAGCATATTCTGTAGGATGCGTAAAGGATGCAGAAAATTATTTCTAAATTGAGTCAACTTAATGTGGTTTAATTTCATTCAGGACAAACAGACCAGAAGTAATGTTTTATATTTGTTGTTTATTGATGTTTAAAATAAACATCTATTGTACACATACATCTTTTAAGCTCTGTTATGTGCATTTTAATAAATTAATTAAAAGAAATAAGAATGTTAAAATTATTGAGCACTCATCTTTAAGGCGAGTATTGTGTAATAAATTACTCCTGTATGAGTAATGGAGAACATGTACTGTTATATTTGGATAAATAGTGTTATATATTTATATATTTCTAAACCTATGCTCACATCTATATACATTTATCTAAATAGGCACTGTAACATATTTAACCCAATTCATACATACAGTGCATTTGAAAAGTATTTATATCTGTTAAACTTTTCCACATTTTGTTGTGTTATAGACTTTTCTACCATCAATCTACATACAATTTCTCATAATGACAAACCGATGTTTTATTTATTTAATATCTCATGTATGTATTCAGTCCGTGGGCCACTCAAGTACATTGGCAGATTTTTCCCAAAGCCGCTTCAGTGTTGTTGGCTATATGCTTTGGGTTGTTGTTGTGCTGAATACTTCATTTTTGCCAGTCTGAGATTTTATCCCTAAATCCGCACTTGCCACTGAAAAGCATCCCCATTGCATGATGATCCCACCACCATGCATAGATGATATATGTCATGAGTTTATTTTTCAATAGATTTTGTATTAGAAATTGTATTAACTTTGTCTGTATAGGATATCGTGTGGAGATTGATGACAATTTGTTTTTTATTAAGTCTGATTGGGTCTGAATACTTTCCAAAAGCATTTCTGTCAAAAATATATTCTTCAATTAATTAAAAAAATGTTAAAAGACACCATAAAGCTTTAATGGAATAAACTGAGTGACATAACTTATTGTTAGTCAAGAACAGCAGATGCCCATCCTCTTAATAGTCTTATAAAACTGCACTTAATAGCGGCCTAACCATACCATCTTAAGATGAATGCAGAAACCAAAAGCCACTCAGTAAAAAAACATCTGCTACATTAATAACACGTAGAAACAGGCAAAGCTTCAAGTCTGCAGCCTGATAGTGACATCAGGCTTTTACTCAATAGTGTCCTTCAGGATTCACTACTTATTATAGCCTCCAATGCAGCTGACCTCTAAACACTTGCCTGTTGTCTGCATGATTTTTGTGATTTGGGTTAATTTATTTGAAAGAACACGTAATTACAGAACATGAGGCCACTTGTCACATAATGTAGATTCCAACTTCTCAACATTACTCCTAAAACAGGTGTGCTTTCAGTTGAGTTCAACAACTACTGAGGCCATTCTCATCCAAATCCAATTTTAACACACAGCTATACATTTTGCAGGTGCGATATACACAGGAATTATATACACGTTACATTCTACTATCATTGTTATTCAGTTAAGCCAATGCAGAAAAAAAATGTAAACAACAAACTTGCTAAATGGAAGCTAGCATGCTTATCTTAACAGAGGAGAGTAAAGACTGTTGAGTTTGTCTCTGTCCCTTAAGAAAAAAAGGCAACATATGCAACAAAATTAAATGTCTGACACTCTTTTGTGCATAATATCATTCAATAGCAGTTCTATGCTCAGGTTTAGTAGCAGTCAAACAGCGCTGCTGCCTTATAAACATAGAACCATGAAAACAACAAAGTAACATCACCCTCGGAGACTAAGCTCTATGACAACAGGCATGTAAAAAATATTTACAATCTTCTTCCAACATGACAACTTCATGTTGTCTCTGCGTACCTCTGTGGACACTGGACAGTATCATTGGTGATCCAATGTTGGACAAAACATATAAGACTCCTCCTCCAAACAAAATCACCTGTTGTGATCCATTAAAAGTATCAGGTTGGTAGTTTCATATGCAACGTAATCACAGGGCCTACATAGTTAACTCTTCTGACCTTGTCTCATATCACTCAAGTCCTCATTATAGCAAAGTGACCATGTGCCACTTTGTCTCCCACCTGTCTTTCACTTCTGTTAAGATTATAAGTCAAGTAGTTATTTTATTATCTATTACTAAATTGTGAGCTAGTTAAGACCATGCAGCTAATATTATCTGTTCAAAATGGCCTCCTCCTGGTTTGGGGAATACATTAGCGGAACATGCAAGTCAACAGGTTAACAGGTGAGACGTGGGGCTCATGAGGCTGGACTATGTCATCAAGATTGTGTTTCCAGGACAACGGGAGGGGCATAGGGACTGGAATGTTCTCGACGCCGAGGTGCAATTTTGACATGCAGCATTCATGCACAGTTGAGAGCGAACAGTACCGCTATCTGACCATGCTACTTTTACTCTTTCATCTCTCTAACCCATGAAAGTTTCTCTGCATAATAGCAAACCTTCATGGGCAAGGGACTGATTTAAATAACTCTATATAAATCAGTCCATGCAATGATACGTAAAGACCATTAAGAACGTCTGAGATATTTAAATAACATCTCAAACTTTGAAAGGTGTTGGAACCCACAACAAAGTTACAATCAACACGTTAAATTCCATTCGACATTAGCCAGCGTCGTCCACGCTGGTTGGTCTTACGGATCATGTCTGTGTCAGCTGAGGGGGTTATATGAACACCAATAGAAGGCTTATTTTAGTCGTACGTGGAGAGGCTGGTTGAGGGACACTGCACTGCCTCCTACGGGGCTCTGGTGCCCGGTCAGGCTTATTGAAGACTCCATATCTTCAGTCTGCAGGACTTCCACACAACCAGTACTTTCCTCGGTGAGATGGGAGTGGAAGTCTCCCTGCTGCGATAGGAAATCAAACTGGGCTACCACTGACTCCATTTCACGACCGGTAATGAAAAGGTCCGTCTCACGCCAGGTGCTAGCGTCAGGGTCGTCACGGAAACCGTCACTGGAACAGCTACTGTTGCCAAACTTGGAAGACAGATTGTGGGATTGGTTGTCTGCAGATGGTTGGGCGAGGTTGTGCACTGACCGGGACTTCCCAAGACCCAGACCCGGCTCTGAGTGCTCCCCTTCACATGCAGAGGAGAGCAGGAGCCCTGGGTCCATCTCCAGGCTCATGTGCCGCCTCCAGGGACCCTCCTCCTTTAAGCTGAGCTTCCCACTCAGCTGAACCTCATCCCAGACTGGTCCCCCCTCATCTCTAAAGTCCCCCCTGGAGCCCACAATCCCAGGAGACCCAGTGCTCTCTTCAACCCTTCTGCCTTCGGGGGAATCCCGACTGGGGCTGAGCGGTCGTTTGGCCCGGGGGTCTTTAGGAGGTAGCTGGAGGCTGGCGCCGTCAGAGGACGGTGGACAAGGCAAGAGGCCAGGGAGGCCAGGGAAGTCAGCTTGCCCGAGGAGACTACTGGGCAGATCGAGGAGTCGGTCGGGGCTATCCGGGTGAAGGAGGGGCGAGGGTGTAAAGGATGTGGTTGAGGCTGGATAGGAGGGGGGGCTGCTGTTCTGAGTGAGCGAGCAGGGGGCCAGGATGAGCCGTAGGCCCCGAGGAAGATGGTCGTCCGTGTTTGATCCATCACCTCCTCCACCTTGAGGCCCGCCTCCGTCCTCCCCTCCCTGGCCGGAGCCAGAGGACAGGTCCTTCCTGTGGACGGAGCTCTGGTAGTGGGAGGTCTGCTCAAACAGGGGCAGAGAAGAGAGGGTCAGGGCCGACGAGCCCTTATGAAGGACCTCCCTGTATACGTCCAGCAGAGAGTCCAGTTTTGACTCTATGGACGTCACCTGGGGTGTAGAGGGTGAGAGATTAGGGGTCACCTATCCAGGAGTACATACAGACACACACCAGGGTGACCGGCTCAAAGCGTACCTGTCTCTCCACGTTACACACGCGTCCCAGCATGCTCATGTCCCCCACACATTCCCTGTCAGAGTGAAGCTTGTCCTTGATCTTCTTGTCCATGGGAATCTGACCCTTGCCCAGTATCTGATCAACCCTGCAATGCAAACACACACCTGTCGTATTACAAACCAAACAAAAAAACAAATAGGAACATGGAACACCCCGGGAGTCTCTTAGCAGGGCACTCCACAGCAGACAACAGACCTAACTCTATGGGAGCAGTGTTAGAGTTGGTAAGCACAGACACAACATACCAACCAACTCTATGGGAGCAGTGTTAGAGTTGGTTAGCACAGACACAACATAACCATGATTCAAATCAACGACACACCCTACAGATATCTACTGTTGGCACGACACACAGGCTACTGTTAACTACATAGTGATTCACAATGCACGTCAAAAACAACAATTTGCCTCAACTACAAACTACAGCCATTCACTCCGTTCACAAGAGAAACATTTTGAGAGATCCTTGGTCCTTGCCAATCGAGGAACAACGATTCTGTTATTGAAAGTACAGCAGCAGTTGTCTGTCTACGTTCCCCAAGCGGCGACATGCAACACATTTCGGACAGAGCACACACATTCAGAGTAGCTATTTTCTACCACATGATTGAGGTGTTCTTTCACGCATACGCTAGAGAAATGCTTCTACTGATTTGAAAGCATTTCCAAATGTCTTTATGTCATAAGGGAGTCCGAAAACAGATTACTAGATTAAGTGAAAGCTTTGTCTCGTTTCTTGTAAACTATGGTGATCAAATTCTGAAAAAATCGAAAAGTAACTGAAAAGTGACCAATCAGAATGGGAGATACTTATAATCCATCACCATATTACCCATAAACATATAGAAACATATCCTTCTTCTATAGATCTACAAACAAAAGGTGCGATACTCCCTGATGAACACTTGGACAGAGGACTCTCTAATTGCGCCATACGTTGTCATCTGTATGAGGAACGAATATGTGTTAGGAGTAGGGGACTTGGTTAGGTATTTAGGGATTGTTGTGGGAGGTCTAACCCAGAGACAGGCTCGATCCCTGGGGGGGACTTCCTCCTGGCCTGGCTGTAATATAAGTGCAGGGAGGGGGAGGACTTGTTTCTGGATTTGCTGCTCAGGATCGGGCCTAATCCGGAGGCCAGTCTGTATCGGAGAGACATGGGTTTTAGATACAGCACACACACACACACGCACACCCACACACTTGATGAGAGAAATGACAGGCAACACGTACCAAGTACAATTCCATTCTCTAGAACCAGTCCAACATGCTTATGTCACTAATGGAACCAAAAACAACGATACTAATTCCTGACACATTAGGGTTGGTTAGTCACCAAAAATAGCAATGTGTTATTAGAAAACCTGAATGAGGTATTGCATTGGGTTTTCAGGGAAAAAGAAAGTTATATTGAATATACCGTATCCTTCTGTATATTTGCAGTTCCTGCTGACACGGCTTAGGGTGGTTAGTCTCTGACTTAATTACAAATAAAACCATGCAATCTATAGGAGCCATACAGAGGAACATACACAGAGGAACATGCACAGAGGGAGATACACGGAGGGAGATACACGGAGGGAGATACACGGAGGGATATCCACTCCAATGTCATGTTATTCCATAAGTCTACCATGTCCTGGACGTTGGAGGTATTTTCCTTATCCTCTATACATCTCTACGGGTTAGCCTATGTTAAGCAGGAGAGTGGGGGGGAGGGGAGTTATCTAACCCTTGGACATACTTGGTCCCTGGCATGGTCTTCCTCCTGGCCTGGCTGTAATATAAATGCAATGAGGGGGAGGAGAACGTCTTGGCTCTGGGATTGTGTTGCTGAGAAGGACCCACTATGGTGTCCAGCCTGGTAGGGAGTCAAACATCACACACACAAACAAACACACATTATTGTAGTGCAGAAGCTAATCCAAGATAGGACGGTTTGTGTGTGTATATTTGCATCTCACCTATTCTGTAGACTCTTAATTCTGCAGAGCATATCCAGATGTCCTGCAGAGTATTGCTCTATCACATCCTTCACATCATACGGACGTAGAGTCTCCTTAAACTTCTTCTTAGCAACATGAAACTTCATGATCCTGGAAAAGTAGGGAAAATCAAACATTGTGCCATAATAAAGAAATGGCATCTCTTAGTCGGCCACTAGATGGCAACAGAAGCTGACCAGGCATACTCTCAGAAGTTCTTGGTATTACTGCAGCCGTCACTTTTGTTTTTGGAGCAGCAAAAATAAACATTGTACGTATCTTTTGACAAGAACAATATAAAAGTAATATCCGAACAGAGCCGGGCAGCGATTTAGAAACCGAACCACACTTGAATTGTATTACACCTCTAACACGGACGGGTCAAATTGCTGCTGGGTGAATAATATTGATGCAGGTAAGTGGATCTCTATAGTGGGTTTATTATGATTTGCTAACGGCTCCAGAACTGCGCCAGTTGCTCATTATTCTCACTGTATGAATGGAAACCAGCACGACAGATGAGCTGCTGCAATAACAGTTCTGAAGGAGAGGGTGTCAACCTGACACCCTGGGAAAAGGCAGCTCACCGATGTGCCCACTGAGGGTTAGGGGGGAGCCAACCACCAAGAGCTGGGAACGAGCAGAGCAGCCAAATAGGACCTCATTCAACACTCTCAGAAAGGTTATTGAGAGGCTGTGAATGTGAGAGACGCTGAGTAAGATGGTGATGGAGAGACAAGCCAGTCGAGTGAACAGAGACACAGGGTCACTCCCAGAGTTAGGAGGCAGCTGTAAGAAACACTACGCCCGACCATCACTACCAGAGTAAGGAGGCAGCTGTAAGAAACACTACGCCCGACCATCACTACCAGAGTAAGAAGGCAGCTGTAAGAAACACTACGCCCGACCATCACCATCAGCTACACTACGCCCGACCATCACTACCAGAGTAAGAAGGCAGCTGTCACTACCAGAAACACTACACTACGCCCGACCATCACTACCAGAGTAAGAAGGCAGCTGTAAGAAACACTACGCCCGACCATCACTACCAGAGTAAGAAGGCAGCTGTAAGAAACACTACACCCGACCATCACTACCAGAGTAAGAAGGCAGCTGTAAGAAACACTACACCCGACCATCACTACCAGAGTAAGAAGGCAGCTGTAAGAAACACTACACCCGACCATCACTACCAGAGTAAGAAGGCAGCTGTAAGAAACACTACACCCGACCATCACTACCAGAGTAAGAAGGCCTGTATCACCCGACCATCACTACAGAGTAAGAAGGCAGCTGTAAGAAACACTACACCCGTAAGAGAAGGCAGCTGTAAGAAACACTACGCCCGACCATCACTACCAGAGTAAGAAGGCAGCTGTAAGAAACACTACGCCCGACCATCACTACCAGAGTAAGGAGGCAGCTGTAAGAAACACTACGCCCGACCATCACTACCAGAGTAAGAAGGCAGCTGTAAGAAACACTACGCCCGACCATCACTACCAGAGTAAGGGCAGCTGTAAGAAACACTACGCCCGACCATCACTACCAGAGTAAGGAGGCAGCTGTAAGAAACACCCGTCCATCACCCCTACGACCATCACTACCAGAGTAAGAAGGCACTGCACTTACCAGAGTAAGAAGGCAGCTGTAAGAAACACTACGCCCGACCATCACTACCAGAGTAAGAAGGCAGCTGTAAGAAACACTACGCCCGACCATCCCTACCAGAGTAAGGAGGCAGCTGTAAGAAACACAGCCCCTGAATCATCACTGCCTTCGAAGAAAGGCTGAGTTGTTAGGGTGACCTGCTTGCTGGATAGTGGGGTCACTTTCTGTAGATGGTTCTTTTTGCTTGTTGAATATGCCAATGTGTCCCAGCAGGTCAGATGACTGGAGGCATGGCTTAGTACAACCGTGGGTTCCAGGTAGTTCATATTTGGTCACCCAAGTGAAGAATCTAATACTGGTTCATTTGTTCTGTGATATCACATGTTACAGTTAGATATTGACACCGTTGTAGCTTTAACAGTGCTTGCACATGCACACATGTATGCACATGTACACGTGTATGAGTTCCACAGTTGGGAGAGTCACCACCATCAATTTTATGTTCAAATATGTAATGTTAAAAATGTTTAGTGAAGAACACAAACTGACATGATGAACAGGAATGACATTTACTCACACAGGTGCAATAGCTAATGTGGAATCTAATAAACCAAACATTTGGCCAAATAGCACAAGCTGAAACCACTTCCTGAAGTACTGTACTTTCCCAGCCAGTGGAACTTGTGGATACTATTTGTATGTATAAAGGAGGTTAGAGGTAGTTCCCGATGCAAACCAATTGTAACTGGTCTGTAGGAACAGCTAACGCCAAACATGGGTTCAGTCTAACGCCAACCTGGGTTCAGTCTTAACCCAAACATGGGTTCAGTCTAAACCAAAACATGGGTTCAGTCTAACGCCAACCTGGGTTCAGTCTAAACCCAAACATGGGTTCAGTCTAATGCTTCTAAGGAGTTGGGGAAGAAAGGCAATAGACTGTTCTATCTATTCCTTTAATAAAGATAATTTTCATTCAAGTACGTGAAAACAAATCAACTGAAGTTTAACAAAACCCCAAAAACTGTATCATTTGAGATTGATAACCAAGTGTGTACTTTCCAGCAGTTACCCAGCACTGGCTTAACAAATAACCAGAATAGGGTTATAGGTGAGGTAAAAAAAAATAAAAACATTTAGAGTGTAGGTTGGCAGGAATTTTCTGAAGCCTTTTACAGCAGTAGGCTGTCAACTGACAAGAGATACTGAAAGAAAAAATCGCTCCCTGGTCAGGTAGACAAACTGAGTACTGTACAATCCACCGGCCTTGCCTTAGGGAAGTGTGGGATCTGAGCTACAACACAGGGGAGACGGATTCGGTGGATCCGTTCCTGTATAAAGTTTTAAAGCACAGAAAGACCTACAGATCTGTAAATACATAGGAACAGTATATCTGGAGAATCCCAGATTAAATAGTGTAATAATTATGTTACTGAGTATGGAAATGCGTTATTATTATTAACCATATAATGATGTATTATATTTCACTAACCAATATGTCAAATTATTCACATTGCTAACACGTTTTTCTAGCACATGTGCCTAGCAATGCAATGACACTCCTTAAACTGGTCACTACCACTGCTAGTTTGATTGTGTGGATAGTTAGCCTGAGTACACTGTACTTCGAGAAAAAGATCGGTATTTCCCCTTTTTTGGTTGGCATAGCTGCCCTAGAAAGCACAGAAAGGGGCAAACATGTATATGCTGAAGGGCAAAGGGAATGTTAATTAGTTTCACTCTTTTGTGGGGTAACCTATGTATTAACAGAAAGCACTGGTAACTTTATCGTTGTCTTCAACACAGTCACTCGCTAGCACACACCTGCTTGATTTCACTCTCCTCTTAGCCTGTCAGATAACCTCCCCCCCTAGTTTTTTTAGCCAATGAAATTACGGCGTTTCTAGTACCGTCTTCCTGGTGCTGGCGGTCGGAATTGATCCAAATAGCAGCACAAACTCATAACGGAGTTTGATAAAATATTGGTGGGGACAATTTTGTCAAGTTAAAATATTGGTGGGGACATGTCCCCCGCTAAACCTACGTCCTTGATATTTATATATATATATAGAGAGAGAGAACTCACCTGACAGCTCTAATGACAACCTTCAGTGGAGCTGATAGGTCCTCCACAGTGACATCACATTGGCAGCTTCTGTCATCAAGCATGTCGCCATTTCCCATCCCTGGGTCCACTGAGAGAGAGAGAGAGAGGGGGAGAGAGATAGAGGGGGAAAGAGAGAGAGAGGGGGAAAGAGAGATAGAGGGGGGGAAAGAGAGAGAGATGGGCAGTCTGAAAGCTTCTCAGGTCTAATTCATACAGGTGTCTTAATCAGCAGAGATTAAGTAATGACAGACAAACTCGGACAGCGAAAACACTTTTTTGGTTATGTTCAGTTTGACTGTTGTTGATTTTGCGAACAGTTGCTACATATACAGAAACAGGCCTCTCTAAAATGTCACAATGAAGGATATAGGGACTTCTGTGGGCAGTTAATTGATCTTTGATTTATTAAAATTGATATTCGTCAAACACGCCTCCTTTCCACTTACCCTCAGACGGCACAGCGCGTGATTGGCTCTTAAGGCGTAGGGAGGGTCTAAAGCGTGTGCGGTCATTGAAGCTCCAGCTCTTCTGCACCTTGACAGGACTGCTTCCTGTCTCAGCGCCGGTCACATCGTTCCCGGGGGAGCTGCGGCGGTCGTTGTTGACCGGCGTCTGACGGCTCTTCATGCTTTGGCCGCGGGGGCTCGCCATCCGCACACGCTCCTTAAAGCTCAACTTCGTACTGGAGAGATGAAAGCATGAGAGAGAGAGGGAGAACAAGATGCCTGCAATAAATCATGCTTGTCTCATCCAGGACACACTCAGAGTAACCCCGAACCTGATAATGACAAACTGCTGTACGGGTGTGCAGTCTGCGGAGAAACTAAGCTCCTGAACTAAACTTCACTTCAGAAAATATCTTGCTACCTATAACTATTAAAGCAGGGATAGGCAGATGGTCTAGATCACAGGCGTCAAACCCATCCCACGGAGAGTTCAGTGCACGCTGGTTTTCATTATTTCCCATTGTGCCCAATACAACCAGGTGAGATGAGATTTGATCAATTTAGATAGCTATAGACTGACGGATAATTAAGCTGAAGTGATACAATAGGTCTCTTTTTTATTGATGAGAAAGAATCCTTTTTCTGGTGCGATGTATAATACCTCCCAGCCGTGTTTAATTGCTGTATTCTTGATTATCATTTTACAGCCGGGACTCCAACCATGTTGAACAGGAGATGTAATCAATAAATTATGTAATTGAAGCTATGACAGTTTGTAAATAAATAATAAGTGTTTGATGGATTTGTAATAACCCTATACTGTGAAGTTTGCATGATTTGGAAAACATAGCTACAAAAAAAATTGCAAGTTCAGTGATATATGAAGGAAACTCATAAGGGATTATTATTTGAGATCTTCACCGTTGACGATCCCCCTTTTCCCATCTGATCCTGTCTACTGTTCTAAGGGCCAGTACGTGTTCCCCAGATTTAAACTGAGGCACACCTTCGTCTTTCTGTCATATGCCAAAATCCCAGTACTTCTTACAGTTATTACAGCAGGTATGCCTGTATAAACCAACCCATTCTTATTCACAGCACTGACCTGGGAGCAATAACCGTTAACTGTCTTTCTCTGAGACTGAACAACAGGGTCTCTCTCTAGACTAGAGCCTTTGATGTGTCACTGAGCCATTACTGTGAAATAGAAGTACTTGCTTTATAGAGGCTGGGAGTTTCATCTACTTGACACATCCTACTCTCTCCACAGTCATAGCAACGGGACAAGCATGCAATGCAGTGATCCAATCAGATGCAATGACAGCAGGCCCAACGCTTAGGCTTGATTTTGCAGGCACTAACTGTGTCAGTGGATACTTTATAAGGGTGTATTGTAATCCAGTAACCATCAGGAAGATATTAATGATAACGCTGATCCTGCCTGAGCCGAGTTGGAAGAACGATATAACAGCGTGTACGATGGGATGGGTGGAGTCAAAGATCAGTCATGGTGACGGTGTGTGAAAGAGGAATGGGTGGAGTCAAAGATCAGTCATGGTGACGGTGTGTGAAAGAGGAATGGGTGGAGTCAAAGATCAGTCATGGTGACGGTGTGTGAAAGAGGAATGGGTGGAGTCAAAGATCAGTCATGGTGACGGTGTGTGAAAGGGGAATGGGTGGAGTCAAAGATCAGTCATGGTGACGGTGTGTGAAAGAGGAATGGGTGGAGTCAAAGATCAGTCATGGTGACGGTGTGTGAAAGAGGAATGGGTGGAGTCAAAGATCAGTCATGGTGACGGTGTGTGAAAGAGGAACGGGTGGAGTCAAAGATCATTCATAGTGACGGTGTGTGAAAGAAGAATGGGTGGAGTCAAAGATCAGTCATGGTGACGGTGTGTGAAAGAGGAATGGGTGGAGTCAAAGATCAGTCATGGTGACGGTGTGTGAAAAAGGAATGGGTGGAGTCAAAGATCAGTCATGGTGACGGTGTGTGAAAGAGGAATGGGTGGAGTCAAAGATCAGTCATGGGGATGATGAAACAGAAGGTGATGCACCCCCATCCTACAGCCAAGCAAATGGACCTGAACACGGTGAAGTTGATTTTATAAAGGGAAAAGTGTTAAGATTTTTACCAGCATTAGATTAGTTTAGCGTTAAGTCAGATGAGATACAACCCTGAAGAAACTATTAAACCAACAGGCAACAGGTAGCAGGCCCATTAGATAGGCAAATAGCAAATATTCACTAGTTTAATAGAAAGGACAGAAGGCCCAGAATATCTGACAGTCTAACATGCATCTGGCAGATAGTCCGCATTCCTAGAGGTCATGTGACCAGGAAGGAGAGGATGCTGGGTAGTGGGAGCCTCCAACATTTCCGTGCGTAGTACCTTCTGAAGCGCCTCCTATTGCTATGAACCATACTAGGTAACCAGGTACAAGGAGGGATACAGATAAAGGAGGTTAATAAACCAGGTACAAGGAGGGATATAGATAAAGGAGGTTAATAAACCAGGTACAAGGAGGGATACAGATAAAGGAGGAGGTTAATAAACCAGGTACAAGGAGGGATACAGATAGAGGAGGTTAATAAACCAGGTACAAGGAGGGATATAGATAAAGGAGGTTAATAAACCAGGTACAAGGAGGGATACAGATAAAGGAGGAGGTTAATAAACCAGGTACAAGGAGGGATATAGATAAAGGAGGTTAATAAACCAGGTACAAAAAGAGATACAGATAAAGGAGGAGGTTGATAAACCAGAAGACAGAAACATATATAAAATATATTTAAAGAATGCACAATGTTTAGTTGTGTTCAGCCAATTGAGTTTACAAGTCTGTTTTGAAACTAATTTGCTTCCATAAAGAAACTGGTGACACTACCGCAGTTTTAATGCCTTAATATGTGCCATGCTTGGGAAAAGTCAAATGATACCGCTAATTTTATAGTTTCAAAGCATTGGGTGTAATTGTGATTTTAAATGCACTCTGGAACAAGTTAAAGAGTGTAGATCAGAAGGAAAATGAAAGAACACAAAAACTTTTTGGAGGAAATGATTGCGTGCCCGTGTAATATAATAAATATACTAATAATATCTGTCAACATAAAACCCAAATGAATAAAAGCTGCATTGGCATGACACAAGGAATCCTCCGTTGCCAAAAAAGCACTGCATCGTGAAAACAAGGACTTCAAATCATAATTAAAGTCACAAATCTTTCTGTCTCTCTCTCCTATGCTTGTCTCTTGGCCTGCCGACAAAGACGGGTGTTTGAGGAGTTATATAAATACCCTTGGAATGGAAAATGCACGTCATGGTGCAGACATGGTACAGACGGCGATTTGCGCACACACACACAACACTCACACACACACTTGCGCACAGAGTGTAGAAAAACACACAGTGTAGAAATATATAACACACACACACACACACACACACACACACACACACACACACACACACACACACACACACACACAAAAGTGACACACACACACACACACACACACAAACACACACACACACACACACACACACACACAAAGTGACACACACACAAAGTGACACAGATAAACGAGAGGTACTCCTTTCACGGTTGCTAGGAGACCAGTGAAATGCGCTTAGAAACAGAAACAATGATCTTGAAGCTCTGGAAGCCCTGGAAGCTCTGAATGCTCTGAAAGCTCTAAAAGCTCTGGAAGCTCTGAATACTCTGAAAGCTCTAAAAGCTCTGGAAGCCCTGGAAGCTCTGAATGCTCTGAAAGCTGTAAAAGCTCTAAAAGCTCTGGAAGCTCTGAATGCTCTGAAAGCACTAAAAGCTCTGGAAGCTCTGAATGCTCTGAAAGCTCTAAAAGCTCTGGAAGCCCTGGAAGCTCTGAATGCTCTGAAAGCTCTAAAAGCTCTAAAAGCTCTGGAAGCTCTGGCCTACTAATATGAACATGTGTAACTTACAGCCAAGACCTTGTTATCTGATTTAATGTGAATAATGGAGCACTGTGTGACAGGTGTCGAGGGCCAGAGCTACAAACCTGCTAGTCGTCTCGCCGTGTTCCTTCCTTTAGATGTTAGTGAGAAGACAGGACAGAGACAAGGGGAGAGATACCAATGGTTAATGATAGACTCTGGCTACAGGAAGAGACAGAGGAAGGTCAACGCGCTACATAACATCCAACCTGTGTGTGTCACATGCCACATGTCAGAACATAAGTGCAGACCAGCAGGTATCAGGAACACATACGAGTACACACAGACATCATCAGGTAGTTCACACTGCAGCGGGCACACACAGCATGAGTCTGCACAGGACAGGGTGGGAAACACTGCCAGAGCTACAGCGTAATGTAGGGTGTGTGCATGTGTGTGGCTGTGTGAAAACCTATAAAGAGTGTGCTTGTGTGTGTGCTTGTTTAGACCTACAGAGAGTGTGTTTGAGAGAGAGTGTGACTCTCTCTGTGAATCATATAGCAGGTGGAAAATGCAATATTTCCAGGCACCTGTACTTTTATACACAACAAACAACAAAAATGGCATGTTCACGGAACGTTAACTCAACCCTAACCAATATCCGAATTCCACCTCTCAATGAGATTAAGATAGATCAATCCTAATCTTTATCTAACTCTAATCTTAGGCTAACTTTTACACCCAAACTTAACATAACACACAGCCATATACACACACACACACACGTCTTCAGAAGATAAGTAGATGTAATTTTTACACAAACAAACAAGGGCATTTAGCTTTTTATGCATACTCTACTTCACTTTCCATGAATAAATTAATGTTAAACATGAAAGCAAGTACGTTTTTGTAAGTTTCATTTTGTGCTTGTCTGGAAATATTGGACTATTCAATGGCTGCAAAGTGTACACATAAAATATAAAAAGCTGTTGAGCTGTTGGGCCAATTAAAGTGAAATACATGCAGCGAGCAGGATCCAGAGACCACCCACTAACACAGCATGGAGCGAATGGAAACAGAAGCCAGGAGAGGAGCGCTACAGTGGCAGAATGAGCACAGAGGATATGGAGGAGGAGCAGATCACTATAGAAGCCATTATGCAGTTGTTACCTACTTTGCTGGACTGCAGGTATGCAACGCTTTCAAAGGAGGCTTCCAGGTAGCTATGGAAACCGAGTTCTCATCAGCAGCATAGCTACGCCAGACACACTACGTGTAGAGTCATCAGAAAACAAGGAGATAGAGACGGGGTGGAAGGGGAGGGATGGGAAGGGAGAACGGGGCCAGAGGGAACAGAAGACAGGGTGGGAGGGAGAACGGGGCCAGAGGGAACAAAAGACAGGGTGGGAGGGGAGAACGGGGCCAGAGGGAACAGAAGACAGGGTGGGAGGGGAGAACGGGGCCAGAGGGAACAGAAGACGGGGTGGGAGGGGAGAACGGGGCCAGAGGGAACAGAAGACGGGGTGGGAGGGAGAATGGGGCCAGAGGGAACAGAAGACAGGGTGGAAGGGGAGAACGGGGCCAGAGGGAACAGAAGACAGGGTGGAAGGGGAGAATGGGGCCAGAGGGAACAGAAGACAGGGTGGAAGGGGAGAACGGGGCCAGAGGGAACAGAAGACGGGGTGGGAGGGGAGAACGGGGCCCGAGGGAACAGAAGACAGGGTGGAAGGGGAGAACGGGGCCAGAGGGAACAGAAGACGGGGTGGGAGGGGAGAAAGGGGCCAGAGAGAACAGAAGACGGGGTGGGAGGGAGAATGGGGCCAGAGGGAACAGAAGACAGGGTGGAAGGGGAGAACGGGGCCAGAGGGAACAGAAGACGGGGTGGGAGGGAGAATGGGGCCAGAGGGAACAGAAGACGGGGTGCGGGGACAAAAAGAGAGCGTTTAGTAAATCGGGCGGTGTGGAGGCGTCGTGGGGTGGGGGAAATACATGCCTGAAGGGGGAGCGGTCGCCCTGGTAGTGCTGCCAAGTGGCACTGAGGTACGGACGGACCCCGTCCGTGGAGTAAAGACGCCAAGCAGCCTGGGGTACGAGGTGACACGCAGACAGAGGCATTGGAGACACGTGGTGGGGAGATACGGATACAATACAATAAAGAGAAGAACAACACCCACGTGACACGTACAGAAACACACACACAATGAAAGGCACAATGAAAACAGAACAGCACCGACAATCAACAGAGAAAACCATGTATACTGTAGATGTCAGATCTGTCAAGAGAAAATATCTGGTCAGACGTAGAAATGTATGGACTGCTTAGAAAAACTATACCAAAGCAATGAACTGAGTAGAATGCAAGTGGAAAATATGAGCTAACTTAAATGAATGAATAAAAATGAGTGGCCTTATCGTTTGTCAGCACTAACGGTGAAATATGTAGAATAACAAGATGTGTGTTTATTTTGTGGTGTTTTCAGCTATGTTGGGTTGATTGTGTTTTGTAATAGTGCAAGTCTCGTCTGTTAGGGTGTAATATAGATATGAATCCATCGGACAATAGCTGTGATGAAAACAACGCATACAGTATATATCAACTCTATATTTCCTCAATCACAGTTACACATCAACTACACACAAACACACACATTTGCTTTTTCATCCTTGTCGGGTCCGGAAAACATAAACCGGAACTTTACCTCAATGACATAGCCATTATGGCTAAACTCGACATAGCACTAAATCTTAAAGCTAAACCTAAACAGTACTGTTTAAATAACACTAACGCTAACATCAATTGTACATTTGGGGCCATTTTGTTGAGGTTGAAGTTAAAAATGACAGGGGCCCTGCGTTGAGTAGTCCTGAAGTTATTTTGGATTTATCTAAAACATGTACTTTAAATATCCAGAAATCTGGAAATAAATTTTCCTTATGAACTTATCCTAACCCTACACCTTACCATAATCGTAACCTAACCCTAACCTCTATAACCTTTGGCCCAAACTTAACCTTTCCCCGTATGTCTAAACCTAACACTAACTGTAATTAGAACACTCTGCCCAATTAAACGTTCTACCCAAAACCTAACCTAGCCTCATACTGAAAATGGCCTTTCGGAGTATATCTGGTTTCTAAATTTAGTGTAAATACAGGATCATGCACACAGACACACAAATTAGTTTTATCATGTCGAGTCATCGTACCTGGATGAGACTAGCTGCTGGATTTCTCCTCTTCTCAAAGTGTTTCTGTCTGTGTTGCTCCTGGACCTTCAGGGCAAAACCTGAGCCCAGGATACCCTGAAAACACACACAAGTAATGGATCAGAAGTCTGATAGATAACTCAACTACAATGTACATTAGTGTTAGTCTGTGTTTTAGCGTGTGTGTTAGTCTGTGTGTTGGTGCATGCATGTTAGTCTGTGTGTTAGCGTGTGTGTTAATCTGTGTGTTGGTGTGTTTTAGTTTGTGTGTAAGTGTGTGTCTGTTAGTCTGTGTGTTAGCGTGTGTGTGTTATTTTGTGTGTGTGTGGTTTAGTCTGTGTGTTAGCGTGTGTGTGTTAGTTTGTGTGCTAGCGTGTGTGTGTGTTAGTTTGTGTGCTGACGTGTGTGTGTGTGTGTTATTTTGTGTGCTAGCGTGTGTGTGTGTTAGTTTGTGTGTTGACGTGTGTGTGTTAGTTTGTGTGCTAGTTTGTGTGTGTTAGTTTGTGTGCTAGCATGGTGTGTTAGTTTGTGTGTTGATGTGTGTGTGTTAGTCTGTGTGTTAGTGTGTGTGTGTGTGTTAGTTTGTGTGCTACCGTGTGTGTGTGTGTTACTTTGTGTTCTAGCGTGTGTGTGTTAGTTTGTGTGTTTGCGTTTGTGTGTTACTTTGTGTGCTGGCATGTGTGTGTTAGTTTGTGTGCTGGCGTGTGTGTGTTAGTTTGTGTGTTTGCATGTGTGTGTGTGTGTTAGTTTGTGTGCTGGCGTGTGTGTGTTAGTTTCAGTGCTAGCGTGTGTGTGTGTTAGTTTGTGTGCTAGCGTGTGTGTGTGTTAGTTTGTGTGCTAGCGTGTGTGTGTGTTAGTTTGTGTCTTTGCGTGTGCGTGACTCACAGCAGGCAGGGCAAAAAAGGAGATCCCCATCAGGGCGAAGAAGGCTGAAATCATACGACCGGTCCACGTATGGGGAGTCTTGTCTCCGTAACCGATGGTTGTCAGGGTGATCTGAAAAGATGCCACCATCACAGAGTTCAGAGGTCACACTACAATTGACCGATATTACACCCCAGGCCCCACAGCCCCAGAACACCACAGTGACAGACGCTTCATAAAACTACCCACCATTTTTAACCATATATAGAAACTAACACTATAGATAAATATATACATGTATATAAATGAGTCTTGATTGCTAATTTGATGGCTAATTTTGACTAAAGCTGCACTTTTGTGTGTGTGCTGTGCATTTCAGTGACCGTTTTTCCCTGTCTATGTTTTGCGATCCACATCTAATCAACTAGCCTCATAACGAAATTACATTCATTGATCGGGTCATTTTAGCTGGTCGAAAGCCATTCATCGTTTGTATAGACATCGCATATGTTCTGGTACGTACAGATTGGAAGGTTTTGATGACCAGCCAAGCATGGCTTTGTAGTTCTGTCATGACACAGGGTCATTAAGGTGTCCTACGGTCATATTATGAAGAATGTCATCAGTTCTGTTGCATATGCAACAGTATATTCTGTGGGACCGGACTTTTATTCAGGGAGAACCTTGTGTGTGTGTGTGTGTGTGTGTGTGTGTGTGTGTGTGCGTGCGTGCATGTGCACGTGCGCACATGTGTACACTTACTGTGCCCCACCACAAAGCATCGGCATAGGTAGCAAAGTCTTCATTGGACTCCTTCTCCACAAGGTAGACCAAGAACGAAGACAAGATGAGCACCAGGAACCCAATGTACCAGGCAGTCACCAACTCCTGCAGGAAATCGATGTCTATCGGTTACAAATGCATCAAGCCAGTAGGAAGTGAGGAGTCAATGTCCAGAGCAAAGCACTAATCAGTTCTCTGTAGTCGTCCGTCCGCTTGAAATTTGTGCTATATATTTTCAAACTCCTCATCTAAAGACCCCTCACAATGAGACGGAATTATCTGAGGTTTATTTGCTCTGCAAAAAGTCAATATTACACGCTGGATCGAACTACAAACATGAGCGTACCTTACTGTGAGCATAGACTACAGATCCCAGTAGTTTCCAGGTACCACCTCTACGGTCCATACGGACCATACGCAAGATCTGCAGGAAACGAAGGCTCCGCAATGCAGATGTGGCAAATATGTTGCCTTGGCTACCCGCTGACACCACAGCAATGGAAGCTAAGAGGACAATGATGTCTGGATAGAGACAGGGGGGAAAGGTCAACGGCAATACGAGCAATTTTCCGTCTTGTGAAACTTCATGTAAATATAGATTACATCTTATTTGACAGTGTATGCAGTTTTATTACATCGCAGTACAATATTTCTTGTTTACTTGAATATTATATGGATGGGTAATATCGCGTTTTGTAAACGTAAATACAACTGTCTTTACAGTATTGTACATTTTTATAGTGTAGCAGCATTTACAACTGTATATCAAAACATTTACAATCATCATTGTCAGTGTGTATAAATGTATTATATTTGGAGTAAAGCAGTAGGCTAAGGAAGTGAAATGAAAAAAAGATCTGAAGAGAGAGGAGAGCCTGAAGCCTTTAATGTGTTCATCTGAAGCACAGGGTTGAGTCATAAAATAGTCCTTTCACACCATCATTTGAGAACAAAAACAAGATGGATGGAGGAACAAAGAGAGAGCCAAC
Source organism: Dallia pectoralis (assembly GCA_029465975.1). Lineage (NCBI taxonomy): Eukaryota > Metazoa > Chordata > Actinopteri > Esociformes > Umbridae > Dallia > Dallia pectoralis. Next base: position 18,959,733 of record CM055730.1, read on the forward strand.
AGGGTTGAAGCCATTTTACATGGTTGGGCATCATACCAGACAAGGGGCCCTGAAACTCCACTAGCGGTGCTTCAGTACACTGGGATTACATGGGGCCCCTCTCACATACACATACATCACATTTCATCAAACATGTTTGAAACTTTAAAATTGAAACCTTGGATGATTTAAGTGTTCTCAATTGACAGAAGAAACAGATCATTATATGGGAACTGTGTGTACTCTTCTTTTTAACGAGAACCCAAGGCCGAGTATGTTCTCTTTGAGTATTTAAACTAGCCTTGGTTATTGGCAGCCTTGTTGAAGTGATAGCACACACGGGCACACACGCTCACACACACTCTCGCAAACACACACACACACGCACGCACACACACACTCGCACACACACACCTGCACGCACATTACCTATGACACAGAAGGGTTTTCTGGCAAAGCGCAGACGTCCTTGCCATCCCCTGTAGCGACAGCAGCAGCCAGCACTCCAAATCCTGAAGATGTACTCCAGTCCAAACACCACAATCATCACAAACTCCTACCGGACACACAGGGGCGTACACACACACACACACACACACATACATGCACACACGCACGCGCACAAACACACATGCACACACACACACACACACACACACACACATACATGCACACACGCACGCGCACAAACACACATGCACACACACACACACACACACATACATGCACACACGCACGCGCACAAACACACATGCACACACACACACACACACACACACACACATACATGCACACACGCACGCGCACAAACACACATGCACACACACACACACACACACACACACACACACACACAGACACATACAAAGTCAGAGCACATTGATAGATTATGGGAGACCAAACAGCAGATAACTTATACATACAACATTTTCAATATGAATTCTTATTACTGTAATGTCCCCAGTGAATTATACGAACATCCAATATGGTTTCTCTGATTAAACACAATGTAAATGTAACCCTGTCCATTATTTTGGTTTTACAACATTGTTTTGTGAGATAACAGGAATATGGAAGGGTAGTGTGCTATCCAGTGTGGAGGTGGTTTCACTGTAACACACACACAGCTCATTTAACAAACACACTCACACACACACACACACACACTCCTGTGAGCAAACAGAATTAACCTGCAATGCTCAGCATGTGCTTTGCTGGTTCTTAGGAGAAGCAGTTAGAGGCAACCCCAGTAATGAACTATCCATCAGTGCCACATGAGGCCTACAGTAATGTTTTAATGGCTGTGGATGGATATGTCACGACCTTACAGACACACAAAAGCAATATCACCACCAGGTGAAACATGGAGATTTATTCATATCAGTTGTAAATACTGTATATACGTGTACAACAGAAATGCCTGTGGAAGAAACCAGGCACACTGCATTTGTCACAATCGTGGGCTTATACAACTTTGAAATGAAAATGTGCTTACCGTAGCGACTAACGTAATAAAACACACAGGCATAAGGTATAAGGCTGTATAAGTTATAAGGCTGTATAAGTTATAAGGCTGTATAAGTTATAAGGCTGTATAAGGTATAAGGCTGTATAAGGTATAAGGCTGTATAAGGCTGTAACAGCATAATGCGTAATAACCAACCAAACAGCAACCGGTGTGCGTAATAACCAACCAAACAGCAACCGGTGTGCGTAATAACCAAACAAACAGCAACCGGTGTGCGTAATAACCAACCAAACAGCAACTGGTGTGCGTAATAACCAAACAAACAGCCACCGGTGTGCGTAATAACCAAACAAACAGAACATAACAGGGTGACCAACAAAATTAACCCCAAAGTGGGAATGTTTTGTCCTCACTCATTACAATAGGTCTGCATAAGACTGCTCTAAATGTGTCATGATCTAAAAGCAAATGAGTGGTTAACAAAAACAAACAATGTTTAGCAAATCATGTTAAAGCAGCCCACGATACAGCATAATTCTGAAATATATATTCTAACTCAAAATATATATTCTAACATTTCTGACTTTGTTTCATTCTTGGTTCATGTACTTCCTTATCCTGCCAGTTTCAGGTACAATTGCTGAGCTCACCACCACAGTCCTTCTTTTTAACAATATTTGAAATCAAACAGTTGTTTTTAGTAAGCCTAAAGTTCTGTCTATAATAGATTTAGTTCGCATGTTTCAGCATCACAATGGCTTCGGTGACTTTATGTACAGTTATATCCAGAAAGTTAATGTATACTTAAGCCAAATACATTTTAAACTCACAATTCCTGACAATAATTCTAGTAAATACTCACTGTCCTAGGTCAGTTAGGATCTCCACTTTAATTTTTAAATGTGAGTGTCAGGATAATAATAGAGAGAATTTTTGTAATACTTTTATTTCTTTCATCACATTCCCCGTGGGTCAGAAGTTTACATACACTCCATTGGTATTTGGTAGCATTGCCTTTAAATTGTTTAACTTAGGTAAAACCTTTCGGGTTGCCTTCCACAAGCTTCCCACAATAAGTTGTGTAAATTTTTGCCCATTCTTTCCGACAGAACCGGTGTAACTTAAGTATTTTTTGTTGGCCTGATTTCTCTAACATACTTCTTAAGTTCTGCCCACCATTTTTTTTATAGGATTGAGGTCAGGGCTTTGTGATGGCCACTCCAATACATAAGACTTTGTTGTCCTTAAGCCATTTTGCCACAACTTTGGAGGTATGCTTTAAAGACTAATTTGTGACCAAGCTATACAGTAACAATGGTCATTATGGCCAAACAGTTAAATTTTTGTTTCATCAAACCAGAGGACATTTCTGCCAAAAAGTATGATCTTTGTCCCCAGTTGCAAACTGTAGTCTGGCTTTTTTAATGGCGATTTTGGACCAGTGGCTTCTTCAAGGTTATTAGAATATAGGAATCGTTTTACTGTGAATACTGATACTATTGTACCTAGTGGTGTCAACAATAATCGATTTGGCGATGCATCGCAATGCAGGGCATGCACAATTCAGCATCGATGCGGCAAGGTGCCATACTCGATTATGTCACTGTTTATTTTACGGCCTTGAGTGGACAATAAAGTTGTGAAGTTTCAACTACTTCTGGGGGCGTAAAAACAACAATCAAGATGGCGGAGGGAGATGACCGCGATAGACGGGTAATTAAAAACGAACCCAAAGCTTGGAAAGCGAACATCTGGGAGTTAATGGGAAACTACACCAGACTTACACGGTGTGTAAAACCTGTCACACTAAAATCAAGCACGTTGGCAATACAACTAACTTCACGAACCATGTTGATCGTTGGCATCCTGGGTTGGCTTCAGCAACAACAACACTAACAGTCGACACATCCCAGCCAAGTCGAGTCGCTATCAACGTTACAACTCTGAGAGAGCAAAGAGGATCACACGGTCCGTGTTTCATAGCGATCTACGACCCTATTCTGTGGTAGAACATGCGGGGTTTTGCCTCAGGCTTAAAACAATTGAGCCCCGGTATAAGCTATATAATTGTCATTGTCTTAAACCTGCTACGCTGCTATTTTGTTGAGATTAGTTGCACTTGACTTTACTACTTGAAAAAAGTTTCACAGTAATAAGTGGTTATGTGTGTTGCAGTGGATATTTTTATTACTGGCTGCCTGGGTGGTTGTTGTTACAGTAGTTTGAATGTGATTACTGATTGATATTTGCACAGGAGTTCAGGAAGTGCCCTGTCTTAGAGTTGCTATTGTACTGTGTGTAGAAAAGCACTTATGGTCACTGCTGGAAAAAGTTGCTCTATTTAATTTCAAATGGTTCTAAAGCAGAGAGAAGATAAACATTTGTCATTCAAAGCACTGAAAGCAGTGATTTATGTTTTTTTTTTCAGGTTTGAAAATGCCATATCCAATACTCTGTACCATTTTATTTAATGACATTTATGTCAAAGATACAGGAGAGTGATAATACACCCATAGCAGCCAATAAAATCTGTTGTTTAATATCTGACTGCTTGTATTGCCTCATGACTGATGAAACATCTGCCTTGTTGTGTGCAGTAGAATTGTGATGCATTGCAATGCATCGTAGAATCGAATTGAATCGTTACCTGGTGAATCGGAATCGAATCGAATTGTGAGGGCAGTGCCAATGCACACCCCTAATTGTACCTGTTTCCTTTAGCTTCTTCACAAGATTCTTTCCTGTTGTTCTGGTATGGATTTTCACATTTCACACCAAAGTACGTTTATCTTCAGGTCATAAAACGTATCTCCTTCCTGAGCAGGTTGACAGCTATGTGTTTCCGTGGTGTTTATACTCACATACTAATGTTTGTACAGACGAACGTGGTACCTTCAGGCATTTAGAAAGAACAAACCAGACTTGCGGGGGTCTATAATTCATTTTCGGAGGGAGGTCTTGGCAGATTTCTTGTGATTTTACCATGATGTCAAGCAAAGAGGTACTGAGTTTGATGGTAGACCTTGAAACACGTCCACAGGTACACCCTATCAGAAGCATCTAAAACCATAACATTGTTTTCTGGAATTTTCCAAGCTGTTTAAGAGCACAGTCATCTTTGTGTACGTCTACTTCTGATCCACTAGATTTGTGATATAAAATGAGTGATTAAAAATGTGTGTATGTAAACCGGCAACCTCAACTGTACATAAACCCAATTAAGTTGTTCTCAACCTGTCGAGGGAAATTATAATATTGTCATCGTTCGCTGCACATGTTGAATTATTGTTCACTTGAATCATTTTACTTCCCTAGACAAATATAGAAAATTACATTTTGACACACACAAATGTATTACGCACACACACACACACACACACACACACACACACACACACACACACACACACACACACACACACACACACACACACACACACACACACACACACACACACACACAGACGCACACACACACATAATCCAGGACAGTGGTATACTGTATCCTCACACTCACCAGTATAAGGAGACAGTTGGACAGGTTTTGATGGGCCGGGATTGTGGAGAACACTGACAGAACCAGGCAGCCAAACACCAAGATGAACCTGACAGATAGAAACACACACACACACAACATTAGATAGCACATATGTGACATACGCACTAGTGTTACATTAATATTAATATTAGTTAATAGTACATAATCAAAGACAACCATCTAAGCTAGAAAATAATAGCAAAACCTGTGTTGAACCTACTGACCAGTAGGAGGCGGGGTGAGAATCCACCGCTAAGGTAGAGGATGCTGGGAGTTGAAACTTTTTCTCATAAGTAAAGGACCAGTAAATTGAGAAAGAGGCTAACTGTCTTGGTTCCTTTATTTAAGGTTAGTTTAAGATTAATCTTAAAAGTATTTCTAGGCAAAATGGTGGAAATAGTAAATGATTGTAGTGTACTTTAATTATACTGTTGTAAATTTTGATGTTTGTATGTTATCTTAGAAGATGTTACTAGATTATATGACTTACCATGTACTTTCACCAGGAACGTGGTTCCGTTGCTTAGTGTGAAATGCGTACTTAACGAGTACGATTGGTCAAGTATGATAATCTGTTAAATGTGTGACATTATGTATTTCTATGATGACGACAATGTTACTGTATATTGTGAAATGGATGATGGATAAGTATGTTGGTGATAAGTAAAGGACCAGTAAATGGTCTGTGAAAAGGGGCATGAAGTTGATTTGTCACTACTACTCTGTACTCTGTGCCCTTCCAGAGTGTAAATTGTCACGAACCAGGGTGGTGTAGTGCAGGTTGAAGCCAATTGCAGAGCTTGAATATTCGTTTCGTGCCATTTATTCAAATAACACAAACACGACAACGAACGGTGGAACAAACTATACACTGTGTGAAACAAAAGTGCACTTACACAAAGCGACAACTACAAAACTAACACAGCGACAAATCCACATAGACAAACACTCCGACCAACATAACTGTGTGACCAGAAACAATGAACAGCAAACAGTGACATCTAGGCAATCCCTTTATAACCCAGTGATTACAAATCAACAGCTGTAACCAACATAAACCAGGAAGTGGGCAAAACACAGTGCAGTACCCTAACTCACCACTCGTGACAGTACTCCCCACTTAAGGCTAGCTCCCAGATAGCCAACAACAACCAACATTAACAACAACACACAAAAAAAAAAGGGGAGCAACAGGCAAGGACCCACTGTCACACCCAAAGGGTTAGTCCCAGACAGCAGGTCCAGCCCTTAAAGGGCCTTGATGGCCCGATCGCCGTCTTGTGCGGCAAGGCTTCCGCCATCTTGGTGGAGCGGGCGGCGGCCATCGTGGCCGACGTGGCGGCGGCCATCGACGTGGGCGTGGCGGCGGCCATCGACGTGGGCGGGCGGCGGCCATCGACGTGGGCGTGGCGGCGGCCATTTCAGGCGGCGTGGCGGCGGCCATTTCAGGCGGCGTAGTCTCCGCCATTTCAGGCGGCGTAGTCTCCGCCATTTCAGGCGGCGTAGTCTCCGCCATTTCAGGCGGCGTAGTCTCCGCCTTTTCAGGCGGCGTAGTCTCCGCCATTTCAGGCGGCGTAGTCTCCGCCATTTCAGGCGGCGTAGTCTCCGCCATATCATGCGGTGACGCTCTGGGAGCTCTGGCAGGCGAGGACGCTCTGGGAGCTCTGGCAGGCGAGGACGCTCTGGGAGCTCTGGCAGGCGAGGACGCTCTGGGAGCTCTGGCAGGCGAGGACGCTCTGGGAGCTCTGGCAGGCGAGACGCTCTGGGAGCTCTGGCAGGCGAGAGGACGCTCTGGGAGCTCTGGCAGGCGAGGACGCTCTGGGAGCTCTGGCAGGTGAGGACGCTCTGGGAGCTCTGGCAGGCGAGGACGCTCTGGGAGCTCTGGCAGGCAAGGACGCTCTGGGAGCTCTGGCAGGCTGGCTCTGGGAGCTCTGGCAGGCGAGGACGCTCTGGGAGCTCTGGCAGGCGAGGGACGCTCTGGGAGCTCTGGCAGGCGAGGACGCTCTGGGAGCTCTGGCAGGCGAGGACGCTCTGGGAGCTCTGGCAGGCGAGGACGCTCTGGGAGCTCTGGCAGGCGAGGACGCTCTGGGAGCTCTGGGGCGAGCTGGGAGCTCTGGCAGGCGAGGACGCTCTGGGAGCTCTGGCAGGCGAGACGCTCTGGGAGCTCTGGCAGGCAAGGACGCTCTGGGAGCTCTGGCAGGCGGTGACGCTCTGGGAGCTCTGGCAGGCGGTGACGCTCTGGGAGCTCTGGCAGGCAAGGACGCTCTGGGAGCTCTGGCAGGCAAGGACGCTCTGGGAGCTCTGGCGGAGGAAGGAGATGACACTCCGGGAGCTCTGGCAGGCAGGGACGCTCTGGGAGCTCTGGCAGGCAAGGACACTCGGGAGCTCTGGCAGGCAGGGACGCTCTGGGAGCTCTGGCGGAGGAAGGAGATGACACTCCGGGAGCTCTGGCAGGCAGGGACGCTCTGGGAGCTCTGGCGGAGGAAGGAGGAGCCCCTCAGGGCACTCACACTGGAGTGGGAGGAGCTGGTCCGGGCACTCACGCAGAGGAGGGAGGAGCCGCTCAGGGCACTAAGCAAAGGTGGGAGGGGTTCATCTAGGCACTCACCCTGGAGTGGGAGAGGCTGGTCCTGCAGGGTGAACCACACCCCCACCATCTCCTTATCACTCCGGGCGGCTGGCACTCCAGGCCCTTAGGTGGTCTCTGGGCCCTGGAGGTTGGTGGCCGGAAAGGGTCATAGCCCTGTTGGAGCTGGGGTTGTTGCTGCAACTCCATGGCTTTTGCCGGCCCTGGCTGCAGCACCGGAGCAGTGGGGCTGCTGTTGCAGCACCAGGGTCGTGGGTGTTCTCTCCGCGGACCTCCGTGAACACCCCGTTAGCTCCCAAAAATTACTTTGGGGCGCCTCCGGGATGTCCTCTATTCCACTCCCACCGCTCCGTGGGGTGACGGTGAGCTTCATCCGACGGGGCGCTATAGCTTGCCCCCCGCAGAATCCACTCACCGTCCGACTCTGCTGGCTTCGGTGGCTGTTCATTCACTGAAAATCTGTCAAACTGGTTGTTGACTGTTGCTCTACAATCATTTTCAATTTTCCTCAGCAAACAGTGACATCTAGGCAATCCCTTTATAACCCAGATTCTTAACCAACATAAACCAGGAAGTGGGCAGACGTTAGTAAAAATAGATCACTGAAAATCTGTCAAACTGGTTGTTGAAGCCCCTAATAATGATATATTGTAAAGTGTTTCACTGAGTCTCGCACAAATGGCTACGCAAAACCACCTTCCGGTTCCACTCATTTTGAAAACTCCCGGATGAAATGGACGGACAACAGATCCACAACCTCGTTCAAAGAAGCATACGGACTCATCTACAGAAATATTAGTTGAGCATGAATCCAATGTTTAACAAATTGGGTGATCACTACTTTAGAGCAGTGCTTACCCACTATACGCGCTCCTATAATGAAAAAACATATAATGGGTTTGCATGGTCTCTCCTCTTCAACCCTTTCTCTCTCCTCTTGTCTCTCTCTTGTATTTCCCCTCCATCTTCTCTCTCTCTCTTGTATTTCCCCTCCATCTTCTCTCTCTCTCTTGTATTTCCCCTCCATCTTCTCTCTCTCTTGTATTTCCCCTCCATCTTCTCTCTCTCTCTTGTATTTCCCCTCCATCTTCTCTCTCTCTTGTATTTCCCCTCCATCTTCTCTCTCTCTCTTGTATTTCCCCTCCATCTTCTCTCTCTCTCTTGTATTTCCCCTCCATCTTCTCTCTCTCTTGTATTTCCCCTCCATCTTCTCTCTCTCTCTTGTATTTCCCCTCCATCTTCTCTCTCTCTTGTATTTCCCCTCCATCTTCTCTCTCTCTTGTATTTCCCCTCCATCTTCTCTCTCTCTCTTGTATTTCCCATCCATCTTCTCTCTCTCTTGTATTTCCCCTCCATCTTCTCTCTCTCTCTTGTATTTCCCCTCCATCTTCTCTCTCTCTCTTGTATCTACCCTCCATTTCTCGCCTTCTCTTCCCCATTATCTCCTTTCCCAATATTCTCTGTCTACCTATTTTCCACTCTATCTTTATCTCCTCTTCCTCCTCTTCTCTCTCTCCCCCATCTTTATCTCCTCTTCCTCCTCTTCTCTCTCCCCCATCTTTATCTCCTCTTCACCCTCTTCTCTCTCCCCCGTCTTTATCTCCTCTTCCCCCTCTTCTCTCTCTCCCCCATCTTTATCTCCTCTTCCCCCTCTTCTCTCTCTCCCCATCTTTATCTCCTCTTCCTCCTCTTCTCTCTCCCCATCTTTATCTCCTCTTCCCCCTCTTCTCTCTCCCCATCTTTATCTCCTCTTCCTCCTCTTCTCTCTCCCCCATCTTTATCTCCTCTTCCCCCTCTTCTCTCTCCCACATCTTTATCTCCTCTTCCTCCTCTTCTCTCTCCCCCTCTTTATCTCCTCTTCCCCCTCTTCTCTCTCCCCCCTCTTTATCTCCTCTTCCCCCTCTTCTCTCTCCCCCATCTTTATCTCCTCTTCCTCCTCTTCTCTCTCTCCCCCATCTTTATCTCCTCTTCCCCCTCTTCTCTCTCCCCCATCTTTATCTTCTCTTCCAGGTCTTCTCCCTCTCGCCCCTCTTTATCTTCTCCTCTCTTTTACTCTTGGTTCACCTTGGTCTTTTCTCTACCTTTCCCCCCATCTTTCCCCTGTGCTTGAACTTTATCGCTGACCTTTTATTTCAGACGATGATTCATAACATCATTTATTTTTCGTGGGATTAATATGAAATATCAAGGTGAGTAAAGGGCTGTCAGAAGTCCCGTCCAGTGTGCGTTGTACATGGAGGGCCGGGGGGGGGGGCATGGTTTGCACTGAACAGCCCTGGAACATCTGGTTTTGATAGAGCAGCAGACACTAATAGGGCTTCTCCGTCAGACAAGCCAGACATAGACACCAGATCCATGCTCAGCTGTGTGTGTGTGTGTGCTGGTGTGTGTGCTGGTGTGTGTGTGCTGGTGTGTGGGTGGGTGTGCTGGTGTGTGGGTGTGTGTGCTGGTGTGTGTGTGCTGGTGTGTGGGTGGGTGTGCTGGTGTGTGGGTGGGTGTGCTGGTGCGCTGCTTAGATAAAAGGTGCCTTTTTCATTGAGGCCTATGGTGTGACTAGTATTCAATATGCACCTTTACTCCAAAGCATCCTGGCTATTTACCCTGAAATCACTTGATAGGACAACTAATACCTTTGGAGTTAAGATCACCAGCATTCCATGAGTCATATCTTCAATCCGTACTTGGACTGAGCCATCGAGGAACAACCAATCACATGGCGGGATAATCACTGCCATAATAACACTGTAGCTGTTTTCTGGATTGTGTGTATCAGATGCCATATGTAACTTGTGTCTAAATGACTCAGGTGTGATACAGAATGTATTGGAGCGGAAAGAAAGAGACAGGGTTAGTTACTCATGGTACAAAAACGGATGCTGCAGAGATATTTCAATGGCAAATCATCTCAGGTGAGTGTGAGCGGGGCAAATGTAGACGGGAATGAGCTTCCCAAATTCATATTCCTTTGTTCCTCTTTGCCTATTTTGTGCTTCAAAACTCTCTGAGTAGAAGATCAGAGAGGCACCCGTAGGTTCATCATCTAATGGGTTTTGAAAGCAAGGAAGCAAGGCTGAGAGAAAAGAGTATTTAGGAGCATGTCCAAAAAAGCGGACCAGGCAGAGCATGTTCCTCTATCTAACTGATTAGAGGAACATGCTCACGCACGAGAGGCCACAGAAACTTGCTCAGACAGTAACCTGGAAAACAATGAAATTACAAATCGTCTTGAGGCAATATATCTTGGATAGGTGAATCAGGTGAATCAGATAGGTGAATCAGGTGAGCTACTTTGGATACCACAAAATAAGGGACTGAGGGGATCGAAGCGTTCTCGCTCTCTCTCTCTCTCGCTCTCTCTCTCTCTCTCTCTCTCTCTCTCTCTCTCTCTATCTTGTGTGATTCTCTTCAGATAATATCTGACACATAGGAATGTGGAAGCAAATGAGTAAATTTAGGAAGGCCTACTGGTAGATCAAAAGCTAATGATTTTGTGACCATATTAAATACATTTCAATGTTGCGTGCATGGGTTAGGCACAAACAATGTCTGTGCTATGATTTCATGGTGACTAGGGCAAACAAATATGCGTATTTGTGTGTGTGTGTGTGTGTATGAATGAAAGTATATGTAAACGGTAACTGTAGTTTGTGTACATATGACATAATGTTTTTGTGTCATGTGTGTTTGTCATGTGTGAGAGTTACATATGTTTTTGTGTGTGTCTGAGTGCCTGTGTGTGTGTGTGAAACGAATTAGCTAGGTGAGAGGTCAGTGTTTTCCACACCATTCTGCCTGCTATCATTATCTATTTCCTCCTTTCTTTCTATGCCAGCCCTGCATTCCCCTTCGATCAGAAGACGGTGTGCGGCGGGGAGAGAGGGAAGTGCTAAAAATACAAACGAATGATAAAACTAGCAGGAGAGATAATCTGAAAGAAACTGCAAGTACTTTTCCTATATAAGGACAGAGAATCATTACTTTCGAGGGGCCGTCTGATGCGGACATGTAAAGTTTAATTAGCGGGTTGTTAAGACAATAATGTAGTGATACAACTATATCATCGTGTTAATGTAATAATAATGTAGTGATACAACTATATCATTGTGTTAATGTAACAATAATGTAGTTATACAACTATATCATCGTGTTCATGTAATAATAATGTAGTGATACAACTATATTATTGTGTTAATGTAACAATAATGTAGTGATACAACTATATCATTGTGTTAATGTAACAATAATGTAGTGCTACAACTATATCATTGTGTTAATGTAACAATAATGTAGTGCTACAATTTTATCATTGTGTTAATGTAACAATAATGTAGTGATACAACTATATCATCGTGTTAATTTAACAATAATGTAGTGATACAACTATATCATCATGTTAATGTAACAATAATGTAGTGCTACAACTATATCATCGTGTTAATGTAACAATAATGTAGTGCTACAACTATATCATCGTGTTAATGTAACAATAATGTAGTGCTACAACTATATCATTGTGTTAATGTAACAATAATGTAGTGATACAACTATATCATCGTGTTAATGTAACAATAATGTAGTGATACAACTATATCATCGTGTTAATGTAACAATAATGTAGTTATACAACTATAGCATTGTGTTAATGTAACAATAATGTAGTGATACAACTATATCATCTTGTAAAGGTGTCACGTAAGTGGTGAGTTGTGTTCTACACAGTGTCTTTAGGTTGATGCACTTCCTGTTTTAGTTCCTGTTTTGGACATGTTTCGCTAATGCTCACAGCTGGGGTGAATTAGCAATTAGGTGGGTATTTAAGGTTCTAGGGAGTGTCACTGTCTTGGTTGTCGGATATTTTTGCAATAATAACCTATATTACCTCACCCTGTGAATAACCTGTATTACCTCACTCTGTGGATCACCTGTATTGCCTCACTCTGTGGATCACCTGTATTACCTCACTCTGTGGATAACCTGTATTACCTCATCCTGTGGATAACCTGTATTACCTCACCCTGTGAATAACCTGTATTACCTCACTCTGTGGATCACCTGTATTACCGCACTCTAAGGATAACCTGTATTACCTCACCATGTGGATAATCTGTATTACCTCACCCTGTGGATAATCTGTATTACCTCACCCTGTGGATAATCTGTATTACCTCACCCTGTGGATAATCTGTATTACCTCATCCTGTGGATAACCTGTATTACCTCACCATGTGGATCACCTGTATTACCTCACCCTGTGGATAACCTGTATTACCGCACTCTAAGGATAACCTGTATTACCTCACCATGTGGATAACCTGTATTACCTCACTCTGAGGATAACCTGTATTACCTCACCATGTGGATAACCTGTATTACCTCACTCTGTGGATAACCTGTATTACCTCACTCTGTGGATAACCTGTATGACCTCACTCTGTGGATAACCTGTATTACCTCATCTTGTGGATAACCTGTATTACCTCACCCTGTGGAAAACCTGTGTTACCTCACTCTGTGGATAACCTGTATTACCTCACCCTGTGAATAACCTGTATTACCTCACTCTGTGGATCACCTGTATTACCTCACTCTGTGGATAACCTGTATTACCTCACTCTGTGGATAACCTGTATTACCTCATCTTGTGGATAACCTGTATTACCTCACCCTGTGGATAACCTGTGTTACCTCACTCTGTGGATCACCTGTATTACCTCACCCTGTGAATAACCTGTATTACCTCACTCTGTGGATCACCTGTATTACCTCATCCTGTGGATAACCTGTATTACCTCATCCTGTGGATAACCTATATTACCTCATCCTGTGGATAACCTGTATTACCTCATCCTGTGGATAACCTATATTACCTCATCCTGTGGATAATCTGTATTACCTCACCCTGTGGATAACCTGTATTACCTCATCCTGTGGATAACCTGTATTACCTCACCCTGTGGATAACCTGTATTACCTCATCTTGTGGATAATCTGTATTACCTCATTCTGTGGATCACCTGTATTACCTCACCCTGTGGATAACCTGTATTACCTCACTCTGTGAATAACCTGTGTTACCTCACTCTGTGGATAACCTGTATTACCTCACTCTGTGGATAACCTGTATTACCTCATCCTGTGGATAATCTGTATTACCTCATTCTGTGGATCACCTGTATTACCTCACCCTGTGGATAACCTGTATTACCTCACTCTGTGAATAACCTGTATTACCTCATCTTGTGGATAACCTGTATTACCTCACCCTGTGGATAACCTGTATTACCTCACTCTGTGGATCACCTGTATTACCTCACTCTGTGGATAACCTGTATTACCTCACTCTGTGGATCACCTGTATTACCTCACTCTGTGGATAACCTGTATTACCTCACTCTGTGGATCACCTGTATTACCTCACTCTGTGAATAACCTGTATTACCTCACCCTGTGGATAACCAGTGTTACCTCACTCTGTGAATAACCTGTGTTACCTCACTCTGTGGATCACCTGTATTACCTCACTCTGTGGATAACCTGTATTACCTCATCTTGTGGATAACCTGTATTACCTCACCCTGTGGATAACCTGTGTTACCTCACTCTGTGGATAACCTGTATTACCTCACTCTGTGGATCACCTGTATTACCTCACTCTGTGGATCACCTGTATTACCTCACCCTGTGAATAACCTGTATTACCTCACTCTGTGGATCACCTGTATTACCTCACTCTGTGGATCACCTGTATTACCTCACCCTGTGAATAACCTGTATTACCTCACTCTGTGGATAACCTGTATTACCTCACTCTGTGGATCACCTGTATTACCTCACCCTGTGGATAACCTGTATTACCTCATCCTGTGGATAACCTGTATTACCTCACTCTGTGGATCACCTGTATTACCTCACTCTGTGGATAACCTGTATTACCTCATCTTGTGGATAACCTGTATTACCTCACTCTGTGGATCACCTGTGTTACCTCACTCTGTGGATAACCTGTATTACCTCATCCTGTGGATAACCTGTATTACCTCACTCTGTGGATCACCTGTATTACCTCACTCTGTGGATAACCTGTATTACCTCATCCTGTGGATAACCTGTATTACCTCATCTTGTGGATAACCTGTATTACCTCACTCTGTGGATAACCTGTATTACCTCACCCTGTGGATAACCTGTATTACCTCACCCTGTGGATAACCTGTATTACCTCACCCTGTGGATCACCTGTATTACCTCACTCTGTGGATAACCTGTATTACCTCACTCTGTGGATCACCTGTATTACCTCACCCTGTGAATAACCTGTATTACCTCACTCTGTGGATCACCTGTATTGCCTCACTCTGTGGATCACCTGTATTACCTCACTCTGTGGATAACCTGTATTACCTCATCCTGTGGATAACCTGTATTACCTCACCCTGTGAATAACCTGTATTACCTCACTCTGTGGATCACCTGTATTACCTCACCCTGTGGATAATCTGTATTACCTCACCCTGTGGATAATCTGTATTACCTCATCCTGTGGATAACCTGTATTACCTCACCATGTGGATCACCTGTATTACCTCACCCTGAGGATAACCTGTATTACCGCACTCTAAGGATAACCTGTATTACCTCACCATGTGGATAACCTGTATTACCTCACTCTGAGGATAACCTGTATTACCTCACCATGTGGATAACCTGTATTACCTCACTCTGTGGATAACCTGTATTACCTCACTCTGTGGATAACCTGTATTACCTCATCTTGTGGATAACCTGTATTACCTCACCCTGTGGAAAACCTGTGTTACCTCACTCTGTGGATAACCTGTATTACCTCACCCTGTGAATAACCTGTATTACCTCACTCTGTGGATCACCTGTATTACCTCACTCTGTGGATAACCTGTATTACCTCACTCTGTGGATAACCTGTATTACCTCATCTTGTGGATAACCTGTATTACCTCACCCTGTGGATAACCTGTGTTACCTCACTCTGTGGATCACCTGTATTACCTCACCCTGTGAATAACCTGTATTACCTCACTCTGTGGATCACCTGTATTACCTCACTCTGTGGATCACCTGTATTACCTCATCCTGTGGATAACCTGTATTACCTCATTCTGTGGATAACCTGTATTACCTCACCCTGTGGATAACCTGTGTTACCTCACTCTGTGGATAACCTGTATTACCTCACTCTGTGGATAACCTGTATTACCTCATCCTGTGGATAACCTGTATTACCTCACTCTGTGGATCACCTGTATTACCTCACTCTGTGGATAACCTGTATTACCTCATCCTGTGGATAACCTGTATTACCTCACTCTGTGAATAACCTGTATTACCTCACCCTGTGGATAACCTGTGTTACCTCACTCTGTGGATCACCTGTATTACCTCACTCTGTGGATAACCTGTATTACCTCACTCTGTGGATCACCTGTATTACCTCACCCTGTGAATAACCTGTATTACCTCACTCTGTGGATCACCTGTATTACCTCATCCTGTGGATAACCTGTATTACCTCACCCTGTGGATAACCTGTATTACCTCATCCTGTGGATAACCTGTATTACCTCACTCTGTGGATCACCTGTATTACCTCACCCTGTGAATAACCTGTATTACCTCACTCTGTGGATCACCTGTATTACCTCATCCTGTGGATAACCTGTATTACCTCATCCTGTGGATAACCTGTATTACCTCATCTTGTGGATAACCTGTATTACCTCACTCTGTGGATAACCTGTATTACCTCACCCTGTGGATAACCTGTATTACCTCACCCTGTGGATAACCTGTATTACCTCACCCTGTGGATCACCTGTATTACCTCACTCTGTGGATAACCTGTATTACCTCACTCTGTGGATCACCTGTATTACCTCACCCTGTGAATAACCTGTATTACCTCACTCTGTGGATCACCTGTATTGCCTCACTCTGTGGATCACCTGTATTACCTCACTCTGTGGATAACCTGTATTACCTCATCCTGTGGATAACCTGTATTACCTCACCCTGTGAATAACCTGTATTACCTCACTCTGTGGATCACCTGTATTACCTCACCCTGTGGATAATCTGTATTACCTCACCCTGTGGATAATCTGTATTACCTCATCCTGTGGATAACCTGTATTACCTCACCATGTGGATCACCTGTATTACCTCACCCTGTGGATAACCTGTATTACCGCACTCTAAGGATAACCTGTATTACCTCACCATGTGGATAACCTGTATTACCTCACTCTGAGGATAACCTGTATTACCTCACCATGTGGATAACCTCTATTACCTCACTCTGTGGATAACCTGTATTACCTCACTCTGTGGATAACCTGTATTACCTCATCTTGTGGATAACCTGTATTACCTCACCCTGTGGAAAACCTGTGTTACCTCACTCTGTGGATAACCTGTATTACCTCACCCTGTGAATAACCTGTATTACCTCACTCTGTGGATCACCTGTATTACCTCACTCTGTGGATAACCTGTATTACCTCACTCTGTGGATAACCTGTATTACCTCATCTTGTGGATAACCTGTATTACCTCACCCTGTGGATAACCTGTGTTACCTCACTCTGTGGATCACCTGTATTACCTCACCCTGTGAATAACCTGTATTACCTCACTCTCTGGATCACCTGTATTACCTCACTCTGTGGATCACCTGTATTACCTCATCCTGTGGATAACCTGTATTACCTCATCCTGTGGATAACCTGTATTACCTCACCCTGTGGATAACCTGTGTTACCTCACTCTGTGGATAACCTGTATTACCTCACTCTGTGGATAACCTGTATTACCTCATCCTGTGGATAATCTGTATTACCTCATCTTGTGGATAACCTGTATTACCTTACCCTGTGGATAACCTGTGTTACCTCACTCTGTGAATAACCTGTGTTACCTTACTCTGTGGATCACCTGTATTACCTCACTCTGTGGATAACCTGTATTACCTCATCTTGTGGATAACCTGTATTACCTCACCCTGTGGATAACCTGTGTTACCTCACTCTGTGGATAACCTGTATTACCTCACTCTGTGGATCACCTGTATTACCTCACTCTGTGGATCACCTGTATTACCTCACCCTGTGAATAACCTGTATTACCTCACTCTGTGGATCACCTGTATTACCTCACTCTGTGGATCACCTGTATTACCTCACCCTGTGGATAACCTGTATTACCTCATCCTGTGGATAACCTGTATTACCTCACTCTGTGGATCACCTGTATTACCTCACTCTGTGGATAACCTGTATTACCTCATCTTGTGGATAACCTGTATTACCTCACTCTGTGGATCACCTGTGTTACCTCACTCTGTGGATAACCTGTATTACCTCATCCTGTGGATAACCTGTATTACCTCACTCTGTGGATCACCTGTATTACCTCACTCTGTGGATAACCTGTATTACCTCATCCTGTGGATAACCTGTATTACCTCATCTTGTGGATAACCTGTATTACCTCACTCTGTGGATAACCTGTATTACCTCACCCTGTGGATAACCTGTATTACCTCACCCTGTGGATAACCTGTATTACCTCACCCTGTGGATAACCTGTATTACCTCACTCTGTGGATCACCTGTATTACCTCACTCTGTGGATAACCTGTATTACCTCACTCTGTGGATAACCTGTATTACCTCACTCTGTGGATCACCTGTATTACCTCACCCTGTGAATAACCTGTATTACCTCACTCTGTGGATCACCTGTATTACCTCACTCTGTGGATAACCTGTATTACCTCACCCTGTGGATAACCTATATTACCTCACCCTGTGGATAACCTGTATGACCTGCATCTAGTGTGTGTGCACATTTTTTTGCCCACTGATGTAAGAGACACATTAAAGTTTGTCTGTGTCTTAAGAGAGACTAGGAAAATAGAAGAGAGAGAAAAGGGCCAAAAGGAGAAATGAAAAACAGGACAGGCACATACTTGATGTCTTCTTGCCAAGAGGCTATTAGTTAATCCCTGTTTATCATGTTTAGTGCAGTATCTTTCCTACAGTACTGATGGCAGCAATAAAGCACACATTTTTATTTATAAGCAACTACTTCAAATACACTGCAGGCCTACTAGACAGAACCGACAAGCGTTCTACAAATGAAAAACCACCAGCCGACCAAACAACCTGGTGCATCTATAAAATTTATTTTCACTGTTGAGCTACGATGATAAACCATAAAATGATCAAAACCAAGAGAAGAGGTGGTGATGTTTGAATAAAAAACATCTGCTTAAATGAGTGATTCTACTGCCAGTAAAACATTTGAAATTTTCAGGGGGAATTAGATTTTTTAAGTTCGGTTTTATTGAAACACACAAATTCAATGCAAAAGTGAGTTATAACAGAAGGACATCTGGCTCTTCATTTGGTAATTTAATAATTACCATTGAGATTTGTGATGTAAAGGCCCCTTTCAAATGTGCTCAATTGTCGGAACCCCCAGTTGTAGTATAAATCTTCTTATTGGCTCATCGTAAAAAGGAATGTTTTGACAAACTTAGGAATTGAACGTGAAAATGCGGGAAGTAATTGTGAGAACTCCCCCCGAAGCCATTCTACCGCCACCTGTGGGCATGCTTCTGCGGTCGTCCTCTCCGGCCTTCTGAGCCACCATCGTTATATCTCCTCGCCCTGCACACCTGGTTCAGTCTCGTCATCACTACACCTGGTGTAGTGACTATTTAAGTTCCCTGTTACGTGTTTGTATCTGAGGAGTCTCATTGTAAAGAGATGTCAACCACTTTCCTTCTTTAATAAGGAACTGTTGCATTCCCTAAATGTGCTGCGCCGCAAACCTTCCAGTTTTGGACTATTGCGTATTATTACGCCCTACGGCGTTGGACTATTATATTATATTAGAAACTCCAAACAACGTGTGGGTAAGTGATGTAGGATTTGAGCATAGGTGGTGGGTGGGGTGGGGGGGTGATCTCTTGCTCTGGTTTTGCTTATATTCAGTCATAAAACCATTGGCGAACAACAAAGACGTAATTGATCTGTCCTGATGTCTGGTGGCAGAATGTATATGGCCAGCATGGTGCCGGGCATATGGAGACGTGGCAGTGAGGAATTCTTATGCGCCAGACGAGAAGCACTACCCATATGACACAAGGCATTCCAATTTGATTACTAACACCCAAACCAGGATGGAGATGACCTATTGCACCATACTATGAAGGGACCCCTGAGCAAATATGCAAGCAGGATTAAAGCTACGTCGTTCTCCTTGACATCTGGACACTTTCAGCAAATTCATACAGTTTGTCTTTTTGACCCGGTCTTAAACGCTGAAATATAAACAGAGAAAATAGAATTCAAATGCTAACTGGTCAAATCCCCAGAATTTCCCGGGTTAACAGTTTATTTAACCAAAACAAGAGGTGGCAGTGTGCCTGTATATGACATCCCAGCCAATAACATTTCAATATGCCTAACGGAGCAAATATTCAAACAGGGAAAATTTGGGAATGTCCTAATCAGTCTGCTTCTGAACTTGCGATTATGGGAAAATCAACAGCAGGGCTACTGGTAGCGTCCAAATAAAGCAGATGGGATAAGACGAGAGGACTGGAGACACGTTCTGACGTGTTTTAGTGGCACCACTTCAGCATAGATAAACACAGATGAGATCCTCTGGCAACGAAACATTTGGTGTCAATAGGCACTTGCGTGTGTGTGTGCGTGTGTGCGTGCGTGGCTTGCAATTGGACCAAATGCACACACTCCGGGAGTCAGAATAGCAGGGGCGGGCTTTGATCAGAAACATTTGTTCTTTTAGTGCTTCTTCTTTGATGCCTATGAGCCGGAACTATAAACTGCATCATTCCAGATTATTACTGCCTGATTCACATCAATATCACTTATGCTGCACTCATCAATGGCACACTGTGTCTGTCTGTGTGTGTTTGTGTGTGTGTGTGTGTGTGTGTGTGTGTGTGTGTTTCATCCACATGTATGAGTACATGAAACGCTGACCACAGTGATAGTACAACCTGGGAAATTGGTCCCCACAATTCCCCGATAGGAAAAATAGGATTTCTGGTTTAGGGGTTAGATTTAGGAAGAAACATAAAATAGCATACTGTTAGAATTTGGGCTGCTTTTCTGTGTTAAGAATTACCCATTAAAATTAGGCTTTGGCGTAAATACCAGGTTTAGTGCATAATGCATAAAGGTTAGGGTTATTGAGGTTAGGTTTAGTGAGGTTAGGTTTAGTGAGGTTAGGGTTATTGAGGTTAGGGTTATTGAGGTTAGGTTTAGTGAGGTTAGGGTTATTGGGGTTAGGGTTATTGAGGTTAGGGTTATTGAGGTTAGGTTTAGTGAGGTTAGGGTTATTGAGGTTAGGTTTAGTGAGGTTAGGGTTATTGGGGTTAGGGTTATTGAGGTTAGGGTTATTGAGGTTAGGTTTAGTGAGGTTAGGGTTATTGAGGTTAGGGTTATTGGGGTTAGGTTTAGTGAGGTTAGGGTTATTGAGATTAGGGTTATTGAGGTTAGGGTTATTGGGGTTAGGGTTAGTGAGGTTAGGGTTATTGGGGTTAGGGTTATTGAGGTTAGTGTTATTGAGGTTAAGGTTATTGAGGTTAGGTTTAGTGAGGTTAGGTTCAGTGAGGTTAGGGTTATTGAGGTTAGGGTTATGGTGGTTAGGTTTAGTGAGGTTAGGTTCAGTGAGGTTGGGGTTCTTGGGGTTAGGGTTATTGAGGTTAGGGTTATTGAGGTTAGGGTTATGGTGGTTAGGTTTCGTGAGGTTAGGTTCAGTGAGGTTAGGGTTATTGGGGTTAGGGTTATGGTGGTTAGGTTTAGTGAGGTTAGGTTTAGTGAGGTTAGGGTTATTGAGGCTAGGGTTATGTTTAGGATTGGATGAGAGGTAAAAATAGCATTTGTAACAAATGTGAATTTTTTCCCATTTTGAAAAGTATCATGAACCTAACAACAATTCAACAACATAAAGCACTTTATAGAAAGCAAATTGATATGTAAATAAGCTGACAACAAGTATTACAAAACAATGTAATACCTACCAGTATATAATCAAACACACTGTTTTGCAATTTCAAGATGGAAATGCCTCAGAAAAATAACAATGGCTCACAGCTATTGTCCCATTAAATGGATAGAGGAATCTCATATGCTTTATCAGCACAGCAAGTATGAACATCTCAACAGTTCAGTGTAATTTTGTTGTTATTGTTTTCCAATTATGAATGCTACAAAAAAAACACAAATGAGAGGACAGATGAAGCAAACAGAAAAGGCAACAGACGTTGGTTTCCCAGAATACAGCCCTCATTGATTTACACCAGTGCTGGTGTCTAGGTTGCTCAAGTAAAGGGTACATCATCAATACGACTGCAATGACACACACACACACACACACACAATGGGGAAGTGCTGAGGAGGATCGTGGAGCCAAATGCCTTTACACTTGCGTACAACTTAAGCCGGTCCCCAGCTGTTGTCCACTGACAGGAAAGCGGCTAGCAGTGTGCGTACGTATGTGGATGTATGTGTGTGTCAGTGTGTCTGCACACTCTGCGTTGCTATTTCCTGAGAAGTCTGTTACGACAGCAAGTGCAGCTGCATTACAGTAATATTTCACAGTGGAAAAGGAAGCTGTGTGTATGTTTACCTAAACGGACGTAATCATGTGCGTACGTGTGTATATAAATAAATGTCTTTTAAAGTTTATATATATACTGCCTGTGTGTGTGTGTGTGCTATCCACAGACCTTTAATTGGTGTGATCTACAAAAAATACAGTCCCACTGTAGACCTTTACTTTGATCCCTGCAGCACTACTACTACCAAATCCCATTACCTGCTGACACATATCTTACCCTGCATCCATCATGCAGTACACACACCTCCAGGGAACTCACAATTGAAGGACGCATTCAATAAACACTTTTTCTGAGCAACAAGAGTGCAACAAATGTTCAATTTTCATCGAGACGATACATAATATGTTACAAAGAGACCCTATACATAGACCTACACACACCCCCACACACTCACCCCCACACACACAAACACACCCCCACCCCCACACCCACCCCCACACCCCCACACACACACACACACACCCACACACACACACACACACACACACACACACACACACACACACTAGGCACACTTTATTGTGCAACTACAATAAATGTAATTAAACACATGCAATATTTGTCTGTGAGAAATTAAGGGATTACTGTAATAAAGTAGAAAGTGACCTCAAGCTCAAACTCAACAGGTGGTTTTATTGCGATTATAGTAACGATCCACAATTAGGAAGGAAGAGATCCTACCAATTAGAGTGTTGGGTTAATAATTCAAAGGCTGCTGTACTGAATTTGTAAAATGGAAAAAGTCCCGTAATCCAAATTGCTCCTGTACGCCGCTCTGGATAGAAGCGTCTGCTAAATTATTAAAATGAAGTTACTTTTCACCTTTGAAAACTGAGACACAAAGTTATCTGGGCAATCTCAACTCAATGGCCGAGGTAAAGATCTTTAAATGTGACGTATTTTTGGTTTAAAACCTTTGTTGATAGTATCAGGCTTAATGTTCTGACGCCATTGGGAGCAGAGGGGGACCAAAGAAAGCAGAAAAGGAGGCGAGTTTGTGGGCTGTGTGAGAGGCTGTGTGAGAGGCTGTGTGAGAGGCTGCGCAGTACGTAGACGAGTGTGTGGAGAGATTTTCCATCCATTAGTGTGGCTGTTCTCCCAGACACACACATACAGGTTTTTTTTATCCTTGTGGGGACAGAAAATTAATTCCTATTTTCCTTATCTCTACCCTTACTCTAAAACCTACCCTAAACTTAACCTCCACCTAATCTTAATCTCAATAATCCAACCTTTATGTGTAAACATAAACTAAGTGTAATGCCTTACTCACGCATGCACACAAATGTACCTAGAATATCAACATATCAACGGTTAAAATAAGGCACAAGAGGCAGGGCTGGATCTTAAATTCTGTCACACTTATGTCAAAGGCTTCAAATGCATTACGCAGAACCCAGTGAATAAATCTTGCTAATAAACTACTAATGCATGATTATGTTTGCAGCCGTCTGTTTTTCTAACCACATATTTCACACGTTTTTCATATTATTCGGAATGGGTTTCTTACATTTACATACTCTTTTGTTAATGCAAGTAACATTATTTATCATGGGCATCATCAAAATGTCATATACTGTATATTACCACATTTTTTTCAACAACTTCGAGGAAAAAAAGTGGTTTGTATAGGTCATCCAATAAGTACTGCCAGGTACTACATTATACACCTCTACTTTAGTTAAAGCCCTGCTGATTTGCTTGCATGTCAAAAAGACATCAAAGACCCTTCCCACTGAGATGTTGCAAATAAAGACTTGAAAGCACAGTAATGTATCTGAACAAATGACAGAGACTCTGTAAAATGCAGAGATACCAACATCAGACCGAGATCACCGTCCACATACACCTTATTATGACACCCTCAGACCCGGTACACAGGGCCGGTTCTGCAAACACAGATCAAACCCAGTCCAAGACTAGAACAAATAAAACTCAATGGAGAACCCTTAAGGTGTAAACTTTGTTCTTCAAACCGACACTCAGAGTTCTTCCGAGCCAACGTTTCGGTTTGATACAAGCTAGGTCGTTGATGGATACTTCTTCGAACGGTGACTTAATTAAAGTGTTGAAGTGAGTCGAGCGTGAACAGTGCCAAGATGAGAACCGGTTACGTGAGTGGATTTGTTTCTGATCCGTGTCAGACTGTGATCCGAAACAGGGCTGCACCGTTCTTGTTGTGGAAAAGGACAGTAGCTCTACGTAATGGAATATCTTCTGGGCTGTCTCGTGTCTAGATTGCAGTTTGCCCGGTCCCATCCATCGTTTGACAGACTCACACACACAGTCTGTTGACTCCTGTGCAGCTCCACCTCTGACTGTCTGGAGAGAATCCCTCTCTGTAACAGGGCACTGTGTGAACCGTATGTGACAGACACACACTCACGTATGCAAAATCTGACAGATACACAGGTAATATACATACTCACGTATGCAAAATGTGACAGAATCACACGTAATATACACACTCACGTATGCAAAACGTGACAGACCCACACGTAATATACACACTCACGTATCCAAAACATGACAGACACACACGTAATATACACACTCACGTATGCAAAACACAGACGTTTCTATACATTTAAGGTCTCCCAATTCTACACACACAGCACTAATGTAACATAGCCATCTACTGACCATGAGGCCATAGAATAGCACATGTTATCGTTGACAATACCTCACAACACTGACCCTAACCCTAGCAAACCCAGCATCATGTCCTCACAACACTGACCCTAACCCTAGCAAACCCAGCAGCATGTCCTCATCATCTCAGTGTTGACCAGTGTCCTCACAACACTGACCCTAACCCTAGCAAACCCAGCATCATGTCCTCACAACACTGACCCTAACCCTAGCAAACCCAGCATCATGTCCTCACAACACTGACCCTAACCCTAGCAAACCCAGCATCATCTCCTCACCATCTCAATTTGTTTAATTCACTTGTCTTCATTTCCATCTCACCATTCAACTTACATCCAGCCAAATGTCCAACACAATGTTCCTGCCATGGAAATAGGATATTCACAACCTCCAGATCAATGCCTCGATGGCCTCATTGACCAGGACTTCACTACAGACAGCAATATGGACACGCAGAGGATAGAGCCTATTAAGGTTTTATGACAGTTTGACAAACAGCAGACACAACAGCCATACATTAGGTGTTATGGTACCAGAGCTGCAGAGAGATCATGGTCCGTCTGGACCAACCTGTTCTGCTGTGACTGCCTGCATCATTGGCTGGCCAACGGATGTACGCATGCTGTTATCTGACTGTTTCTGTTGTCTCTGTCTAGTATTCTATCTAAAAGCTGTGTTGTCAGTATTCTTTGGGATTGTTTGTGTGTTTAGGTTCTGTTTAGTGTTGATGATATGTTGAGGGTAAACCGTTCCAGTTTGTCTGTCCAATCAATTCAGGTCTAGACCATGGTGGGGGTCACCCACATGTGATCCAACGAAAAGATAACAGTAAATATAACGCAAAAGGATCAATAATGGAATGGATGGATGGATTTGAATTAGCAAAATAAATGGAAAATAATCCCATCAACAGTTTACAGGATTAAGTGACACAGTTATAAATAGTTAATAATGTAAAAAAAATGAAATTAATACAAATAAGCACGAAACATGGTAAATATACACGAAATGTTCCACCTTTCAAATTTCTTCCTCATTTTGGTGACCCAGTAGTATTTCTAAATGAGTCTCCACCGACCCCCACAGGCAAAAGCTGTAAATTATTCCTTGGCGTTAAAGACACATGGAGCCATGGTTTTAGGTTTGCCCGTCTAACTGGATTGGGTTCTCCTGTGAGCTGCCGGCTCCACCAGCTGAGCTACTAGGGCCAGTTGTTCAAAGGTAAGCTGATCGGATTTTGGTTATCGGATTGGATCAAATCTTGAAAATGGGTTGTTCAAAGCTGTGTTGTCAGTATTAGATCACGGAATCAAATCCTAGTTGTAATCTGGATCAAATCTTCAGTTTGTGTTGTTCAAAACTTGTCTGTAGGATTGTTTGATCCAAAACAACAGGATTATCCTGATCCCAACAGGGGGTCGTTTAAGGTTCTGGAAGAAAATGTGTAAAACGATATGTTGACTTGGGTTTTTCTATTTATATTTTGCATTTGACTTGAGTAAACTTGTAACAAATTATCTAAAGCTGTTATAGTAGAACAACCTGGATCCTCACTGGTAGAGCAAAAGGAGCTCTTTGCATCCCATTTTTGAAAAAGCAGCTTTTTGACCAAACTGCAGTCCTCCAAAAGCAGGCCTTTAGTGCCCTGAACAATCTTTATTTTGTTAACTATTGGAAATTTGGCATTTTGTTTATACATTTAACTTTTTCAAAATATCCACAATGACCCCACAACCCCATGTTGGCTCTTCCCTGTTCTTTATGGCTGGTAGCCCACATGGATATGTTGTTCAATTTAGATTTGATTTCAGGCA
>CM055730.1:18991462-19147591 GCA_029465975.1 Dallia pectoralis
ACACACACACTTTGTGTCACACACACACATGTCACACACATACACACACGTGTCACACACACACATTGTGTCACATACACACACACACACGTGTCACACACACACATTGTGTCACATACACATTACACACACACGTGTCACACACACACGTGTCACAAACACACACGTGTCACACACACACACACACATGTCATACACACAAACACGTGTCCCTTATATACAAATGTGTGACACACACACGTCTCACACACACACGTCATACACCCACACACACAGGTGTCCCTTATATACAAACGTGTCACACACACACATGTGTCACACACACACACAGATACACTCATGAAGTAGGGCTGTGCAATTAATAGAATTTTAAATTTAAATTTACGATTATGGCCTCCGACGATTATAAAAACAAAATAATCTAGCTAAAACAATTATTGTGCCGTTCTGTTATGTCTTTTTAAAAGACGCCGATTTCAATTTGAAGACTACATGTCCCCTAAAAGAATTTATCTGGCTAAAAACCTTAAAGAGATGACAATTACTGTCACAACATGCTAGGTGAAGAGCAAAGAAATTAGCCACATGCAGAGCCAGAGTCACGTTCTTTGGTATTTATTAAACAAAACAAGATATAAACTGAATGGAAAATAAAGTGTGCACTGTGCCGACTACTAAATAAACAGACATAGTATAAACAAACAACAGTCACCGACATAGTCACGTAACCTGAAATAATGCGAAGCAATGTGAAAAACAAACTAGTGAATCAAGTAGACATCCTGATTACCAAAAGGATAACTGTAACTGTGGTGCATCATGAAACCTAAACCAAACGAAAGTTAACAGGTGGCCAACTAAAACCAGACACAGAGTGAGGACCGACAGTCCACCACCCTGCAACAGTTACAGGCTCGAATCTGTTGAAAATGGGACTAGTTTAGCAAAATGCTGATTATAAAAGAGTTTTTAGTATGCTGTGGCACTACAACATACTTATTATCCTTTATGTTGAGCTGATCTAATCATTTCTATGAATGGAATAAATGGTTATCAGTTGGTTGTGGAGGTGGGAGGTGGACATAGTGGATGTAATGTTTTTATCTATTTGATTTATATATTTTTATTTTATTATTTTTATACTTTTTCTGTTAAATTATATTTAGGGAAATCCACTGCTAAAAATAAAATAAAAAGTTAATTTTATAAGTAAATGAATGCATGTTTCCAAAATCAATTAGTAAAATCGTGTTTGATAATCGTGATCTCAATTATGACCAAAATAATCGTGATTATGATTTTTGCCATAATCGAACAGCCCTCGCAATAGCATGAATGAACCCATGACAACCGACATATAACAAATGGGATGAATGAATAAACAAATGAGCGATTGAACGAATAAGGAAAACAGTGAACAATTGAACACATGAAATTGAAAAGAATAGAAGATGATTGATTTCATGTGGATGATACATGAATAAGAGTGAAACAGGTTAAATCAATGCTGGAACAACTGCACATTATTACACTGAGTAATACAACTCTCCATCTCTGTCTATTCCTCTCCTGCCCGCTCTGTCCCAGAGTCACTGTTTCTATGTCTGCATGACCTTCCTCCCTGCTCTCTCTCCATGCATGTCATTGGTTCTTTGGTTCCCTAGGTACCGTAATTGTATGTGACAGGCGATGTCCTGCGAGCTAAAAGGAGGATTAGCCTTCTCTACACTCTGTACATGCCGAATGACACCACAGAGTCAACAATCCCTGACCTAATCCCGTCTGTGAGACTGTAATGCGCGCGTGCGTGTGTGTGTGAGTGTGTGTGTCCGAAACGGAATAATTAGCTCTGACTCGCTCTCTTTCTCACAGACACACGCGCACGCAGACAGACCCAGGGCTCCGTAGGTATTATGTGATAAATACTGATTAAACAACCGCTTAAGCTCTACCATATATTACCATCTCCAATTTCCTCCTTTCTCTTCTGAAACCAGGATATATCCCTTCACCACTTCCCTCTCTCCACTCCATTCTGCTCACAGCGTCGCTGCTTATTGTTTGTGTGTCCACTCATTGCATGTCGGCTTTGCAGTCATCAAATACAATCAGTACAGTACATGTGAAGCACATTACCAGAATGCTATTGTCACTGTTGCTCGCTTTGGCACAAAGGACAGGAATG
The DNA here is from genome assembly GCA_029465975.1 of Dallia pectoralis. NCBI lineage: Eukaryota > Metazoa > Chordata > Actinopteri > Esociformes > Umbridae > Dallia > Dallia pectoralis. The sequence goes on from CM055730.1 coordinate 18,993,648, forward strand.
CAAATAGACTAACAGGCAGCAAATGAACTTAAAGCTGTGTATTAGATATATTCCAGAGCTAGAAGACACAGCTAAGTGGTGAGATGTCTGTGAGTCCCCAGCAGAGGATACAGCTAACAGGCTAACTGGATAAACTGTCTGACTAAGAGTCCAGTATATACACTGATGAGACAAAACATTATGACCCTTCACAGACATAGCCAATAACATTGATCATCTCCTAAAAAGGGCACATGTCAAGGGTTCCCAACCATATTCTGTGTTGGGGTACTTGGTCTCTCCACAGGGGTTATTTGTTTTCTCCACAGGGGGTACTTGGTCTCTCCAAAGGGGTTATTTGGCCTCTCTACAGGGGGTACTTGGCCTCTCCACAGGGGGTACTTGGCCTCTCCACAGGGGGTACTTGGCCTGTTTACAGGGGTACTTGGTCTCTCTACTGGGGGTGCTTGGCCTCTCCACAGGGGGTAAATTGCCTCTCCACAGGGGGTACTTGGCCTCTCTACAGGGGGTACTTGGCCTCTCCACAGGGGGTACTTGGCCTCTCTAAAAGGGGTACTTGGCCTCTCTACAGAGGGTACTTGGCCTCTCCACAGGAGGTACTTGAAAACACTCATGACACCATAGGCTTACTAGTGAATTAAGATAGGGCTGTACTTCAGGGCCACTCCGAGAAGAGCAAAATGCTGTTGGCGGTACAGTATTCAAATATCTGGAACTTAAAACTGTAGAATAATGTTGTCTGTTCCAATGAGTCCAACTTTCTTTTATGTCACATGGACGGCCATGTTTGTGTGAAAACACTCATGACACCATAGGTTTGCCAATTAACTTGGGGGGGGGGGTACTTCATGGGCACTCCAAGCAGAGCCAAATTCTGTTGCTGGTGCATGGCTTGGGGGGGTGCTCCCGATCAGCGGCGGTACCACCAGTGGTTCACGGAGGTGCAAACCACAGACCAGGGTGCTGGGCGCCCAAAACTCATTGACAAGTGAGCGCAATGAACATTATCCCTTCTGGTCCGATCTGACAAAGATCACAGAATATATTAACGATGGTTATAGGGGGAATGTGTCACAACACACAGTGCATTGCACCCTGCTGTGTACGGGGCTGCGTAGGACGGTCAGAGTGTCCACGATCACCTCTCCACCAATAATGGGCAAACGAGGGTGGACGTCGATGTGACACAAGCCACCTACCTAAACATCGTTGCAGCTACGCCCGTTTATAGTAGTGGTATTCCAATGGTATCCTGGTGGCATTGGCCTCTATCATCAGGATAATGTGCCCAGCCACTCTGCACACATGGATGGGGAATGGTTCAAGGATCATGAGGAAGGGTTCTTCTACAATCATTGATTAAAACAATCTACAGTATAGATATTACAGCATATTAGTATCCCAATACCCCTCACCCTCTTAGTATAATTTGTATTGCTCTAATCTTATGTTTTATGTAAGCACCTTCCTGCAACAGTAAATTCCTTGTATGTTCATAAGTTCATGGTGAATAAACTGATTCTGATTCTGAAGATATTTTTTGGCTAACCAATTGCAACAAATACTATCAGAAGAAATGAAAGAAATGTCCAGGATTCGCACAGATTTCGTGTCAATTCTGTCTTGGGAATTTGTCCACGTCACAATGGATATCTTCATTCTTCATGCACTGTGGGAAACAACTCCTGGCATGGTAAATTGAAACCTCACATTGGTCACCAGTGATGTCATGACGTGACTTATTCATGAGCTTTAGGAGGGTGACATACTCAAGAGGATGACGACCATAGACCGAACACCTCCATAATAAAAAGGAGATTATGAGACAGGATTGGGTCAGGAACGGAGACCAGGTCGGGTCAGGAACTGAGACCAGGTTTGGGTCAGGAACTGAGACCAGGTTTGGGTCAGGAACTGAGACCAGGTCGGGTCAGGAACTGAGACCAGGTTTGGGTCAGGAACTGAGACCAGGTCAGGTCAGGAACTGAGACCAGGTTTGGGTCAGGAACTGAGACCAAGTTTGGGTCAGGAACTGAGACCAGGTCGGGTCAGGAACTGAGACCAGGTTTGGTTCAGGAACTGAGACCAGGTTTGGTTCAGGAACTGAGACCAGGATTGTGTCAGGGACTAAGACCAGGTTCGGGTCAAGAACTGAGACCAGGTTTGGGTCAGGAACTAAAACCATTCATGAATCATCTCTGAATAGAAGAACCTAACATTGTCCCATACTATTTCACTGAGACACTTAACATGGTGTTCAGCCCCAGCAGTCTTTCACACAGGAAGGGAATTACTGTCTTTCGCGACCATCTTCTGATATGACCGCACACATGGATATGTTTCCCCATGATGTCCACGGACATTTGGCCCTGAATATTGCGCCCAGAATGCTACACGTGTTGGCCAGGCAGAAGCCTGCTTTATCAACAACAATACTTGTGACGGTTCACCACAGGTCAGTTTGTCGTTTGATTCTCTCCTCTGACATGCTGTCCACCCTGCTTTATTCTGACAGACATTGATACATAGCTGGTGGTCACACCCCATCTTATATGATTCCTACTACAGATTGTATGTCTTACATTTGACAGTACACTATTGTATTGGCAACGCAGTGGCCTGTTGTGGATCAGCTATTACATGACTAATCTACCACCGTAGGTATTCTTGATTATCTAGTGAAAAATTAGCACTAACCTGAGTGAATAGCAAAGCAGTGAAGGATAATGCATAGTGCTACAATCCATGTTTAACACCCTGTGTCTATTACTAAACACTGGAACACGGTAGGCAATGTGTTGGAGGCTAGTAAAAGACGAGTAAAGATCTTTACAAGGCTCTGAGAATTTTTACACACTCCAGTCCTTTGTCAGTTTCCACTGTAAAAAAGAAAAACGCAGAGGGAGTTGAAGAGACGATATGGGGAGATGGAGGGAATGAGCAATAGAGGAATAAAAGAATGCAAGATGAAGAACGGTGATGTAAAGGGCGGAAGGTCATGAGGCCAGAGTGAGAAAGCTGAGCGTGATAATAATTGTGGGAGAAAGCAAACGTAAGGGAGTTTTGAATTGTGAAGACAGATATTGCAGAACAAGGAGATTTAGAAAGGCCTTGACATGAAACAGTCCTATAAAAATGAAATATTTGTCTGTATTAAACACAATCAATGTGTGGCCAATTCACATCAATTGCAGACTGAAATATTTCTCTCTCTCTCTAACACGCACAACACCCACACGCATACACCACACACACACACACCCACGCACACACCCACCCCCAACCCCCCCCCACACACACACACACACACACCCACACACACACACACACACACACACAAACCCACACCCACACACACACCCACATCTACCCCCCACACACACCCACCCACCCCACACGCAACCACACACACCACACACACACACACACACACACACACACACACACACACACACACACACACACACACACACACACACACACACACACACACACACACACAATCAATAAAACTCAGGACTGTTATGGCAGATGAAAGGCATATGGAGACCCTGCTACTATTTCTGGCCCAGGTATCAATCATGGACTGTCTAAAAAAGTTAAGGAAGGCTGGCAAAGAATAGCATGAAATATGTAGAGCCTCATTAGAAAAGACCTACATAAGAATGAACGTTTAATAAGGAAGGAGCCAGAGAAAGTGATATGGGGGGAAGTGGCTGCTCAGCCTGGGTAAATTCAACAGACCTTTGATCAAGGACAAGGATGGTCCGTTTTCTTACCTTCCACCTCTGGTGCACATGTACTGCTGTAGCATCGATGCAATTTTCGCTTGTTGACCATTTTCGCAATATTTATCTTCAAAAAGCATATGACCATACTATGCATGACGTTTAATACCAGATACTGATGGTGTAAAAGTGTATACTGGAAAGGACATTCAAGTCTGCTAGTTCCAGGTCTGACATTATCTCTGGGAAAGATATGGGACAGCTAATCATGTCATATTCCTGCACATCTCTTCAGTATTCCGGCATATCTCTTCAGTATTCCGGCATATCTCTTCAGTATTCCTGCATATCTCTTCAGTATTCCTGCATATCTCTTCAGTATTCCTGCATATCTCTTCAGTATTCCTGCATATCTCTTCAGTATTCCTGCATATCTCTTCAGTATTCCTGCATATCTCTTCAGTATTCCTGCACATCTCTTCAGTATTCCTGCATATCTCTTCAGTATTCCTGCATATCTCTTCAGTATTCCTGCATATCTCTTCAGTATTCATGCATATATCTTCAGTATTCCGGCATATCTCTATTCCTGCATATATCTTCAGTATTCCTGCATATCTCTCCAGTATTCCTGCATTTCTCTCCAGTATTCCTGCATATCTCTTCAGTATTCCTGCACATCTCTTCAGTATTCCTGCATCTCTTCAGTATTCCTGCACATCTCTTCAGTATTCCGGCATATCTCTTCAGTATTCCTGCATATCTCTTCAGTATTCCTGCACATCTCTTCAGTATTCCGGCATATCTCTTCAGTATTCCTGCATATCTCTCCAGTATTCCTGCATATCTCTTCAGTATTCCTGCATATCTCTCAGTATTCCTGCATATCTCTCCAGTATACCTGCATATCTCTTCAGTATTCCTGCATATCTCTCCAGTATTCCTGCATATCTCTCCAGTATTCCTGCATATCTCTTCAGTATTCCTGCATATCTCTCAGTATTCCTGCATATCTCTCCAGTATTCCTGCATATCTCTTCAGTAGTCCTGCATATCTATCAAGAATTCCTGCATATCTCTTCAGTACTCCGGCATATATCTCCAATATTCCTGCATATCTCTCCAGTATTCCTACATATCTCTTCAGTATTCCTGCATATGTCTTCAGTATTCCTGCATATCTCTTCTTCATCAAGGCGTAATAGATCACCTGGTCAGATCACCTGGACAGATTACTTGGACAGATTATTTAGATAGAGTATATCGACAACCTTGCTGCCACTGTTTTTATCATGCTTCCAAAGACCTGACCTACCTAGAACTTAAGCCAGTTTTATGCTTCTGCGTCGAATCGACGGCGTACCCTCGCAGACCCCTCTGCGTCAACGCGAACCCCTCTCCGACCCCTACGCCGTAGCTCGACGTGCACCTCCAAAAAATTGTAACTACGCGTCAAGGCGACGCAGACCACAAGGGCTGTGATTGGTCAGATTATACATCTGGCGGTGAAATGCAACGCAACCCGACGCAGAACCATAAAACGGCCACGACGCCGTAGGAGTGACGGCGTAGCTACGCCGTGGAGTTGACTCAGAAGCATAATGAGGGCTTTATGTGTGTGTGTGTGATCTGTGGGGGTTCGGGGAGGGGGAGGGCATTGGATGAAACTTTTGTGTGTAGCAACATGACCTTCATTAAAGTTAATCTTTGGGAGCAGCAGCCAGTGAGCACACTGATACACACAGACACAGACACACACAGACACACACACACACACACACAGACACAGACACCGACACAGACACACAGACACACAGACACACAGACACACAGACACACAGACACACAGACACAGACACAGACACCGACACCGACACAGACACAGACACACGCACACAGACAAAGACACAGACACAGACACACACACAGAAACACACACACACAGACACAGACACACAGACACACAGACACACACAGACACAGACACACACACACACACACACACACACACACAGACACACACACACACACAGACACACACACAGACACACACACACCCACAGACACACAGACACACAGACACACACAGACACAGACACACAGACACAGACACAGACACAGACACACACACACACACACACACACAGACACACACACACACAGACACAGACACAGACACAGACACACACACACACACCCACACACACACACACACACACACACACACACACACACACACACACACACACACAGACACAGACACCCACACACACACACAGACACACACACACACACACCCACACACACACACACAGACACACACACACACACAGACATCTGACCATGGTAATGAAGCCTATGGCTGGTACAGTCAGGCTCAGTGATACTGTAAGAAGTGACAGATGTGCTGTTAACATTTAGGGAGAGGTCAGTCAGTCGCAGTAAGAATATTACTCTGCTTTAGCTCAGCACCGCTTCTTATCCTCACCCCATCCCCCCCAAACACACACAAACACACACACACACACACACACACACACATTATTACTATAATAACAATGACATCCACAATAAGAGCAAAACGGGAAAAAAATGAAAAAGCAGTGTGAAAACTAAACTGTGTCTGCCCTCATGCTACACCATCACCCCCTCATCCACACCCTCATCCACTCTACCCTCACTCTGTATCCCTCATGCTACACCATCACCCCCTCATCCACACCCTCATCCACTCTACCCTCACTTTGTATTCCTCATGCTACACCATCACCCCCTCATCCACTCTACCCTCATCCACTCTACCCTCACTCTGTATCCCTCATGCTACACCATCACCCCCTCATCCACCCCCTCATCCACTCTACCCTCACTCTGTATTCCTCATCCACCCCCTCATCCACTCTACCCTCACTCTGTATTCCTCATGCTACACCATCACCCCCTCATCCACACCCTCATCCACTCTAACCTCACTCTGTATCCCTCATGCTACACCATCACCCCCTCATCCACACCCTCATCCACTCTACCCTCACTCTGTATTCCTCATGCTACACCATCACCCCCTCATCCACATATACGTCTGGATGGATTTAAAGCATAATTGATTGACATGAGCACATCATTAATATAAATATAAGCGACAGCGGTTGGTCACAGGAAGCTGCCTGCTGTGTGGAAGCAGAAAAGGTCACAGTTTCCCTTAATAGAAGGGTTCCTTCATTTATGCATAGACCATCCATATTATACGGATTTAACTAGGCTAGACATATGCAGACAAACTTTTGCTAGAATGAAATTTTCATCCACTGCTGAATATCCAAACTGAGTGGAGGAAGGATATTCTATATATACCGGTTATGTAAAAGCACATACGACATGCAGTCGAAAGGTTTTGTGGTTACAATAATATATACTGCAGGAATTTGGCTTACACACAAATTTGCTAACATTGGCATCCTAAACACTGTTTAACATAATCTAGTCCATTGGATGCCTCAAACTTCAAAGCCCTCCATCTATTCATCCTCCTCATCACACATTTTCCTGCTGACAGAAACTAGCCCAACACTCACTCTACTGCCCTCTATACAGTATGGTTATTGGCCCAACACTCACTCTACTGCCCTCTATACAGTATGGTTATTGGCACAACACTCACTCTACTGCCCTCTATACAGTATGGTTATTGGCCCAACACTCACTCTACTGCCCTCTATACAGTATGGTTATTGGCCCAACACTCACTCTACTGCCCTCTATACAGTATGGTTATTGGCCCAACACTCACTCTACTGCCCTATATACAGTATGGTTAATGGCCCAACACTCACTCTACTGCCCTCTATACAGTATGGTTATTGGCCCAACACTCACTCTAATGCCCTCTATACAGTATGATTATTGGCCCAACACTCACTCTACTGCCCTCTAAACAGTATGGTTATTGGCCCAACACTCACTCTACTGCCCTATATACAGTATGGTTATTGGCCCAACACTCACTCTACTGCCCTCTATACAGTATGGTTATTGGCCCAACACTCACTCTACTGCCCTCTAAACAGTATGGTTATTGGCCCAACACTCACTCTACTGCCCTATATACAGTATGGTTATTGGCCCAACACTCACTCTACTGCCCTCTATACAGTATGGTTATTGGCCCAACACTCACTCTACTGCCCTCTATATAGTATGATTATTGGCCCAACACTCACTCTACTGCCCTCTATACAGTATGGTTATTGGCCCAACACTCACTCTACTGCCCTCTATACAGTATGGTTATTGGCCCAACACTCACTCTACTGCCCTCTATACAGTATGGTTATTGGCCCAACACTCACTCTACTGCCCTCTATACAGTATGGTTATTGGCCCAACACTCACTCTACTGCCCTCTATACAGTATGGTTATTGGCCCAACACTCACTCTACTGCCCTCTATACAGTATGGTTATTGGCCCAACACTCACTCTACTGCCCTCTATACAGTATGGTTATTGGCCCAACACTCACTCTACTGCCCTCTATTTAGTATGGTTATTGGCCCAACACTCACTCTACTGCCCTCTATACAGTATGGTTATTGGCCCAACACTCACTCTACTGCCCTCTATACAGTATGGTTATTGGCCCAACACTCACTCTACTGCCCTCTATACAGTATGGTTATTGGCCCAACACTCACTCTACTGCCCTCTATACAGTATGGTTATTGGCCCAACACTCACTCTACTGCCCTCCATACAGTATGGTTATTGGCCCAACACTCAGTCTACTGCCATATATACAGTATGGTTATTGTCCCAACACTCACTCTACTGCCCTCTAAACAGTATGGTTATTGGCCCAACACTCACTCTACTGCCCTCTATACAGTATGGTTATTGGCCCAACACTCACTCTACTGCCCTCTATACAGTATGGTTATTGGCCCAACACTCACTCTACTGCCCTCTATACAGTATGATTATTGGCCCAACACTCACTCTACTGCCCTCTATACAGTATGGTTATTGGCCCAACACTCACTCTACTGCCCTCTATACAGTATGGTTATTGGCCCAACACTCACTCTACTGCCCTCTATACAGTATGGTTATTGGCCCAACACTCACTCTACTGCCCTCTATACAGTATGGTTATTGGCCCAACACTCACTCTACTGCCCTCTATACAGTATGGTTATTGGCCAAACACTCACTCTACTGCCCTCTATACAGTATGGTTATTGGCCCAACACTCACTCTACTGCCCTCCATACAGTATGGTTATTGGCCCAACAATCACTCTACTGCCCTCTATACAGTATGGTTATTGGCCCAACACTCACTCTACTGCCCTCCATACAGTATGGTTATTGGCCCAACACTCACTCTACTGCCCTCTATACAGTATGGTTATTGGCCCAACACTCACTCTACTGCCCTCTATACAGTATGGTTATTGGCCCAACACTCACTCTACTGCCCTCTATACAGTATGGTTATTGGCCCAACACTCACTCTACTGCCCTATATACAGTATGGTTAATGGCCCAACACTCACTCTACTGCCCTCTATACAGTATGGTTATTGGCCCAACACTCACTCTAATGCCCTCTATACAGTATGATTATTGGCCCAACACTCACTCTACTGCCCTCTAAACAGTATGGTTATTGGCCCAACACTCACTCTACTGCCCTCTATACAGTACGGTTATTGGCCCAACACTCACTCTACTGCCCTCTATACAGTATGGTTATTGGCCCAACACTCACTCTTCTGCCCTCTATACAGTATGGTTATTGGCCCAACACTCACTCTACTGCCCTCTATACAGTATGGTTAATGGCCCAACACTCACTCTACTGCCCTCTATACAGTATGGTTATTGGCCCAACACTCACTCTACTGCCCTCTATACAGTATGGTTACTGGCAGTGGTGGTTGCATATATTTACAATACAACAAAAATGTCCTCAATATGGCAAACTTGTGACTGAATAGGATTCTCTGTGAGACAAATCTTCACACAGCAGTAAGGAATGGTAACAAAGAAAATGTATTTTTTTCTCTACACACCACACACACAAACAACCACACACACACACACACACACACACACACACACACACACACCGACACACTTACAACCAACTACACGCCTCTTTGCATTAGTGACCTGGTAAATAATAGAGTTTCTCTGACTTTCACCATTGTTCATTAGGCAGCAAGAGAAAGGCCAGGTGTTGCTGTGGAAACTGCAAACAGACAGATCTGAGTTGTAAAAATAGACCATCACCAACCTGGTCTGAGATTAAGGTTAGGGCTAGCAATAGCGTTAGGTTTAGGGCTAGCATTACCGAAAGCGTTAGGTTTAGGGCTAGCATTAGCGTGAGCAATAAGTTTAGGGCTAGCATTAGCGTGAGCAATAAGGTTAGGGCTAGCATTAGCATGAGCATTAAGGTTAGGCCTAGCATGAGCACGAGCAATACGTTTAGGGCTAGCATTAGCATGAGTATTAAGGTCAGGGCTAGCATTAGCATCAGCATTAAGGTTAGGGCTAGCATTAGCATGAGCAATAAAGTTAGGGCTAGCATTAGCATGAGCATTAAGGTTAGGCCTAGCATGAGCACGAGCAATACGTTTAGGCCTAGCATTAGCATGAGTATTAAGGTTAGGGCTAGCATTAGCATCAGCATTAAGGTTAGGGCTAGCATTAGCATCAGCATTAAGGTTAGGGCTAGCATTAGCATCAGCATTAAGGTTAGGGCTAGCATTAGCATCAGCATTAAGGTTAGGGGTAGCATTAGCATCAGCATTAAGGTTAGCGCTAGCATTTGAATAAGAGATAAGGTTAGTGGCTAAGGTTAAATATGATTTAGAAACTCAAGTGTGCTTCTTATTCCTGCCTTACCAATGTGTCTTTACCCTGATGGATAAAAATTCTGAAAAGAAAGGGGAGAGCTGAAAAGTCATGGATAATTGGGTGATTGAGGTCAGGGGACCTACACAAATGTCAAGTTGTTTCTGTGTGTGGACATCTAACATTCAACTATGCTATTGGGTGCTAACATGGACACATAGGAAATTATATTTCAGAAGCTACGGCTGGGAAAGCAAGAGAAAGAAATGGGAGGACAGAAGAACAGAAGGTCATATACCTCCGGTTCACAGCCATTGTGGGATTGAAATGAAAGCTGGCAGGTGACACTTTACATGTACCACAGTCTACCAGGATAGTGACTGGGTATCTTTTCTGTCCGGAAGTGCATCTGTGGTTCTTTTTTTATACCTGTAAATCATTAGAGTACCTGTCCTCCTAGCCAGGTATTATATTTGGTTTGCTATTTAATTTCTACTCCTTAATACTAAGATAAATCGTAGGCAGAATTTGGATCATGGATCATTCTATGTTTCAAATCGATATCACCGTGCTGCTGCTAACAGTTTAGCTCCCTGAACTGATGTCTGCCCTTCACTGACTACAAATCAGTGATCCAATACTTAGCAACACAAATGACGACCCTCTTGGACAACATTTGTTTTTAACAAATTCCGAAAGCCATTAGCAAATCCAAATCCAATGGGAATTGAGAAGGAGATGAGGAGAGGAGAGAGCAAGTGAGGAGCATGCAAGTGAGATCTGCCCATTTAGAAGCGGTCCATTAGCGACAGGAGAATAGTGTGTACTAAGACATCCATCTTCCCATCTCTTTCTGGAAATTCATCTTTTCCTTTTGTTTAGTTTCAGATAAAGACGGGGTAATAGACTTGCTGCATTGCAGCCAACAGGTGTTGTTTTTTTTGCTTTGTAGTATTAACTGAATTCCTTTTCTAAATTGTGAAAAATAAAAGTGATTTAACATGGAAAAAGTCCAAACACACACACACACTCATATATAAAATATATATATAAAGTCTCTGTAGCAGCCAGTGAAAGAGAGATAAAAGGATCAACATTTAACAGCTTGGGCACCGCATGCTTAATCCAGCAATTACTTCAAGACCCTGAAATAAATATGCTTTTCATCCTTTTTAATGCACACAAACACGTCTGTCATTGTAAGTGTGTTCCACAGATGACATTCATAAATCCTTTTGTTTGAAGCCACACATACAATGACTTAGTACCACAGGCAACGCAATGACAACTAATGCCATTAGTAATGGATAGATACACACAACAAAATCTGATCATGTGGGGTACATGTATGGGTATATAAGGTGATGTGGGGTGTAGGGTACATGTACAGATATGTAGGGTACATGTACGGGTATGTAGGGTACATGTATGGGTATATAGGGTGATGTGGGGTGTAGGGTGTATGGGTATGTAGGGTACATGTACGGGTATGTAGGGTACATGTATGGGTATATATGGTGATGTGGGGTGTAGGGTGTATGGGTATGTAGGGTACATGTACAGGTATGTAGGGTACATGTACGAGTATGTAGGGTACATGTATGGGTATATAGGGTGATGTGGGGTGTAGGGTGTAGGGGTATGTAGGGTACATGTACGGGTATGTAGGGTACATGTACGGGTATGTAGGGTACATGTATGGGTATGTAGGGTGATGTGGGGTGTATGGGTATGTAGGGTGATGTAGGGTGTATGGGTATGTAGGGTACATGTATGGGTATGTAGGGTGATATAGGGTGATGTAGGGTGTATGGGTATGTAGGGTACATGTATGGGTATGTTGGGTGATGTGGGGTGTAGGGTGTATGGGTATGTAGGGTACATGTATGGGTATGTAGGGTGATGTGGGGTGTAGGGTGTATGGGTATGTAGGGTACATGTACGGGTATGTATGGTGATGTGGGGTGTAGGGTACATGTACGGGTATGTAGGGTACATGTACGGGTATGTATGGTGATGTGGGGTGTAGGGTACATGTACGGGTATGTAGGGTACATGTATGGGTATGTAGGGTGTAGGGTGTATGGGTATGTAGGGTACATGTGCCTTTTATGTTCAATCAATTGAGTTTGCCACAGATGTAGTCCAATAAAGCTTAAAAGATATCTCTAGGAAAAAACATAAAACAAAAGATGTGTCTTGTAAAGGGTCTGAATACTAAATGTGAAGTAGTAAAAACACACACCTGTTGTTTTACTTATGGCCAGGTGTCGTCTATCAAACAGCAGTTGTGTCTTGAATTTCTTTTTGGATAACAGTGGTTTGTGAAGTCATTTTTTGATTGACTAATGCAGTTTTTCAATAAATGACCTGTAGATCCCTTAACGTAACCGTGAGGGTTTTTTAAATTTCAATCAGCATTTTTCAGGCAGATCTAGGGACTAATTTCGTTTTTTTAATTTTAATTTTTTATCTTTATGGAAGGCAAGACCCTCCCAATATACTCTAATGTTTTTAATCTTGGCATGATGGGTTGCCACACACCCATGCGATTAAGACCAAACCAGGCCATGTTTGTAATATTTATGGAAAGACAGATCCTAAATAGCCGCACAATTTCGATAAAATATTGAGTCACAATTTATGTTGGAAAAGAATACTAGTTAAAGTTACCGGTAAGTGCTTTTGAACTCGTCAGCCCTTGCTGTTCTAAAATCTCTACCAAGTACAGTACCCTCTAGTGGAACTAAACAATGTTCTCTCCTCTGGCTACTTAACCCTTATTACTGGTTTCAAATAACTGCCTTAACTAAAACAGTGTAGTCATATATACTAATCTAATGCAGTAATGCTGTTTACTACCAGTAGTTAGACATAGTTCTCCACCCTTGAGCAATGTTTTCTCCAGTATCAAATAGGATGTGGTAGGTTGGTTGGGGGAGTGTATGGTGGGGCTTAGGGTGGGGGGTGTAGGGTGTAGGGTGATATTGGATGGTGTGGGTATTCCAGGGTTGTGTGGGGTTTAGGGTGGTGGGGGTGTAGGGTGATATTGGGTGGTGTGGATATTACAGGGTTGTGATAGGGTTTAGGGTGGTGGGGGTGTAGGGTGATATTGGGTGGTGTGGGTATTACAGGGTTGTGATGGGGTTTAGGGTGGTGGGAGAGGGTAGGGTGATATTGGGTGGTGTGGGTATTACAGGGTTGTGTGGGGTTTAGGGTGGAGGGGGGTGTAGGGTGATATTGGGTGGTGTGGGTATTACAGGGTTGTGTGGGGTTTAGGGTGGTGGGGGTGTAGGGTGATATTGGATGGTGTGGGTATTTCAGGGTTGTGTGGGGTTTAGGGTGGTGGGGGTGTAGGGTGATATTGGGTGGTGTGGGTATTACAGGGTTGTGATGGGGTTTAGGGTGGGGGGTGTTGGGTGTAGGGTGGTATTGGGTGGTGTGGGTATTACAGGGTTGTGTGGGGTTTAGGGTGGTGGGGGTGTAGGGTGATATTGGGTGGTGTGGGTATTTCAGGGTTGTGTGGGGTTTAGGGTGGTGGGGGGTGTAGGGTGATATTGGATGGTGTGGGTATTTCAGGGTTGTGTGGGGTTTAGGGTGGTGTAGGGTGATATTGGGTGGTGTGGGTATTACAGGGTTGTGTGGGGTTTAGGGTTCAGGGTTGTTAGATGGGTGGATAGAGAAGTGAAGGCTGTGGGTGCAGCTTAAACAGAAGTAAACACGTTGTTCTTGCAGTGGATCAGACATTTCAGCATGTCATCATTCGATATAACACATTGCAGTACCAATGAACCAACCCAGTATTCAACTATAATAACATTAGGTCTAGAAATCTGTTCCAGTAACTCACTTTAGAAACCACACCCTGAATTATCAATGTGCGTCAATGTGTGGATATATATATCCCAACCCTGATGCAACACAGACAGAATATTAGTGATTGTAGAAATGTCCACATCGCTTTCTTAACACAAACAATAATGTTTTCTTTGTTAGCACAATGATGACAGTAATGAGAGTGTGAATGATATTCAACATATTAAACATATGAAACATTAAACACAGATGAGGGACTGGATGCACAGACAGATGAATCAATATCCACTGCACAGCTCTCCACAGTGTTCTGTTCTGTCACCAGTTGGTGAATGGTGACATTTACCCTAATGAGAGAGCAACTTGTAATGGGTGTGTGTATGTATCAATGTGTGTGTGTGTGTGTGTGTGTGTGCGTGCTTGCGTGCACTAAGAATTCCATTACAGTTAAACGGTGTCTGTAGGGAAGAAACATGTCCTCTATCCAGGCAAACATTTGTGCTGACAAACACGTATGTATTTTATTTAATGTGAAAAACATTCAGACACTGCTAAAGTCTAAAATGTGCATATTAGTCACAAATTATGCATTCAAATATTTAGGGATTTGTAGCAATTGTGATGGTAGCTATCAATATTTAATCTGAATCACAACTCTGGAGACACCGTTTTGAAGCATTTAGCATTTAGTTTTCTATTCCTCGGGTTGGGTGGAGTTTATGTTATCATTAGGATCAAGAAAATGGTTTAAAAGAAAACCTTTGTTGCCTGGGGGCCACATTGGTATTTGCCTGTCAGAACCATTCAGCATTGGGGCAACAGGGATTCTATATTACATGCTGTCACGTTTCCTTAAGTGTAGAGCACCATTAAGCCTTGCGCAGAGATTCAATACTTGTTTGTTTGATTTTTTTTTTAAATATAAAAAATTAAAACAGAACACCGTACAGGAAAAACTACTGAGCACACTGAATGGAAAATAAAGCTACGCACACAAAGCGACTTACGACTAATAACATCCTAAAGCGATAGATAATACTCACACTCCCTAAAATAAACTACGTAACTTAAATCAATAACCAGCAAAGTGGTGACATTTCCATGTGACTTAAATAACATCCTTAATCACAGAAACAAATTCCTGGTGTGTGTAATGAAACCAAACTAGCCACCCAAACGGAGCTAGCAGTGTGCAGCCCACTAAGTTTTGTTCCATAGGGGGTGTTTAGTGGGGAGCACTTCGTATTAGCTAATCACTGTGGCATAGTTAGTAATTAACAGTGGGTTATTTAAGTTCCCGGTTTAGTGTCACGGGTTGTCAGATATTGTTTTCAGTCACGTTACGTTTTTGGTGAGTGTTTGTTGTAGATTGTGTTAGATGTTTATTAGTAAGACGCTTGATAGCGCGACAATACAGTGTATGTTTTTTCATTCGATGTTTAGTTTAATTTGGTTTCAATTAAACCCATCAAATGTGCAATCTGTCCTATCAATGAACATCCTGTCTCTCCTATCAACGAACATTCTGTCTCTCCTCTCTATGAACATCCTGTCTCTCCTATCAACGAACATCCTGTCTCTCCTCTCTATGAACATCCTGTCTCTCCTCTCTCCTATCTATAAACATCCTGTCTCTCCTCTCTATGAACATCCTGTCTCTCCTCTCTCCTCTCTATGAACATCCTGTCTCTCCTCTCTCCTCTCTATGAACATCCTGTCTCTCCTCTCTCCTCTCTATGAACATCCTGTCTCTCCTCTCTACTATCTATGAACATCCTGTCTCTCCTCTCTACTATCTATGAACATCCTGTCTCTCCTCTCTCCTCTCTATGAACATCCTGTCTCTCCCCTCTATGAGCATCCTGTCTCTCCTCTCTATGAACATCATGTCTCTCTTCTCTCCTCTCTATGAACATCCTGTCTCTCTTCTCCCCTCTCTATGAACATCCTGTCTCTCCTCTCTCCTATCTATGAACATCCTGTCTCTCCTCTCTTTGAACATCCTGTCTCTCCTCTCTATGAACATCATGTCTCTCTTCTCTCCTCTCTATGAACATCCTGTCTCTCTTCTCCCCTCTCTATGAACATCCTGTCTCTCCTCTCTCCTCTCTATGAACATCCTGTCTCTCCTCTCTACGAACATCATGTATCTTCTCTCTACTATCTATGAACATCCTGTCTCTTATCCTACCATCTCCTGCCACGCTTACTGACTAAAGCCTGCTGGACCACTTTCAGAGAATCATGAAATCATCATTTTTTACAGTTGACATTTGCTCCTAGTATAAATAACGTGTCTTAGGTCAGATATGATCTACATACAATTTTTAACAATTTCTTTTGACATAACTACTGTATCTTAAGTCAGGTTTGTAGGCCTCCTTGCTCAAACACAATTTTTTTATTCCGACCAAACACTTCTATATGATTGAGTTCAGGGTTGTGTGATGGACACTCCAATACCTTTACTCGTTGTCCCTAGCCATATTGCCACAACTTTGGAAGTATGCTGAGAGCCATTGTCCATTTGGAAGACCCCTCTACGACCAAGCTGCAACTACCTGACCATCTTGAGATGTTGCTTCAATACATCCACATACTTTTCATTCCTCAAGATGGCATACATGTTGTCATGTACTATTCATTAAATAGCACCCGCAAAACACCAGTCTCATTGTCAACAGCAAAAAAGCGACTCCGGGATGTTGACCTTTTGGACAGAGTTGTGAAGAAAAACCCTGATCTCAGATTGGCCAATAAAAAGACAAAATAAAGATGGGCAAGAAACACAGACACTGGACAGATGAAGAATTCAGCCTAGAAGGCCAGCATCCTGGAGGAGGCACCTGTGTGAGGTCATGTCCTGGAGAGCTGATGCATTTAAGGGTCAAGGAGGTACAGAGTGCATGTGATCCACATGGAAACGTTAGGGTTGTTGAAATGTGAAATAAAGAAGCAATTACCTCCAGTGTTTTTTGTTTGTTATTGTTATTTATCGTTATCGTTATTGAATGGTAGGCTACCATAATGTGTCTGTAGTATTGACATGTAATATTGCCAGTGTTGTAATAGTTACACCTGTGGTTGAAGCATTTCCTCGGTCTGCTATTAACAGCCAGGCTCCCACCTCTGGCTTTTCTGATAGCAGCACCACTTCTGCTTCATATATATCATTGTTTCTGGGATTGTGAACGACGCGTTTTGGTTGTTGCCTACACATATCTGTCTGAAATGAATAAACCCCCAAAAATAAAAACAAAACAATGAAATTCCCGGTAACACTTGACTATTATTGTGCAATATGTGATGCAATCTAGTTCAAACATGTGAAAGAGATATGAACATTTTAAATAGGCCAGAAAATTGTAACAGATCAGTGTCATAACAGAGCTTTTGTGCAATTCATGCGTTTTAGCATAGACAACTGCTCTATGTTTGAACTGCTCTACTGCTCTATGTTTGGACTGCTCTACTGCTCTATGTTTGGACTGCTCTACTGCTCTATGTTTGAACTGCTCTACTGCTCTATGTTTGAACTGCTCTACTGCTCTATGTTTGAACTGCTCTACTGCTCTATGTTTGGACTGCTCTACTGCTCTATGTTTGAACTGCTCTACTGCTCTATGTTTGGACTGCTCTACTGCTCTATGTTTGGACTGCTCTACTGCTCTATGTTTGAACTGCTCTACTGCTCTATGTTTGAACTGCTCTACTGCTCTATGTTTGAACTGCTCTACTGCTCTATGTTTGGACTGCTCTACTGCTCTATGTTTGAACTGCTCTACTGCTCTATGTTTGGACTGCTCTACTGCTCTATGTTTGGACTGCTCTACTGCTCTATGTTTGGACTGCTCTACTGCTCTATGTTTGAACTGCTCTACTGCTCTATGTTTGGACTGCTTTACTGCTCTATGTTTGAACTGCTCTACTGCTCTATGTTTGGACTGCTCTACTGCTCTATGTTTGGACTGCTCTACTGCTCTATGTTTGGACTGCTCTACTGCTCTATGTTTGAACTGCTCTACTGCTCTATGTTTGGACTGCTCTACTGCTCTATGTTTGGACTGCTCTACTGCTCTATGTTTGAACTGCTCTACTGCTCTATGTTTGGACTACTCTACTGCTCTATGTTTGGACTGCTCTACTGCTCTATGTTTGGACTGCTCTACTGCTCTATGTTTGGACTGCTCTACTGCTCTATGTTTGAACTGCTCTACTGCTCTATGTTTGGACTGCTCTACTGCTCTATGTTTGGACTGCTCTACTGCTCTATGTTTGAACTGCTCTACTGCTCTATGTTTGGACTGCTCTACTGCTCTATGTTTGGACTGCTCTACTGCTCTATGTTTGGACTGCTCTACTACTCTATGTTTGGACTGCTCTACTGCTCTATGTTTGGACTGCTCTACTGCTCTATGTTTGGACTGCTCTACTGCTCTATGTTTGGACTGCTCTACTGCTCTATGTTTGGACTGCTCTACTGCTCTATGTTTGGACTGCTCTACTGCTCTATGTTTGGACTGCTCTACTGCTCTATGTTTGGACTGCTCTACTGCTCTATGTTTGGACTGCTCTACTGCTCTATGTTTGGACTGCTCTACTGCTCTATGTTTGGACTGCTCTACTGCTCTATGTTTGGACTGCTCTACTGCTCTATGTTTGGAGCCGTTGTCTATACTGAAACACAAAAAAATGGCTGATGGTCTTTAAACTAATGCTATTCTATCAGTTGGAAATAGTATTTAAAAAAGTGTGCATGTACTAAGGGGCTGAGGTCAAAGTTAACCTTCAAAATCAGGCTGAGGTCAAAGTTCCCCTTTAAAATCAGGCAGACACATCAACCTATACATACATACAGTCATTATAACAGCAGTCTTTAATGACAATACGAACATGCTCTACTCTGCCCTTCGTACCATCAATCTCTACTGATTTGAAATGGGTCCGTAAACGAAGATTTCCTCTGTATCCTAGAGAGTGTTTTTCCTGCCTGTCTGGCTCATGTCACCAACCCTGAGAGTGTCCTAATGGCTGAAAGGCCTTTATCCAAAGCCACTGCTTATATCCTCTATAATTTCCCTTTTAGTGCTACACTTTCATTTATGTATACAGCTCCCTGTCACACACATCTCCCTTTACTAAACAAGGACAGGGGACCAAGCTCTGTTTGTCACCTGGCTTTCAGTGTATCTGGGTCACACACTGTCACCTGCTGTGTGTGTGTGTGTGTGTGTGTGTGTGTGTGTGTGTGTGTGTGTGTGTGTGTGTGTGTGTGTGTGTGTGTGTGTGTGTGTGTGTGTGTGTGTGTGTGTGTGTGTGTGTGTGTGTGTGTGTGTTGTGTGTGTGTTTGTGTGTGTACTCTCTTTTTCTCTTTGAAGTCAGAGACAGAGTGTTATGTTTGGGTATTAAGTATACTTTCATGCTCATATGTGTGCGTGTATGTGTTTGTTTGGCTCGTATAGGACAATACTGGGAGTATTAAGATTGAATACGTTAACACATAGAAGACCATGTGTTGCTTATGCACAGTTAATGGAGATCGAAAGAAACAGAAAACACTCAATAAATTCATCTTTCTTGGAAGGTTAGAACATCTGCCCAGACTCTGTCCAGACTCTGCCAAGGTTCTGCCCAGGTTTTGACCAGGCTCTGCCCGGGTTCTGCCCAGGCTCTGCCAGGCCAACAGAAGCTTAATTTCAGCCAGAACAGTGTGACTGGACAGGTTCATAGTAAGTGAAGTAAAGAGGAAGAGAGAGTGTGAGATCTGGTGGCACAAGTATCTGAACAAATGGCGAAACCTTTATCAATCCAAATCTAACAGTCACATGCCTGGGGTGACCCAGCGGTCTTGGTGCCTGGGTGACCCAGCGGTCTTGGTCGATGCCTGTGATGCACATACAGAATATACTGCTGTGGGAGAGTTCGATTACGGCCTGCACCATTTCAGCATACTCTCCTCTTTCTCAAATAATAAAGTATGAAAATGCCCAAAAAATATCTTAAAAATAAGAGAATGTAGCAGTCACACACAAATAAACTCACATAAAGAAAAAACACTGTTTGTCTCTGTCTCTCACTCTCTTTTCAACACACACACACACACAGGACCTTGTTATTCAAAGGGCCAGCTGTCCTGTTGTGTCAGGCGCTGCAGTCCTGGGAACAGACTTACCAAGAGAAAACAGACCCTCAGAGTGCATTAGGCTCCAGTCAATGGACTGGGCCCGAAGCCTGGACTCAAACATACGCACACACACACACACACACACACACACACACACACATTGATACAACGACAAACAGACAGACACTCTCTGACATCAGACAGCAAGCTTTAATTTTGCGTAATTTGAGATACTAACTTCTGCCTAGGGCCAATGGTTGTTAGTGGCAACAACCGCTTGTCTTTAAGGGAGAACGTAAAATCTGTGGGGTTTTCTGGAACTCAGCTATGACACAAGCCTCGGACAGAGTCCTTATCAATAGTTACTGCGTAGTGTTTCTCAGCTACTTGACTGCGCTCATAACAAATGTTGACAGATTCCATACTGATCTTCAAATGTACATTACTGTAGATGTTCCATAACAAAAACCACCCTATAAACAACAATTAGGCGATATCAGAATCAGGTTCATTCGTCACAAGTCTGTTAACACTGTTTTCTGACCACTGGCTGCAGCGTTGGAAAACACATTTTGAAACGTACACAAAACAGTGCAAACGGAGCAAAACACAAAAAACGAACAGTCAAGAGACAAAAGTCTCTTCTCTACACTACTGGTTCACGTTTGTTTTGGATTCACAACAGCTAACAAGAAAAATATTGTTTGATAAAGCTAAAGGTTTGCAAAACAAAAATATGCATTCTGTTACTGTGCTCCAACGCATCAAGACTGGACAAATGGGAAAGTGCAGGGAAGATTTGCTGGTCAACTACCAGTGGAAGAGTGGAACGAGGGCTTGTGTGGTTAAATTAATACTGTGTCCCAATCTAATGACTAGTCAACGTATGGTCAAAGATTCTGTGTTCCTTGTTCACTTTCTTCTCAATATGAATACTTATGAGAAGGCTAATAAAGTCCCAATGTCAAGCCCTAAAGACACGGAGATAGAGAATAGTTCCTTTGTTTGTATAAGTCCTGCATTACCATGTTTCTTCAGCTTTTCTTCAAATAACTCTCATTCTCCTTTGACCTCTTTAACACAGACCTCTATCTCCTGATTTTCACAGTTTCTTTAGATGACCTTGTCCTTTCCTAAATCTCTCTGGTCCAGTAATGTAAAAGGCTGTCCTAACCGCCTACTACAGTCACTGGCAAGCTGCAAGACACATAGATGAGCCACACATCCCAATATAGCCATTACGCCCTAAACACTTGCTCGGTGTTCTCTTGTTGATGACATAGCGAAGGTGATTTCCACAAACTGGCTCGGGGTGAGATTGAAATTCCAATTGACATATCTCTTCTATCGAGGAAAAGAACCACATTAACAAGTGAACATTTCATGTGAGAGGTATTCCATTTTGTACGTGTCAAGTTTCGAAATGAAACGCACACGTAAACAATGTCACATAATTAGGCACACCTATTTCTTCATTTTGTGTAAATCTGCAGAATCTTAACATAATGTAGCCCTTATTGAATTCCATTTTGCAGGCAGCATCACTGCACCCTGGCTGGAAGGGTTCACTGGAGGGTTAAACAAACCCCCTACACACTTCTCGTTCAGCTGCCTCTGCTTTAGCACACTTGTGCAAATGGCGGTGGTATACATGACCATGCAAATGTAGGGCAGCGAGTGCAGTGGAGGAGTTTTTTTTTTTAAAGTCCATCCAGAGAGAGAGAAAGCGAGAATGTCAGAGAGTGTAGGAGTTGAGCGAGAGATAAAAGAGAGCCTCAGAGAGATGGTTTTCCAATTTCCAGGATGAATCACTGATGCTATCTGCCTATGGCCTTAGTTTTAACCAGTTCTACCTCTCACAGGACAGAGAGAAACAGGGAGGTAGGAGACAATATGACAAAACGCTCCAGGATCCTGTCGGCGGTGAAATAGGACAGTACTTATTGAAACCCATTCCGTTAACAGTGACAAGGTAAGAGTGGGCGAGATGGTAGAGGCCTGTGTGAATCAGGAAGGCTGTGTGAAT
Source organism: Dallia pectoralis (assembly GCA_029465975.1). Lineage (NCBI taxonomy): Eukaryota > Metazoa > Chordata > Actinopteri > Esociformes > Umbridae > Dallia > Dallia pectoralis. Next base: position 19,016,198 of record CM055730.1, read on the forward strand.
CAGTAAGGCTGTGTGATCAGGAAGGCTGTGTGAATCAGGAAGGCTGTGTGAATCAGGAAGGCTGTGTGAATCAGGAAGGCTGTGTGAATCAGGAAGGCTGTGTGAATCAGTAAGGCTGTGTGAATCAGGAAGGCTGTGTGAATCAGGAAGGCTGTATGCATCAGAAAGGCTGTGTGAATCAGGAAGGCTGTGTGAATCAGGAAGGCTGTGTGAATCAGGAAGGCTGTGTGAATCAGGTGTGAATCAGGAAGGCTGTGTGAATCAGGAAGTCTGTGTGAATGAGGAAGGCTGTGTGAATCAGGAAGGCTGTGTGAATCAGGAAGGCTGTGTGAATCAGGTGTGAATCAGGAAGGCTGTGTGAATCAGGAAGGCTGTGTGAATCAGGAAGGCTGTGTGAATCAGGAAGGCTGTGTGAATCAGGTGTGAATCAGGAAGGCTGTGTGAATCAGGAAGGCTGTGTGAATGTTCCTGTATATATCTATATTTTTTAATATACATTTTTAAATTATACAGGAATTGGGTCAAGAGAACAGGTAGATGACATCAGGTAGATGACTCCTCCATTGACGTTTCCATTTGCGGTGGCGCTTGTTAACTTTGATTGGTGCAACACCATATGTTACATTTTATTTGGAAACTCGTTTATTTTACTAGATCATCACAGTAGGAGGGTGAAATAGACAGCGGGACAGTTTATATTGCTTTTAAAGTTCTCAGCTACTTTAGTGGTAAGACTTTTAACAACTTTCTTTCTAACATGTTTGGTAGTTAGAGACTGTTCTATGAAATAAAGTGTCAGGCAGGGTGAGGAACGATAAGCCACTACTGAGGATGTCTGAAATCACATTTTCCTATTGATGTTGTGCATTTCTAAGGCAAATTGAAAATGTCAATACAATGACATTAGAATGTGAACTACTTATGTTGTCAATTATATTTAACGACAACGGAGTACAGCTTGTCTGGTGTCTAGCGGGTTAATTAGAAGTGATTCGTTGTCTCCAATGGTTGGACTGTTTAGAACAGGCAGACACTGGCCTGGCACACAGGGAACTGATTGTGGCAAATACTGGCACACGGGGAACTGACTGTGGTAAATACTGGCACACATGGAACTGACTGTGGTAAATACTGGCACACAGGGAACTGACTGTGGGAAATACTGGCACACAGGGAACTGACTGTGGGAAATACTGGCACACAGGGAACTGACTGTGGTAAATACTGGCACACAGGGAACTGACTGTGGGAAATACTGGCACACAGGGAACTGACTGTGGTAATACTGGCACACAGGAAACTGACTGTGGTAAATACTGGCACACAGGGAACTGACTGTGGTAATCACTGGCACACAGGGAACTGACTGTGGGAAATACTGACACACAGGGAACTGACTGTGGTAAATACTGACACACATGGAACTGACTGTGGTTAATACTGACACACAGGGAACTGACTGTGGTAATCACTGGCACACAGGAAACTGACTGTTATTGCCTCAGTGCTTTGTGGTCTTCACTGCATCTTAGTTTCATAACACAGGAAAGGTGGCTTGTTGAACGCAGAAACACGAACACACACACACACATGTGCATTTCAGATTAATTTGGGATTCTTAGTACCAGTGTAGAAAATGTGTGAATGGTGCTGTCAGGTTGGGAAGGATGAGGAACGAAGATGGGCTGTGAAGCAGGATGTTGACATTTTATTTATTCAGACGGGACACCAGGCTCATGAGGGTTAAGTCCATCTGTCCCTACATCAAAACAGTTCAACACAACACCACAAGACAGGACCCACACATCCTACTAGGAACCTTCATAATTTGTGAAATTGCCTAAAAAACCCTATTCGTACAGAATTTAAAGTGGATGTGTCATGCCTGCACTGTTTAGTCCATATAAATTCTCTGTATCATGACATTAATATCGTCAATCTGGTCTATAGCAGGCATCTGTCTATTCCTGTTATTCAATAGCGTATTCAAGTAGCCTATTATGCATGGTTGTGTTTGGGATTCATTTAATACTAGAGACACATGTATTTGGTTGTGACCAACCATCCATCAGGAAAAGCAATTGTATCTTGCCCTCAACTAAACCCCATTCGAATCCCATTTCAGCATTAACATCAAAGGACAAGACCTTGAAAAACGTATGTGTGATTCAGTGTTGGATCAAATGTCTGCCCATCCTGCTCTCCAGGTAGGAGGGGCTGATGTGTTTTATATAGAGTAGTCTAAAGTAGAAATAATTCTCCTTGGTGCCTTAATCAAAAGCACAATGGTAGGAGATGGTAAAACTTTAGGATCAGAGACCAGCGTCAAATCAGATTTACATGGGCTACAAATAGACACTGCCACTATTGTGGTAAGTTCCAGGCTGACATTTAAGGTAAGTGGTATTCTGGTCGGACAACTCCTGCGCTGATTAGTTTCCAATGCAAGCACAGTTTATAGTGTAAAATAAAACACAATATGTCGTGAAAATAACACTGCCTACAATACAAGTTTGTATTTCGGGCCAAATTCGAACGCATTCTAAGATTGCCGAAATAATTCAGTGTTCGCACAATGTCCCTAAATTGCTGGAGCTTTTTCTGAGCTGAGTGTCACGTGCCAGCTGCTTTTCTTCAGAGACTGCCATTCTGTCAAAAATGCCAGGTAGGCTAAAGGAAATTAATATTTGCAGATACTGGCTTTTGTTCAATGCGAATGATAATTATCTGGACCGAGTAAATGAAATAAGAACATTTGCTTGTTATGACAGCTCGTCGTTTAAACCGAAGCTGAAAAAAGACTGAATAAGAGTGTGAACTGTAATGAAGTTGTCAAAAAAACGTCAGACGTGCAACTGTGTTGCACTTGTTGGTCTTAGTTTACCTACAAATAACTTGCTTATCTAAAATGATCTTTCAAACATATAGAATGTTGTAGTTGTTAGCAAGCTAGCTGTCTGTCATTATTCTGATAGTATACGTTAGCCAGCTAGCTGTCTGTCATTATTCTGATAGTATTCGTTAGCTAGGTAGCTGTCTGTCATTATTCTGATAGTATTCGTTAGCCAGCTAGCTGTCTATTATTATTATGTTAGGCTGCGTCCAAAATCGCGTACTTCCATACTTTACAGTATGCGAAAAACAGTACGCGAGCAGAGTAGTATGTATGTCCGAAATCATAGTATTCGAAAAACAGTATGCGAAAAGTACCCGGATGACCTACTACTTCCGGCGAGATTCTGAAGTGTGCATACGATGGACACTTTACTATCCCATGATGCAATAGGAGAGAGCAGTTCTCGTCATAGACATAATATACATAGACGCCACATCCGCTGCTGGGCTCAAGAAATGCGGCCGCCATCTTAATGCGGTCGAACTCCTAGTTGGTAGCAGCAGAAGATATACATGCCACAGCACTGTGCAGCATATTCCTGCTTAAATCGGCGGACCATCGCCAGCTGGGCTCGGGGGATTACCTTCACAAGTAAGATTTAATATTTCGGTATTATTGGTTGTGTTTTGTGAAAATAATATTACCAGTGAGTAGAGAAGGAGCATGTATCACTGTACTGAAATCTAAGTATGCTAGCTTGGCTAGTATGTTTACTTCACCGGCCGGTGTTCACCCGGTTATGAACTGAGACTTGATAAGTCATTTAACACTTAGATTACAACTGACACAATAATGCTATTGTAGAAATATAACCTATTATTACTGGTATAACATTGGCCATTTACACAGCACAGACTGTATTATCAGACTGTATTATCACTCAGTCTGTATCAGACCGTATTATCAGACTGTATCATTAGACTGTATCATTAGACTGTATTATCAGACTGTATTATCAGACTGTATCATTAGACTGTATTATCAGACTGTATTATCAGACCGTATCATCAGACCGTATGATCAGACCGTATCATCAGACCGTATTATCAGACCGTATTATCAGACCGTATTATCAGACCGTATTATCAGACCGTATTATCAGACCGTATCATCAGACCGTATCATTAGACCGTATCATTAGACCGTATTATCAGACTGTATTATCAGACCGTATTATCAGACTGTATCATCAGACCGTATGATCAGACCGTATGATCAGACCGACTATCATTAGACCGTATTATCAGACCGTATTATCAGACCGTATCATCAGACCGTATCATCAGACCGTATCATCAGACCGTATCACCGTATTATCAGACCGTATGATCAGACCGTATGATCAGACCGTATCATTAGACCGTATTATCAGACCGTATTATCAGACCGTATCATCAGACCGTATCATCAGACCGTATCATCAGAACGTATTATCAGACCGTATCATTAGACTGTATTATCAGACCGTATTATCAGACCGTATCATTAGACTGTATTATCAGACCGTATTTTGAGACCGTATTATCAGAACGTATCATTAAACTGTATCATCAGACCGTATCATCAGAACGTATTATCAGACCGTATTACCAGACCGTATTACCAGACCGTATTATCAGACCGTATTATCAGACCGTATTATCAGACCGTATTATCAGACCGTATTATCAGACCGTATTATCAGACCGTATTACCAGACCGTATTACCAGACCGTATTACCAGACCGCATTATCAGACCGTATTATCAGACCGTATTATCAGACCGTATTACCAGACTGTATCATCAGTGTTGTATTATCAGTGTTGTATCATTAGACTGTATCACCAGACTGTATTACCAGACCGTATTACCAGACCGTATTACCAGACCGTATTATCAGACCGTATTATCAGACCGTATTATCAGACCGTATTACCAGACTGTATATCAGACTGTATCATTAGACTGTATGATCAGACTGTATTATCAGTGTTGGGCAGGCGCTGTGTGCAGTTGCTGTGAGCACTGTGTAAATCGCTATATAAATATGTATTCTTTTTTTAATATAAGGTTCTGAGAGGTGCAGAGAGGGTGATCCGCCGAGCTTCAACAATCCAAGCTCGTAAGGTGTCGACAGTCACACACATTGTCCGAGAGGAGATTGGAACGAAGGATGTTTTTCTGCTGGGGAACACATTGAGGAGACCCAGATTGACATTGACAACCATCATTCAGACTTGTTGTCATTGGTTGTGTTTGTGTTTCTCACTCTAAGGCTGAACCACGTTGCCAAACTCACCTCTTTTGAACTGCAAAAAGGGAGCACGAGAAAGAAGCTCTGCAAAACAGTCCTCTTCCAGGGGTTTTAGTGGTGTGTGTGTGAAATATAAAAATCTTAAAGTAGAATATTATATAATCATGTATTGTTTTTTCAACTTATTAAATATCTGACTTTACTGCCACTATCTGTTTCTGCTTCTCTATCATAATTATAGTGTGTGATTTGCAAAATACCTATCATAGCCTACATCACATCATATATCAGAATATTATATTACTGTTAAGCCCACTATGAATATTAAAATACGCTGAATCATGTGTCCTGTGTCATAGCTACATGTATGACCTTTGCAGCAAAAAAAAACACGTGAAAATCAGTATTGTATTCAGTGAGATATGATTAATTGAATGCGCTGACAGCTCATTGCACCTGCCAAACCGATTACACTGAGTGGAGCGGTGGACCGCCGCAAGATGGCGGCCGCATTTCTCGTCAGCGCCAGTAGGCATAGCGGTAGATGCGGCGTCTATGTATATTATGTCTATGGTTCTCGTTACATTTAAAAATGTCGGAAACCGGAGACGCGGCAGTCTTTAAGTGTAACTACTTTAGAAATGTTAATAAAAAAAAACTACTTTAGAAAACACTTTTTTTGTTTCTTTGTGGTTAAATTGTTTTTGTTTAACATCATATAAGTAAACGATTGACTTAAAAGCGGGTTTGCTTTATGCGTGGTGGTAGGAGGACGCGGACCTGAAGGAAACACGCTTCTCTTGCCCTGTAGATTATACAAGTAGAAAATCCTAACACGGCGCATATGTAGTACGTCCGGACTCCATTCATACTAGAACAGACTTTTTTAACGGTTGCAAAGTACGTTCTTATTTAAATGTAGTACATACTCAACATAGTACGCGATTTCGGACGCAGCCATAGTATTTGTTAGCCAGCTAGCAGTCTGTCATTATTCTGATAGTATACATTAGCCGGCTAGCTGTCTGTCATTATTCTGACAGTATACGTTAGCCAGCTAGCTGTCTGTCATTATTCTGACAGTATACGTTAGCCAGCTAGCTGTCTGTCATTATTCTGATAGTATACGTTAGCCAGCTAGCTGTCTGTCATTATTATGATAGTATACGTTAGCCAGCTAGCTGTCTGTCATTATTCTGATAGTATACGTAAGCCAGCTAGCTGTCTGTCATTATTCTGATAGTATACGCTAGCCAGCTAGCTGTCTGTCATTATTCTGATAGTATACGTTAGCCAGCTAGCTGTCTGTCATTATTATGATAGTATACGCTAGCCAGCTAGCTGTCTGTCATTATTCTGATAGTATACGTTAGCCAGCTAGCTGTCTGTCATTATTCTGATAGTATACGTTAGCCAGCTAGCTGTCTGTCATTATTCTGATAGTATACGTTAGCCAGCTAGCTGTCTGTCATTATTCTGATAGTATACAGGGCTCTCAAGTGTCACGCAATGAGCGTGACAGTCACTCATTTCAGTGTTTTGTCACGCACTCCCGCCACACATTGTATTTCTCACGCGGAAAAAAATATCTATAATATATTTAATTTGCCGCAGCGCACAACATTTCTCTGGCCGCGCAGCTCTCATTATGGAACCGGCACTAATCAAGCGCGTCTCCCTGGAGTTCTTCAGTCTAGCCCTACAGTCAATGGTCTAGCCTGCCACTTCTCAGCCAATCAAAATAAAAGAAACAGGCTACACAATAGCCAATCAGAAAATAGCACAATTGTATCTGGGTAAGTTTTAACGCAACAACGAATGAAAAAGAAGCATCTCCGGGAATTGTTCACGTGATTCTGGTGCAATCTTTCGAAAGTTTTGTTCACCAACCCAGAGGAAAAACCACTGGAGCTTCGAGCATCACTTTGAGCACGTGAGTACGGTAAGTCATGATCTCCCTTTTTAATGTTACTACAAATACACCTTTTCTATGGATTGAGTTGTCTTGCTGATGAAGTATAATAGATACAATACATTGTAAAAACTATATCAGTCACAATATATTCACCCCTATGTCATCCGGTAGAACATAAGAGCATCAGAAACAGCACTAGTAGATTCAGAGACAGCTTCTATCCTGGATGCTGAACTCTACTCAACCATCTCACTCTCCTAAATGCCACACTTGTCACTTTTTAGAATTAATCCTTCACCTAAAATTCATCTTTTTTTATTTTACCTCGACTATTTATGTACTTTATATTTAAAAAAATCTATAAAGTTGAGATTACTTTGAGCACAACAAATTACCATGACTGATAAATATTATTTAATATGATTGTATGACAATAAACTTGAAACATGAAACTGGTATAACCCAGAGAAATACTATAAGATGCCTTTATTTGACTAACTTTCTATATGTCTTCTGTCACACTGTCAGGAGAAAAATTCAATGTGGGTTTCACCACCAGAGCTACACTCAACAGGCTCCTTGAGGCTAGAGAGGTCACACCACAGAAGGCTCAACAATTCCAGCAAGTAGCACTGGCCTTCTTGGTCAAAGCTGTGGAGTATGCCATGGAGAAACTCCCATTGAGATTCTCTCCTGAAGCATGCACGATTTGTTGATGTGCAGCTGAGAGCTGAGTGTGGGGTTGAATATGCCCTATACTTTGTATACAGGCAAGGGTTTTCACATTTGGATTATATATTTTTAAGTTTAATGATCATGATCACAAAACAAATATGTCTGTCACTGTATTCTAATCAGTCTTGTACACATGTGGTCTTTTTAAGATTTCAGGAACTCCTTCCTTTTCATGACCCTAAGGAACAAGACCAAGTAAGTGAGGAGTTTATGGAGTACCAACTCATGGACATTGCCATGCCTCAGGTCCCAACACTCTTTGACGTTGAGGAGTTTTGGGGAAGAATGTCCTCAACAAAGAACAAGGTAAGAAATATTTTGCACACAACATGACTTGCTCAATATTAATTATGCCCCTGGTTCCTTTTTTTAAAGGTGACTGGGTTGAACTGATGCCGAGAGGGTATTCTCCATGGTCGGTTTGAACAAAACCTCAACTCGAAACAGCTTATCTATGGATGGGACATCATGAAAATGGCTGGGCTTGAGCCGAACTGCTTCAAATGGGAGCCAACACCACACATGATAAAGGAGTCCAAAAAGGCAACAAACATCTACAATAAACAACACCAGTCATAATCTTGCACGCGCACGCGCACACACACACAGAAATTGAATAAATACTTTGTATTTGGGTGAACTGTCAATGCCATGTGTCAAATATTTTCTTCTGCAAGTCTGAGCAATTATTAACAACAAAAACACAAATAATAATATAATTTATGAAACACACCCATTCCCTCGAGGGCGGCGGGCGGGGAGCGATATGTCACTCTTGCCTGTCTTCAAAACTTGAGAGCCCTGTAGTATACGTTAGCCAGCTAGCTGTCTGTCATTATTCTGATAGTATACGTTAGCCAGCTAGCTGTCTGTCATTATTCTGATAGTATACGTAAGCCAGCTAGCTGTCTGTCATTATTCTGATAGTATACGTTAGCCAGCTAGCTGTCTGTCATTATTCTGATAGTATACGCTAGCCAGCTAGCTGTCTGTCATTATTCTGATAGTATACGCTAGTCAACTTGCCTGACCCACATTTGTTGACTTGAACTGTAAACTATGAACTATAAATCAAACAACATATAAAGAACAGCATTTTGTAATTTTTGTAGTTATAATATATATCTGACAGTTGGAGTTCTTAAATGTTTCAGCTCACAGGGCGTAAAATCATAGCAGACTATATTTAAAATAACGTTTATGGGGAACTTCTCTTATTTATCTACAAAAACTCACTAAAATCTTTTGACCACGCGTGATGACCAGCGACATGCAATACAGATGCACTTTGAATGTTAGCATTGGCAGTTAAACTATCCACACTAAGTATCGTTTTAACCTAAATATAAATGTTACACTGTAGAAAACTATTCCATTTGATGAGCGGTTACCACGTGGCTGTGATTACTTTTTGTTACTTCAAACTTGCCCATTTTATTATTGTAAATCTGTTGCTTGTAAACCATGTATGGTAGACACATGTTTTCTGATGAATTTCAATTTTGAATTGGACTATCTTTATTTACATCTAATAAATTGGTTGTTTAATGGGTGAAGTAAAACAAATGAAAGAAAAAATAACTTTAACACAAATGTGTGAAGATTAAGGATTCTTGTTAACCCCCCGGTGATAACACTTGACAATATACGCTGTTCATATTGTTATTTTTAAAGTACTTGAAAGTCCTTTTAATTAGATTGTGTCTGGTCCGTATGAACCCTGCTAATCGTGATTAACTACAGAAGAGTATGTGTTTATTTGCGGTTTATTATTCTAATTGTTTGCCTCTAGTTTTTTCTTCTTTGTATGTGGTGGAAGGAGTGGTGTCCCTGGCGGCTAAAGTAATTCACAACCGTTGTACTGTCTGTCCTGACAGGAGGGTAGAACAAAAGAAGAACACTCATTCATTGGTGACTCTCGGCAGGGTGTCACAGGACTAAAGGACCTCCCAAAATAAGCACAGCATCCCCATTAGCAACCTCAAGAAGTATTTTAGGCTTTCATTTTTGCTTTTGCGTTACACATTAGCCGTTTTTTACGTTTACCTTAGAAAGCAGCATGATAAATTTGGAGCACACATTGTGTAAATTATGAAGCGCCTAAACAAACCGGCCATAATAAATGTATAAATGAAAACATTTTGGGTGCTTACGTGCTTTATACATTAAAAAACAAAGACATATAGGGCAAATCTCTGCATCAGTTTGCCTATTGACACTCAACAAATAATTGTGTATTGAATTTCAATTTCAAGAAAATCTAGTTTTATAAAGGCTTGGTTGTACTATTTTACTTATTTACATTGAGGTTCAGTGTAGTGACTCCCTTAAAAGCTAACTCATTTTGATTTGGTGTGCTTTGCTTTTCTCATCAAATAGTTATGTTAAGGACTTTTTTAGATATTGGATTTTAGAGATAACAAAGTATTGCAATGATATAATGTGTGTGTGTGTGTGTGTGTTTGTGTGTGTGTGTGTGTGTGTGTGTGTGTGTGTGTGTGTGTGTGTGTGTGTGTGTGTGTGTGTGTGTGTGTGTGTGTGTGTGTGTGTGTGGGGGGGGGGGATCATGCTGTATTGGCGTCTTAATTGTAATTAAGGTATATTGTATTATTTTGATGTGTCCATAATGTTTGCATATGGTAACATATTGCATGCTGATAACGGCCGTTAGATTTAGGGAGGGAGAGAGAAAAGAAAGAATGAGACAGAGAGACAGAATGAGACAGAGAGACATAGGAGCACATGTAAGATGTTGTCTATATCTACAGGAAGAAAGATTATTCTTCTTAACTTCCAGTACTTCTCAAAAGCTTCTTCATCATAAAACGGACCTTAGAGAGTGAGCAACATGAATAGCATACAGGCAATGGGAATACAGTGTTGCCCTAAGATAAATTTAACTCTGGGGTGTAAACTTGTGGAGTACTTTTGTTGAAACCTCTCTAAAACTAATAATGAAAAACAAACATTACATGTCATAATTTTCGATTTATTTCAAATATTCACTAGCTTTTTGGTAATATAGCTTTAAAGCGGTGAAATGTGAGCAGTCTTCAGGTGCCGGTGAGTTGGCGTTTAATGGGCACCGTTCAGACACCACCCAGATTAATGGTTTACTGTATAAAGGTGCACAAGGATGCCAATGTTGGCTGGTACCCAATGGAAAAAGTGGCAGAAGAATCCAGACGGATAGGATGTTGAGAGAAAGAAACGAGGAAAAGAAGATGAGAGGATGGCAGAGAGGGCATGGAGGGAAGTAAACAGTGTGTCAGTGTGTTCTTGTCAGTGTATGAAAAAGCAGACGTAGGCATCAGGTCAACAGAACACCGTTTGATCCTTCACCAGTCTCTGAGACACAACCCAGGAACCATATCACGTGCTAACATCTCGTTTTATCTGTGCCCAGTCAGAAACAAAAGCTGCAATGGGGGGAGAGAGAGAGAGATGGAGTGACAGTGAGAAAAAAATATGTGTGAGAGGAAACTATGTCTGTATCCATGTTGTGTAGAGCTCTAATGAGAAAGATACCAGGCCGACTTCGGAAGTCAAATATATACACTTAGAACAGAAGTGCTACCTCGTACCATGAAGAACCCTTAAACTGTGTCTATATGGTGAAACCCTTTTAAAATAATTTCATTTTGTTCCAATCAGAATCATTTGACTAATCCAATGAAATATATCACAATTTCACACATTCTAAAGTTTTTTATTCCACAGCTATAGAGTGGTTCTTCCGTGGAAACAAAGCAATATGTGTTTATTCCTGTTTACATTTAATTATTTTGTATTTAATCTTTATCTTTAGATCTTTATTTCCCTAGGTTAATCCTATTGAGATAAAAAAAATGTTTTCAAGAGACAGGTGGTAAAAAAGAAGCACACAATTTAAGAAAAGTAAAACATAAAACAAAGCACATCAAATTCAAACAAGAATAATCATTGCCTTAATTTGGTAGGTACATTCACATTGACCTAGGATTGTACTTGGGTGAAGGTGGAGGAGGTTACACATTGAGAAAGGCAATATATTTATTTACTCAACAATTGTGATGCCACCAGTGGTCAAAACCGTCACCACATCTTCTTCTTTTTGTGTCTAAACTGCCGTTTTTTTGTTTAACTATTTTATATGTACATTTTTTGTTTTTAATGTTAATCTTTCCCTAAGCAGGTGATGAAATTACCTAACCACTAGGAAATTATTACTATTATTGGAGTGGCAGGTAATTTAACAGTTCTTTGGGAAACTTAACAAAATGTTACAGGAAATATATTTCTGAACCTTGATGTTTGTCTGAACTGCCCTTGAGAAAGGCACTGAATCCTAGTTGCTCCAGGCTTGCCTTAAATATAGGCTACCCCAACACTTGAAAAGCACTTGTATGTGTGCGTAAAACATGGCAAATATCATCTTTTCACATTAGTTTTTTTACAAAGCACCTTAGAATGCCCATTTCTGCAAAAAACGCCATATAAAGTGTTTAATTAGTACCTATTTGCCCTCAAATTCGAAACATCCCCTTCCACTTCTGTAATTTCATTCATTGAGTTCCCAGCAACAGGTGACCGATGATGGAGCACCATAGAAGTGACTGAATCTGTGTGTGTGGTACATGATAACAGCTCGTCTACTTACACAAACGCGTGGTAGATGAAGGCCCATGCCCGGGGTCTCTCCAGCACATTGTACAGGTAGTTCTGTAGGCGCCGGTAGCGCGCGTTTCTGCGGCCGCTCTGCGCGCTGTAGATGAGCGGCTTCCCGAGCAAACTCAACCGAGCGCCCTTTCGCACGTCTGCGCCACCTGCACCTGCAGTGCCCAACGAAAACATCCCGTGCCCGACTAGAACCGCGTTGATGATCGTCCTCCAACCAGACTCTAACCTGTCGATCCGTATTCCTGAGCCCGACGTCCTGGAGATGTTTTCATCCAGAGCTCAGTGCCCGCCTCGTCGCCACTGTCGCGGGGCATGGCATCACCGTCTCCGGCTGGGCATGTACACCATGTCCCGGGAACATGCCCATAGGCTATAAGTAAATTAGCAACAAAAAAGGGTCTCTAAGAGAATCCAACTCAGATGTGATGACAGCAAGTAGTATTTACTATATTTACTTTAAATAACTAACACACCAGGGATTGGCGCGGATCTGTGCAGACATCCGGGAGTTTGGAGACATGTGTGCCCACCGCGCATTGCCATCTGCGTGAGACCCGGGGAGTGTGGGGTTATGAAGGACTTGTCATCGTCCCCCGGACAGAGATAACGAGAGGGGAGGGAATCACCCGACACTTATCTCCTCCTTTCCCCCACTCTTTTCTTCCTTTCTTTCTGTCGGACGACAAGATCTCCAACTCTATCTCTATGGGTCTCACTTTCTCAGACTCCGACATGTCATATCCACGTGGGCTCCGGATTGGCACAGAACAAAGTCACTGCGTGTGGAAGCTCTCTTACCGATATGCGCACCGGAGGATAACGCTTAAAGAATGAGTTAGTGGGGGCTGGTACATGCGCACCGGAGGATAACGCATTAAGAATGAGTAACTCATTCTTAATGCGTTAAGAATGAGTTAGTGCATTTTTAAACTGTGTTTCCCCACTGTAATCACATGCACTCTTTCTAAAAGCGTAGGCTATTAAACCTATCGACAGGCTCATCTGGATTGAGCTCGGTGCGTGTATATGCTTCGTTTTATCCCTTTTAAATATAGATGAACACAAACAGACAGTGACTTCGAATTGCACTAAGCGATGGGTAATTTAACATGTTGGTAAGTGGTAGATAAATTGAAAAAAAAACGATCTAATCGCAGTTGTACCCAATCGCGTCCGAAACTATAGAGGCTGGTCGGCAGGTCGCAGATTGACATACAGTCAGACTCTCTTTAGCATGGATTCGCGATGTGTGGTAGGTCTCATGTAAGCTACTTTTATGTGATTGATATTCAGAAAATATTTAGAAAGATTTTATATAAATGTATTTTTTACGCATTAGATGTGATATAGCCTGTTCACTCCACAAAGTGTCTTTAAAAAATTGTGCAGACAGTGTGATCACTGAGATCTTTACTAGATCTTTCTTGGGCACTGCACACCGAGAAGGATCTTGACTTGATCTTAGTTGTTTTTGCGCACATGCAGTCACAGTCACACTGCAGTCACAGTCACACACTGCAGTCACAGTCACACTGCAGTCACAGTCACACACTGCAGTCACAGGCACACTGCAGTCACAGTCACACTGCAGTCACAGTCACACACTGCAGTCACAGTCACACTGGAGTCACAGTCACACACTGCAGTCACAGTCACACTGCAGTCACAGTCACACTGCAGTCACAGTCAAACTGCAGTCACAGTCACACACTGCAGTCACAGTCACACTGCAGTCACAGTCAAACTGCAGTCACAGTCACACACTGCAGTCACAGTCACACTGCAGTCACAGTCACACACTGCAGTCACAGTCACACTGCAGTCACAGTCACACACTGCAGTCACAGTGACACACTGCAGTCACAGTGACACACTGCAGTCACAGTCACACGCTGCAGTCACAGTCACACTGCAGTCACAGTCACATATTGCAGTCACAGTCACACACTGCATTCACAGTCACACTGCTGTCACAGTCACACATTGCAGTCACAGTCACACACTGCAGTCACAGTCACACACTGCAGTCACAGTCACACTGCTGTCACAGTCACACAATGCAGTCACAGTCACACTGCAGTCACAAACGACAACATCATTCTGAAGGAGCGTCTGTCAGCCCATGTGATCTTAAGGAAATACAAAACCAGTAATAAATGAATCAGACTTATTATAGGCACACGCAGCGAGGTAAGTCATATTATTCTCTCATGAATAAACTTTTCAATTTTGCACGGACTGTTTAAAAGGCCAGTGAAATCAATGGTTTATTTCAAGTGTTATTTCGTTTTTCGCGAAGACAATAGTTAGGCAATTTAGACAATGCTTAAACGGTACTCGGCAGAACCATCAGGAAGGGGTTAAAGATTCCCCCACAGTTTCAATGTCAGCAACCTCTAAAAAAGGACACTCCAGGAATCTTTGAGTGAATATTAAATATTACATTTTCTCTTCAAATTCCCCCAGTGGGAATATGTGAAAATGACCACTCTGGTGTTGCAAGAGCCACACTGAATCTACTGAGTTGGAAGGGACCACCTTTATGTCTGCTGTTGATAATATTTCGAAATAAAGCATTAATAATATGGAGGCCACATACAAGTCCAAACACCAGATCTTAAATAATGTGCGTTATCTGTCATGGTGTTTAAAAAAGTTAAAAAAAAGGAATGTAATGTGAGACATTCTAGATAAGAGCATCTACTAAATTACTGAAATGCCAGATGTAATGTGGTTTTAGTTCAGGTACCTGTTCAGGGCAGAAATGTGTGTATAAATGGTTCCCTGTTGACGTCACAATAATATCAAGCAGGAATACTCGAGCACCTTGACTGCTGTAGAATGTAGGGACTGATGCAACCAGAATATATCGACCAGATATCTCTCTCATCTCTCATCTCATCTTCAACCGCTTATCCGGGGTCGGGTCGCGGGGGTAGCAGCTCTAGCAGGGGACCCCAAACTTCCCTTTCCCGGGCAACATTAGCCAGCTCTGACTGGGGAATCCCGAGGCGTTCCCAGGCCAGTGTGGAGATATAATCTCTCCACCTAGTCCTGGGTCTTCCCCGAGGTCTCCTCCCAGCTGGACGTGCCTGGAACACCTCTCTAGGGAGGCGCCCAGGTGGCATTCGTACAAGATGCCCGAACCACCTCAACTGGCTCCTTTCTATGCAATGGAGCAGCGGCTCTACTCCGAGTTCCTCTCGGATGACTGAGCTTCTCACCCTATCCCTCAGGGAGAGGCCAGCCACCTTTCTGAGAAAACCCATTTCGGCCGCTTGTACCCGCGATCTCGTTCTTTCGGTCATGACCCAGCTTTCATGACCATAGGTGAGGGTAGGAACAAAGATTGACCGGTAGATGGAGAGCTTTCCCTTTTGGCTCAGCTCTCTTTTCGTCACAACGGTGCGGTGAAGCGAATGCAACACCGCCCCCGCTGCTCCGATCCTCCGACCAATCTCCCGCTCCATTGTTCCCTCACTCGCGAACAAGACCCCGAGGTACTTGAACTCCTTCACTGGGAGTAAGGACTCATTCCCTACCCGGAGTAGGCACTCCACCGGTTTCCTGCTGAGAGTCCTGGCCTCAGATTTAGAGGTGCTAACCCTCATCCCAGCCGCTTCACACTCGGCTGCGAACCGATCCAGGTGGTGCGGGTGAACTGGGAACGTCTGGAGGAGGCCACTGTCCGAAAGATCTTCAACTCACACCTCCGGCGGAGCTTTTCAGGCATCCCTGTGGAGGTTGGGGGCATTGAACCTGAGTGGGCAATGTTCAAAGCTTCTATTGCTGAAGCTGCGGCGGTGAGCTGTGGTCTCAAGGTCCTAGGTGCCTCAAGGGGTGGTAATCCTAGAACACCGTGGTGGACCACGGTGGTCAGGGAAGCTGTCCGACTGAAGAAGGAGGCCTTCAGGGATATGCTATCCCTCGGGACTCCGGAGGCAGTTGCAGGGTACCGACAGGCCCGAAGGGCTGCAGCCGCTGCCGTGTCAGAGGCAAAGCAGCGGGTGTGGGAGAAGTTTGGAGAAGCTATGGAGAAGGACTTTCGGTCGGCACCAAAATGCTTCTGGAAAACCGTTCGGCACCTCAGAAGGGGAAAACGGGGAACCATCCAAGCTGTGTACAGTAAGGATGGGACACTGTTGACCTCAACTGATGATGTGATCGGGCGCTGGAAAGAGCATTTTGAGGAGCTCCTGAATCCGACCTACACGCCCTCTAGTATAGAGGCAGAGCTGGAGGCTGATGGAGGGTCATCGTCAGTTTCCCTGGGGGAAGTCGCTGAGGTAGTCAAACAACTCCACAGTGGCAAAGCCCCAGGGACTGATGAGATTCGTCCAGAAATGCTAAAAGCTTTGGGTGGGGAAGGGCTGTCTTGGTTGACACGCCTCTTCAACATTGCATGGAAGTCTGGGACAGTGCCAGAGGAGTGGCAGACCGGGGTGGTGGTTCCCCTCTTCAAAAAGGGGGACCAGATAGTGTGTGCCAATTACAGAGGTATCACACTCCTCAGCCTCCCTGGTAAAGTGTACTCCAAAGTTCTGGAAAGGAGGGTTCGGCTAATAGTCGAACCTCAGATTGAAGAGGAACAATGCGGTTTTCGTCCTGGCCGGGGAACCACGGACCAGCTCTTTACTCTCGCAAGGATCCTGGAGGGGGCCTGGGAGTATGGCCATCCAGTCTACATGTGTTTTGTGGATCTGGAGAAGGCGTATGACCGGGTACCCCGGGATCTTTTGTGGGAGGTGCTGCGGGAGTATGGGGTGAGGGGGTCTCTTCTCAGGGCCATCCAATCTCTGTACGCTCAAAGCATGAGCTGTGTCCGTGTCCTCGGCAGTAAGTCGGATTCGTTCCCGGTGGGGGTTGGCCTCCGCCAGGGCTGCGCTTTGTCACCAATCCTGTTTGTAATATTCATGGACAGGATATCAAGGCGTAGTCATGGGGGGGAGGGGTTCCCGTTCGGTGGGCTGATGGTCACATCACTGCTTTTTGCGGATGATGTGGTCCTGATGGCCTCATCGGTCGGTGACCTTCAGCACTCACTGGATCGACCAGATATCACCATTTTTATTAATGATTTGGTAATCCATGCTACTCTTAGTCTATTAGACTTGACCATCATCAACAAAAACAATCAGTAATATTATTGTGATGATGACATGACACCTTAACTGCTAGTTATTTAAGTAAAACTCACAAGTTTAGTTTGATATGTTTTGGGGAAAGACTTTGTTTGCATCCAGCTACACATTTGCTCTCATCTGACAAGTTGACTCAGTGCCATTACATCAGTGGATCTCAAACTACACCAGCAGTGGTAGTAACTCAATTCCAGCCACTGAGTTGAATAAATATAACTTAGAATTAAAAAAATAAAACTCAAAATCAGTCTTTCATAACTTATCTTTGATGTCAGCTTGAAGGAATTGTTCAAATAGAATAGACATTTGCAGACTAGCGGGTTTACACATGTTTCACAAGCGTGTTTCCTCCACAGTGCTACACTTTCCCCCTAGTCGCTTCACACACAGATGTATGTTCTAATTAGCACAGGTAGTTATCTCTGTCTGAAGTTTGTTTTGGAACACAGACGCCTGTGTGGAGAGTGTACACTAACCCTTGTGGTCACTAGCCGGGGGTAAGGGGACTACGCTTAGGTAAGGATGCTGGCATACATATGACCCCACAGACTCCACATTATACAGGCACATACACTAGATGGTCATTGTGTAAACACAACACACTTTGTGTTCAATATGCCTGTACCAGTTGACAACAGGACACCCGACAACAGATTACTATAGTGGATTGCACAGGGAACTCGAATAGAGGAACATAGCAAGTGAAATTCAGGGTGATTTGTGTGTGTGTGTTTGTGTGTGTGTGTGTGTGTGTGTGTGTGTGTGTGTGTGTGTGTGTGTGTGTGTGTGTGTGTGTGTGTGTGTGTGGAAAGAAAGAGACGGAGAGTATGCTTTATATCTTTTGAGTGTTTCTATCTGATGAAGGTGTCTATATATGTGATGTGTTTCAGATGTTAGTGGTAGGCCAGCAGACATCCTCCTGTTTCCCATCAGGAAGGCTACTTTAAGCATCTGTGTAGCTACTAACAAAGTAGCAGCTCTAGCAAATGGACAATTTGCACATCACATGAACAGAAATGTCTCAACAATCCAGTCATTCTGGAGCAGCCCTTTCAGGACCTCAATTTGCCTTTAGTTTATTAAGGCCACTGCTGTGTTGTGATAGAAGTACCCCCTCTAGTGTTGGCAAGTTGACATCACAAGCTGACAGTATATTTTCAACAGTTTCAACATTTATCTTTGCTTGAACGTGAAAACAGTCAGTTTATTAAAGGATGCATTGAACGGGGAAGGGATAAAACCATCTCTTACAACTGCAATGAAGGTCAGTAAATGTGCGAAACCTGCTGGTATCTCCTCGACAGCAGGCCACCAAAGGATTCACCAATACATGAAATCCTCCCACGGTCAGTAATAAAAGCTGAACTTTTTCATCATATGAGCCAACAGCAGTAAATCTCGCAATACCTATGATACCGATGATTTTACAAAAGGAATTTTCTAATGCGGAGGTTTGAAGAGAACTACAACTAACAGCCCAAATCATGGAACCTTTTCACCTACTAAAGTCTAGGTGTTGAGTCTAACAAAGCTTCACGACTGGGCCTCACAGGGAGAAAGCCAGTGAGATGGAGAGAGAGAAAAAGAGAGGAAGCGAACGTGACAGTGGAAAAAAGATAGATCAAGAAAGAGAAAAAAGTGAGCGCAGTAAGAGCCACGTTTGTTTGATGGGACGTTGAGGCTTCTCGTCCTCCTGTGATGTATTACTTCAGAGTTGCCTGAGCGTGGCACAGCCCTGAGCGATAGTGTGAGGCTAAACAAGCGTCTCCATAATGCAGGACATAAAATACTATGGAGATTACACGGCTATCGGGATCAAGGCAGCGTGCTGTGAGTAATGAGTCTTAAAACATTAGCACTGGACGCTAGTGAGATATGAGCTCCAGTCTTGGTATGCTCTTTAGCATGGCTGGGGCCCAGTTATAAATCTGATTGATTTTTAAATGTTTTGGTGGGGATTTTGCTACATTAAAGAATTGCTGCGCCAGACAAAGAGATAGAACGCCTATAATTTTCATCTCCCTCTGAAATGAACTAATGTCAAGCGAGCCACCAACAGGATTAGTGTCAGGAGAAAATAACTAATGTCAAGCACCAACAGGACTAGTGTCAGGAGAAAATAACTAATGTCAAGCACCAACAGGATTAGTGTCAGGAGAAAATAACTAACGTCAAGCACCAACAGGACTAGTGTCAGGAGAAAATAACTAATGTCAAGCACCAACAGGACTATTGTCAGGAGAAAATAACTAATGTCAAGCACCAACAGGACTAGTGTCAGGAGAAAATAACTAATGTCAAGCACCAACAGGACTAGTGTCAGGAGAAAATAACTAATGTCAAGCACCAACAGGACTAGTGTCAGGAGAAAATAACTAATGTCAAGCACCAACAGGACTAGTGTCAGGAGAAAATAACTAATGTCAAGCACCAACAGGACTAGTGTCAGGAGAAAATAACTAATGTCAAGCACCAACAGGACTAGTGTCAGGAGAAAATAACTAATGTCAAGCACCAACAGGACTAGTGTCAGGAGAAAATAACTAATGTCAAGCACCAACAGGACTAGTGTCAGGAGAAAATAACTAATGTAGTGTCAACACACCAACAGGACTAGTAAATGTCAAGCACCAACAGGACTAGTGTCAGGAGAAAATAACTAATGTCAACCAACAGGACACCAACAGGACTAGTGTCAGGAGAAAATAACTAATGTCAAGCACCAACAGGACTAGTGTCAGGAGAAAATAACTAATGTCAAGCACCAACAGGACTAGTGTCAGGAGTCAAAATAAGGAGAAAATAACTAATGTCAAGCACCAACAGGATTAGTGTCAGGAGAAAATAACTAATGTCAAGCACCAACAGGACTAGTGTCAGGAGCACCAACAGGACTAGTGTCAGGAGAAAATAACTAATGTCAAGCACCAACAGGACTATTGTCAGGAAAAAATAACTAATGTCAAAATAACTAATGTCAAGCACCAACAGGACTATAATGTCAGGAGTGTCAAAAAATAACTAACTAATGTCAAGCACCAACAGGACTAGTGTCAGGAGGAAAATAACTAATGTCAAGCACCAACAGGACTAGTGTCAGGAGAAAATAACTAATGTCAAGCACCAACAGGACTAGTGTCAGGAGAAAATAACTAATGTCAAGCACCAACAGGACTAGTGTCAGGAGAAAATAACTAATGTCAAGCACCAACAGGACTAGTGTCAGGAGAAAATAACTAATGTCAAGCACCAACAGGACTAGTGTCAGGAGAAAATAACTAATGTCAAGCACCAACAGGACTAGTGTCAGGAGAAAATAACTAATGTCAAGCACCAACAGGACTATGTCAGTCAGGAGGAAAATAACTAATGTAGTGTCAGGAGAAAATAACTAATGTCAAGCACCAACAGGACTATTGTAACAATGTCAAGCAGAAAATAACTAATGTCAAGCACCAACAGGACTAGTGTCAGGAGAAAATAACTAATGTCAAGCACCAACAGGACTAGTGTCAAATAACTAATGTCAAGCACCAACAGGACTAGTGTCAGGAGAAAATAACTAATGTCAAGCACCAACAGGACTAGTGTCAGGAGAAAATAACTAATGTCAAGCACCAACAGGACTAGTGTCAGGAGAAAATATAACAACAATCAACATGTTATGGCTCATAGGTTAGAGGTATGTGTAGTCAACTTGTAACATGCGTGGGAATAAGGAACTTGATTGATTATTATAAGGCCTTACCAAACATAAGAACTGTACTGTACTGTACTGTAACTATTGTCATTTTTTTTACAAATATAATTTAATGTGGGCAAATATCCTCTGTCCAGTAAGTTGTATTATAGAGAGAAAAAAAAGGTATTGTCGACAGATAATGCAAAATTGCTTTTTTACATATATTATCGATCTTTATTATCTATTTTATTATCCTAACATACTATATAAAACTGACAGCAACACACAAATCAATGTTTGAAAAATTGTAATGGTAGCCTATTTCAGCCAATGAATTAAGCAAAGCAGTAACAGCCACATAGGGTCAAAGGTCATATAAGAGGTCAGGGTAAATATGAATAACAAATTACCTCATGGAAAGAAATTATACAGTTGCATGCAATAGTACAAGAGTACATTGGCAAAAAAATAAGCCATCTTTAGTGACATTTTATCCAGACATTTTATCCAGACTGCATGGTTTAGTGGTTAGAGCAGAAAGTCTCTACACACAATGTGAGTTTGCCGCTAGCCGAGTCAACGCTACTAGCCCCTACTTTGCCAGACAGAGTACAGTTTGTGTTATTAAGGACGAACTTCAACTGACATGTCAAACATCATAAATTGCTTGAAGTGTTGGACTTTCTTTCTTGTTCTCAGATCCCTTCTATGAGCAGTAACCGGCCTTCTCTCAGTGGAGGGGACATTATACTGGTCTGCAAGGGTGCCGTAAAGGGGTGGAAGGTTAGGACGATTCTAAGGGCACAGGCTGATTTAGGGCCCAGAAGAGCAGACCCCCTTTTTCTTTTCTTATTTTTCTTTTCTCTTTTTTATGCATACATTAAATGTGCTAGGGCCCCTCATACACTAAATGTGTATTTTGTCCGTTTTGACCATAGATTTAATATTTAAAAAACAAATATGTATTTACTGTTTCAGTCACACCCCTCCCCCTCACAATGGTTCATTCCACCCGCTGTCCGAGCTACGATCGCTAGTGTAGCGTGTAGCGTCTCTTGACTCTTGCTTATTGCACTTGCTATGATGCAGCGCAGACATTGACACACGCAGGCATGTCATATCAAAAGCCAGGGCATCAAAAACGGAAAGAAAAGAAGGAAAGAGAAGACAGAGAACGCCGAAGTCGACAGTATGTCACACAGTTTTTCAAAAAGAAAGGTAGCTTGCCCTATTCCTGTATTACAAAACCTTTAGAGTTACTTATTTTTGTCGCTACATGACCTGCTTTTATCTAGCTAGCCTAGCTAAAATAATTACTGAATTATGATTTATATCCAACAATAATAACATCTCTGCCTCTCTCCGGGTTATCATGCCTCGAAGACACAAGCTAAGTTTCCATCCAATTGTCAATTGAATTATCTGAAGTTCGATAAAAAAACTCATGCAAATAAAGCTGGTGAAAGTGCGTTTCCATCAAACGGCTTTAAAGCGAATAAAAACCTGTGCGTAATGACGTCACATGCTGTTTTGCGATCAAATTGGAATATCGAATTGATTTGAGACATTTATATTTCTATCTATTTTTCTTGTTTTTGTAGGCTTTGTACTCATCTTTAGACATTTTAACACCAATGACCTGATGATTCCGCTGTAACTACGCATCTGCTGTAACTTTGAATCTGCTGTCAAATTAGCCCACCAAGGTTTATTAATGAACTTCACCTCTGTGAAAAAAACATCTGCCATAGCAATTGTTTACTCAAAGACGTGATTAAAAGTTGTTTACCACGCCCACATTTATAAAATTGTTTTATTCTACTCTTATGTGTAGGACTCAACAGCTGATTTTACCCGTATCGGCACTGTACTCCAATACTGTAGATGCAAACTGGAAATCTAGTTTAAAGGTTGATCACTAAATAATTAATTACACAAATTATCAGTACAAACACTAACTGGTTGGTGTACCTTTACTTGTTATTCTGGTAACTTTTAATCAATCAGAAAAGAAATGTGATTTTGGTAATGAAATGTACATTTCAAATATTTTATCCAAAAAAATAATAACTTAAAACCAGGAAATTACAACTAATTTCGGTTGGCCCGAGGAAAACTGGTGGGTAAGTCATACAGACCAGCAGGGGTGCTGCCAGAAATTCTGGGCCCTATGGAAACCAAAATTTCTGGGCCCCCTACATTTTTTACAGATAAAATGTAACCCAATAAACATGCCCTGTATACTTTAAAAAAGATACTTAGCACATTGCATAGTTAAACCTTCTTTAGAGCACTTTTTAACAAATCCCAATTTTTATTTAACAAACCTCTGTAGAATTGGGTTGTTTGCGGTTACACACCTCCCTGGGTTAATCTCCCCCCCCATATGCAATTGTTCACCAAACCATCAAATAACGCCACGTTTAATTCAATTGTTTTGCCACTATTCTTTATTATTTCGATTTTTTTGTAGTAATTCCCATTTTTTTTTTACAAGTTTATTTTTTGACATTTTTTAAACATTGTCATGTAAATTGGGATGAAGTTAGACCTCTAAAATGTTTATTGGTTTGTCATTAGAGAGGCTTGAGGCCAAGTTATACATTTAATTAAGTTGCATTTAAATATGATAATTCTGAATATAGTCATAATAATTTTTTCCATATGTTTTTGGTTGACTACAATCAATATGTTCATTTCAACATCTGATCAAAAATAGTTTCCTTAATGGGGGAGTTTTTCTGCAAGTTACTCTACTATTACACTGAGTTCTATGTGTTATACCATGCAAAACTGACATATATATTTTTTTCAGATTTGTTGTTAGATCTCATAAAACAATCCCTAAATATGCAACAGAGGACATTGCATATTTAAACCTTTTACCTGAGTATCTGTTTTGGATGTATTACTGTGAAGAGAAGGACATTTCTTATACATAAGTAATTTAGCAGATGCTCTTACCCAGAGTGACATACTGTAGTGAGTGCCAACGTTCTCATACTGGCCCCAGTGGGAAACAAACCCACAACCTTGAAGTTGCCATTGCCATGGTTTTACAAACTGAGCAAGACAGGACCTGCAATAACATGAATAAATATACATAATAACATTCTGTCACCACAAATCTGTTACTGGGTTTAAATATTCTGTCTTTAGAAATTATTTGATCTCAGTTCATAGACAACATTTGGTTTTTGGAAAAAATGCCTCATTAAATATATTTAACAAAATAATATTTTACTCAGAATTTATTAATTTGTATAATCATTGTACAATTCAAAATATTCTGTATAAAGCCAAGCTGCTCTCGTAATTTTTTCTACTTTTCATCCATTAGCAGAATCTGTCACGCTGACTATGTCGCATAGCAAGCGAGGTGTGTGTGAGAAGAAAGGAGGCAGGCACAGGATCCGTAGCGTTGAATGTGGTTTTATATAATGTCCTCCACAGAACACAACGCAAACTAAATAGTACACACTAGTACTAGTACAAAAGAGCGCCACAGCGCGTAAATGTAAAGTGCCCAACAACTAGGGCTCAATATCTTTCAGCAGACACTCAAGATCTGTAATAGATTGGCGTGTGGCGTATAAAAACATGAAACAATACCACACAAGGACATGACCCAACAGAGGAAGCCTATATAGGAGACTAATGGGGAATGAACACCAGGTGTGTGCAATTGACAGGACTAGATACAGTGACAAATGAGGGGGCGGCGGCCGCTAATACGCCGGCAACGACGAACGCCGAAACCTGCCCCCAGAGGGCAGTGGAGCTGTGCTAGAGGGAGTCATCACAGAAACACAATCTCCAATAGAAAAAGGTAAGGTTCAATACAATTTAAGAGCACAACTTATTGTAAGAAAAGGCGAACAACAACACATCAAACATGGCATTATACAGAACATGAAAAGACAGGCACAGTACAAAGATGGAACAACTTACATCTGAGAATACGACATTGCAATGCATTGCTCTGCCCTAGAGAATTGTTTAGTCTGAGAAGGCTTTGAGAGTTTGCCGTCTCAGCTTATTGTTCTCTAGACAACAGCGTTGTGCTCTTTATTACATTGCCTCACAGCACGGCTGTAGCATCATAACACGGCTGTTGAGTCCTGTCTGCACCATATCAATAGTGCCTGGGGTTACATCAGAAAATATCTCCGATCCAACCTGGAGAACATATTTAATCCAGTTGGAAGAGCCTGGACGGATTAATAATAATATAATAATAAATATATTATATTATATAGTACTATACCGTACAAACCCCAACCATTTGACAGGTATAGTTCTGTGTTCTCTAACATAAGACTCTTGGGCTGTGTTGTGTTTCGACTGGGATAACGGAAATACCGGAGTACTGCTTGGAGTGCATTACAGGGTCAGTCAGGATATCACCTTCGGATGGATTAGTGACACTAAAACAGAGGATACCGGATTAGTATTTCTCAATGACGGCAGGCCTGTGTGTCACCTTGATCCACCTGGCATCTGTGTGTGTGTGTGTGTGTGTGTGTCTCTACAGAGGGACTGCATAAAATAAGGTGTTTTCAATGCAGCAGTGTCTCCCTCAGGTTGTACATTACAGCAGGCTTTACATTAGTCTCACTGACATGTGTCATGTTTGATATCTTTCACTGATTGGCTTTGACTCTCTATTAATTTGTTTTTAATCTAATTTATTCACGATAGGAGCACGTTGGTGTATTCTGTGGTATCATATGTGCATAAACATTCCTTCTCCATTTCTGTACTCTTACTGAACCTCTTTCTGAAGTTCCTTCGTGTGTATGTGTGTGCGTGTGGTTGGGTGTGGGTTAATTATTTGGCTTTCTTTTATCCTTAAACCATAGAGATCAGCATAATGTCATAGGTTGCTAATTTTTGCGAGCGGGTATATATGGAAGTGTTAAGAGAAGATGAGTTCTGTTTTGCTTGGTACTTTGAAAAGAGGAAAAGTCTAAGAAAATTGAAAAAAGTAGCAATAATAATGATGTGTCTGTTTCCTGTTTCGGTAGATGGAGAAGCTCTAATTTAAATCTTAACTATTTGCAAAACAGAGCATAATACCAACAGTTTAATGTTTGGTTTTATTTTAATGTTAAGTAAACTATTGCATACTCATATTTGGTCTAGTAGTGTCCCAGTCATGTCCAAACTGTTACCTTTTCAATTGCTTCCATGATATGTATCAGTTTTTCATATTTCTTCTGAAAGGAACATTAAATGCATGCAAGACCATAAAGGCCAGTTCCTTCACATTTGTTTGTGCTAAAGCATGTGTGTTTTATTATTCCAAAAAGTACGTTGAATTCACATAGGTAATAACATTATTATTGCTATTATTGCTATAACAGTTGAGGGCAGTTTGCTTCGGTGAGAACCTGATGTATGCAAGGAAATATATCCTGTGGAGGTCTGGAGACGTGTGGAAATGGTTGAAAAACATAAATTATGTTAAATTATGTAATAATTCCTGTCCACAGAGATCAATAAAATCATTGAAATTTGTTTAGCCTGCTGTTACAAAGGATCAATACCTATTTTAAAAACGAGATTGTTCTGTTGACGTGATATAGGGCTTTGCATTAGGTCCACAGCTGGGGTGCCAGAAATATAAATATCAAAGAGCTGATGTTAAGTTGCGGCTGTCAGTGTGATAGCCAGTAAACAGCAGTTAGAAAGTAAGATATGCTGTCAGTGTGATAGCCAGTAAACAGCAGTTAGAAGGTAAGACATGCTGTCAGTGTGATAGCCAGTAAACAGCAGTTAGAAGGTAAGACATGCTGTCAGTGTGATAGCCAGTAAACAGCAGTTAGAAGGTAAGACATGCTGTCAGTGTGATAGCCAGTAAACAGCAGTTAGAAGGTAAGACATGCTGTCAGTGTGATAGCCAGTAAACAGCAGTTAGAAGGTAAGACATGCTGTCAGTGTGATAGCCAGTAAACAGCAGTTAGAAGGTAAGACATGCTGTCAGTGTGATAGCCAGTAAACAGCATGTAGAAGGTAAGACATGCTGTCAGTGTTATAGCCAGTAAACAGCAGGTAGAAGGCAAGACATGCTGTCAGTGTGATAGCCAGTAAACAGCAGTTAGAATGTAAAATATGCTTTCATTTCTGTAAATAAAATAAATGGAAGAAAGTCAGTGACTCTGTAATGATTGGTCTTTAAAATGTCCTCCTTTCTTTAGAAACGACAGGGTCTGGAAAAACGAACAAGATAATAACATCCCGGCCCTAATAAGGAACAGGTGCAAACACAGTTCCCTAATCATTTTCCTCATCATTCCCCTATAAATTACCCATGCACGCTATTGAACACATTTTAGAGTGGTTTTAGGAACACCCGGATGACGTCAAACACCTCTCATGGCCGTCCCAATCACCAGATCTAACCTTCATGGGAACTTCTAAAGTGCAGCGTGGGAAGTCTATTTGTACTTCCCTCAAGGAGGGATATTCTTATTGAAGGCATGTCTTATTAATGGATGGTGGAAAATCACACCGGACACAGTTCAATATCTCACCGGACACTGTTTAACCATTCCAAGAAGTGTTGGAGCTGTTCTGAAGACAAAGGGTGGCCCCACTCCTTCGTTAAATTGCCGACATATGTAAAAGACAATTGCCTACACAAACAGAGCACAGCTGTATATTCACCAGTGATTGAATAATCTCCGACAAGAGAATTAAAAAAGTGGGCAGTAATTGTCAAGATAATTGCCACTTATTGAGGGGGAGAGCATAAATAGCTTTCTCCACTTTAGCATTAAGAGGTGATGTTATGCACAATGCAACGCAGAATACAGGGTTGTGTGTGTTTGTGTGTATGGGGGTGGGGGGTCAGAATAAAGGGTTGTGTGTGTGGGGGGGGCAGAATACAGGGTTGTGTGTGTGTGTGTGTGTGTGTAGGGGTGGGGGCAGAATATAGGGTTGTGTGTGTGTGTGTGTGTGTGTGTGTGTGTGTAGGGGGTGGGGGGCAGAATATAGGGTTGTGTGCGTGTGTGTGTGTGTTTCAGAATACAGGCTTGTGTGTGTGTGTGTGGGGGGCAGTAAATAAACAGTCCCTGTATGGATAAAGATCCTCTTAGTCTTCGCTGTAGCTGTTAAACTGAGGTCATGTTAATTAGCCAATCAATGATCAAGCCCTTGAAATGCCAACCTCATTCAAAACCGTTGTTGCACCGATAAATTTCACATTTAGAATAGCACACATATTTCTGAGCAGTAGCGGCATCTCCATCACTGTCATAGCGTTCGGTTTGTTAACAGAGACCCTATGACCCATGCTTTTAAAGAATGTGTGGTGCTTTTTGAAAACTGGAAAATGTGTCCTTTCTGCATGATCTGTAATTTCACATCGATGTGTGTCGCCTCGCAGACCAGCCAGGCTGAGGAAGGAGCATCACAAGAGCCTGCGTAGTCCTTATACTGTGGATCCCCAACAAGACAGTTGTCACTTTCTATCAACGTCCTCCCCCAGTCCGCCTCGAGTCCTCACCCAGTCCTCCCCTAGCCCTATCCAGTCCTCCCCCAGCCCTATCCAGTCCTCCCACAGCCCTATCCAGTCCTCCCCCAGTCCTCCCCCAGGCCTATCCAGTCCTCCCACAGCCCTATCCAGTCCTCCCCAGTCCTCCCCCAGGCCTATCCAGTTCTCCCCCAGGCCTATCCAGTCCTCCCCCAGCCCTATCCAGTCCTCCCCCAGCCCTATCCAGTCCTCCCCCAGGGCTATCCAGTCCTCCCCCAGGCCTATCCAGTCCTCCCCCAGCCCTATCCAGTCCTCCCCCAGCCCTATCCAGTCCTCCCCCAGCCCTATCCAGTCCTCCCACAGCCCTATCCAGTCCTCCCCCAGCCCTATCCAGTCCTCCCACAGCCCTATCCAGTCCTCCCCAGTCCTCCCCCAGGCCTATCCAGTCCTCCCCCAGCCCTATCCAGTCCTCCCACAGCCCTATCCAGTCCTCCCACAGCCCTATTCAGTCCTCCCCCATTCCTCCCCTAGTCATCCCCCAGGCCTATCCAACATTGGGTCTGTTTCGTCCCACCAAGCCCTAATCCACAATGACGTCTCTCGGCACGGACTGTTCTTTTTATTACTGCCCATGTTCCCATCTCCAATCTCTCACTCTTGTTTCTTGCCCCACCCCCCACTGCCTTATTGTTCTTCCCTGAACCACGCCCTTGCTGCTCGTATCTGTGTCACTAACAATAAAAAACGCTATGAATTTTTCTCCTCGGATAAAATAGCTGTCTGCTTTGGCACTAATGTCGCAAATGGACTTGTTTCTGTTTATTGATTTATTCTCGGCCTTGTGAGACAGTATTGTTGTGGAGGTAAACCAGAGCAAGGCCGGTCGATAGGCCCACAAAGTGGTAAACAACCAGGGGATGTTGCTCACTATAGAGGATGTGTTGATGCTGGCCTCACTGGACACATAACAGGGCTCAATGTTTTAGGAAAGGCAATGACTAATCATGTTGAAGACATCTGTGTTATACATTTTGTTTCCCCGCCATCAAGTCAAGTCAACAGTATCTCACAAAAGCGAGTACACCCTTCACCGTTTTGTAAATATTTGATTATATCTTTTTATGTGACAACACTGAAGAAATGACACTTTGCTACAATGTAAAGTAGTGAGTGTACAGTTTGTGTACAGTGTACATTTGCTGTCCCCTCGAAATAACTCAACACACAGCTATCACGACCAGAGTAATGGACCCAAATGCAGACACGGAGACAAAAACCAGGTAAGGAATAAACAATGATTTATTAACCTAGTAGGCGGGTCCGTAGACAGGGGCAGGCAAAAGTTCATACACAGATCTGAGTGAATGTACAGAGGAGCAGGCTGAATCTTGGTCGGGGACAGGCGAGAGTTCATACACAGGAGCAGGCAGGTTTGGTGTCGTAATACAGGCAAGGGTCAGGCAGGATTAGGAGAACAGGATATGAGGATAGGCCGGCTCGGAGTCGAGGGAACAGAAACTGATCAACAGGCGGGTGATAGGGCAGAAACAGGTCACAGGGAACACCAGGTAGGTACGCGGGAAACGAGTGTACAAGACAAACGATCTGGCAACAGGTAACAGGAAATGCTGACATATAAAGCCCAGGTAACAATCATTACATGGGGATCACCTGGTGGAAAGGGCTGGAGACAATGACAAGCCAGGTGAGACAGATCAGGTTGTGACATTAATGTCTAAACTGCTGGCAACAAAAGTGAGTACACCTCTAGTGAAAATGTCCAAATTGGACCCAAAGTGATAATATATTGTGTGGCCACCATTATTTTCCAGCACTGCCTTAACCCTCTTGGGCATGGAGTTCACCAGAGCTTCACAGGTTGCCACTGGAGTCCTCTTCCACTCCTCCATGACGACAGCACAGAGCTGGTGGATGTTAGAGACCTTGTGCTCCTCCAACTTCCGTTTGAGGATGCCCCACAGATGCTCAATAGGGTTTAGGTCCGAAGACATGCTTGGCCAGTCCATCACCTATAACTTCAGCTTTTTTAGCAAGCAGTGGTCGTCTTGGAGGTTTGTTTGGGGTTGTTATGATGTTGGAATAATGCCCTGCTGCCCAATAAGTTTATCCTGGTCTCATCAGACCACAGGGCATGGTTCCAGTAATCCATGTTCTTCGTCTGCTTGTCTTCAGCAAACTGTTTTCAGGCTTTCTTGTGCATCATCTTTAGAACAGGCTTCCTTCAGGGACGACAGCCATGCAGACCAATTTGATGCTGTGTGCGGTGTATGGCGCAAGGCTTAAGCACTGACAGGGTGACCCCCCACCCCCTTCACCACTCATACGTCTATTTCCCAAAGGCTACTTATGGATATGACGCTGAGCACGTGCACTCAACTTCTTTGGTCGACCATGGCGAAAGCCTGTTCTGAGTGGAACGTCTCCTGTTAAACCGCTGTATGGTCTTGGCCACCGAGCTGCAGTTCAGTTCCAGGGTCTTAGCAATCTTCTTATAGCCTAGGCCATCTTCATTCTGATCCTTTTTTCAGATCCTCATATAGTTATTTGACATGAGGTGCCATGTTGAACTTCCAGTGACCAGTATGAGTGTGAGAGCGATAATAACACCAAATTTAACACACCTGCTCCCCATTCACACCTGAGACCGTGTAACACTAACGAGTCACATGACACCAGGGAGGGACATTTTACACTGTTATACAAGCTGTACACTCACTACTTCACATTGTAGCAAAGTGTCATTTCTTCAGCGTTGTCACATGAAAAGATATAATCAAATATTCACAAAAATGTGAGGGATGTACTCGCTTTTGTGAGATACTGAATGTGTGACATAAGACGTGGTTGTCTGGAAATACTCTGGCATCAGTCATTTCCTTTGGTTATGGAAAGGTAAATTAGGACATCAATAGAATGTGTTGTATGGACACAGTTTATTGAATCTCTATGATTTCTCTATTATCTGCGATAAAACAGAGACAATAAGGATAGCAATGATTCTGATTGTTGTTTGTTCACAGAAAACTTTTACTATGATGGTCATTTATGTTAACAAATATAGTGATCCTATTTAAAAATGAAACACAACAGACGGGCCGTAGAGGAAAATACCATGAGTATAAACTACGAGTACAAACTATGAATATAAACTATGAGTATAAACTATCAGAATAAACTATTGACTATGAGAATAAACTACGAGTATAAACTATGCGAATACACTATGAGAATACACTATGAGAATACACTATGAGAATACATTATGAGAATACACTATGAGAATACACTATGAGAATACACTATGAGAATACACTATGAGAATACATTATGAGAATACACTATGAGAATACACTATGAGAATACATTATGAGAATACACTATGAGAATACACTATGAGAATACACTATGAGAATACACTATGAGAATACACTATGAGAATACACTATGAGAATACATTATGAGAATACACTATGAGAATACACTATGAGAATACACTATGAGAATACACTATGAGAATACATTATGAGAATACACTATGAGAATACATTATGAGAATACACTATGAGAATACATTATGAGAATACACTATGAGAATACACTATGAGAATACATTATGAGAATACACTATGAGAATACATTATGAGAATACACTATGAGAATACATTATGAGAATAGACTATGAGAATATATTATGAGAATACACTATGAGAATACATTATGAGAATACACTATGAGAATACATTATGAGAATACATTATGAGAATACACTATGAGAATACATTATGAGAATACATTATGAGAATACACTATGAGAATACATTATGAGAATACATTATGAGAATACATTATGAGAATACATTATGAGAATACACTATGAGAATACATTATGAGAATACATTATGAGAATACATTATGAGAATACACTATGAGAATACATTATGAGAATAGACTATGAGAATATATTATGAGAATACACTATGAGAATACACTATGAGAATACATTATGAGAATACACTATGAGAATAGACTATGAGAATACACTATGAGAATATACAATAAAATTATACTGGGCGTGTTTTTTTTCTCCGATATTTTATTTAATTATGTGGAAGAAGTGGAAAAAATGTAAACTGAACAGTAAAGGTCCTCCAGCCCTCCCTTTAAGAAGACATGACTCACAGCCTTCTCCCTACTGACTTCTCTTGGGGAGATGGGAAACATCCCTGAAGTCATTATAACAGCAGATCGGGTCAACAAAAAAGGCCAACATTAAAAATATATTTTCTGTGATAACTTGTTCTTTGTAATATTGTATCAGTGACCCAATACCCTGGCTGTCTACTGGAAATTCTGTGATTATTATCTCTGAGGGAGCCGAACAACCTGAAGTAGGACGTCTGTCAGATACATCTCTTTTCAAAATCAACGAGATTAACATCTCATGTTTGAGATAATACAGAATTGCTGGCAAACACTCGTGTACCGAATAATGGGATTCTGAATGCAAGACAGAGTACCTAAGTTATTTACAGAAAATGTCCAAAATAAGGAAGTGTGAAGAACAGACCTTTTGCTGACCCTCTGACATCGAATACGCCCCAAAAACGAATAAAAGCTTCCCTAATTTCTGCGTTTCTTTTCTATATTTAGTGACATTACTTTAACCTTTGCTTTAGTGGTTGCTAATTTTTAGCCTGTGTGTTCTGTGTGACAGGGGGACGGGGGGGGAGCGGGTGATGAGTGGGTGGTTAGGATGAGGGGGTGGTTAGGATGAGGGGGTGGTTAGGATGAGGGTGTGGTTAGGATGAGGGGGTGGTTAGGATGAGGGGGTGGTTAGGATGAGGGGGTGGTAAGAATGAGGGGGTGGTAAGAATGAGGGTGTGGTTATGATGAGGGTGTGGTTAGAATGAGGGTGTGGTTATGATGAGGGTGTGGTTAGGATGAGGGGGTGGTAAGAATGAGGGGGTGGTTATGATGAGGGGGTGGTTATGATGAGGGTGTGGTTAGGATGAGGGGGTGGTAAGAATTAGGGGGTGGTTATGACGAGGGTCAGATGATGCAACTCCACTTGTCTACCAGTCCTTAAGGCATCTCAATATAGAAATAGAAAAATGCTGGCAAACTGGCCTTTTTTATTATACTGGTAAAAACTGTTTATATTTCATTATTAACTGTTCTTTGTTATGGTTTCCGTATTGAGGCATTGTCATGCAAAATATACAGTATTGCTGTATTCCCAATATTTTGGGAAGGATGTTGTGCTTTTAATATCACAATGTTTTGTTTGTAACAACAAGAGAAGTATGTTTGTTTTTATTCACTTAAATGTGTCCAACCCAGGAATAGATGCGATTGTAAGGTTGTAGTTTACATTGTGGCCAGCAGGTGTCAACATTGGGTAACCCCAGGAATTATTCCTCCACAGGTGTTTTTAAACAGCTTTGGTAGGATTTATTAACAGTGTGTTGTGTGGGGCCTGCTTCTGCCCAACTGACCAAGGAGGCGCTTGGAAATGTAGAAGTATGTGTCAGGCTCCTGTGAGGGGGACGTCTCAGACTAAACACACAGCAGACAGACTGACCTACAGACAGACACCATCGACACGGAGGCATCCACAGATGCAGAGCAGCGTGAGAGGAACGTTCACTCTAAACTCACAGATGGGGACATTTATCACCACCCTTACCTACAGCCACCAGATCAAGGATGTGTGCCACGCAACATGAAGACAAGCCCGTAGGTGCAAACTGAGGCAGCGGATTATAACGTTCACTTGGAAATGTTGACTTCTTCAGGAGACCGGACACTCAACATGCTTCCAATGCCAGTCAGTCGGCTCAGCAGCTAGCATTTACCTACAACCCCCCCCCAGTGTTCGTGCGGACCGGAACAAGCAGGGAGTGCTTTCAAGACCAGGTCTGAATCCAAATAAAAGACCGCAGACAGAGAGGCTAAGTTCCGGACTGACGATGGTTGATAAAGGGGTCGTGGCGTCGTGCTTCTCTCTGCTCAGAGTGGTCTTACTTGGTGGTCTCTGCTGCGTGCAAGGCGGTCAAAAGCACAAGGACTCAGGCTCTGAGAGGGTGCCAGGTAGCGCACCCCCTCACCTCATCTTCATCTTGGCAGATGACCAGGGATACGGTGACGTAGGCTACCATGGCTCGGACATCCATACTCCGGTCCTGGACCAGCTGGCTGGGGAGGGGGTGAAGCTGGAGAACTACTACGTCCAGCCGATTTGCTCGCCCTCACGTAGCCAGCTCATGACCGGACGGTAAGTGGCGCATTTTCTGTGCTTTAATGGCTCAATATACATCACTGTGAATGGTCTGATTCCCATCACCCTCCTCTGGGTTTCTAGTGAGCTTTCGTCGAAACAGAGGAGTGATTGGTCAGAATGCTGCACGCTGTTGTGAGAATCAATGTATGCGTTTTTTGTTTGGAACAAATGGATGGAGGTTGTGACGTTTATTACCGACAATTATTTGCTCTCTCGTTCCGGGAATCTTTCCCATTCGTGGTTTGACATGTCATCGTCTTGGCATCGTTTTTCCGCAGGTACCAGATTCACACAGGCCTCCAGCATTCCGTCATCCGGGCACGCCAGCCGCTGTGCCTGCCGGCCGACATGCCAACCCTGGCTGAGAGGCTGCTGGGAGCTGGCTACAAAACCCACATGGTAGGAAAGTGGCACCTGGGCTTTTGCCTGCCTTCCTGCCTGCCCACAGGCCGCGGCTTCCAGAGTTTCCTGGGCTCCCTGACTGGCAGCGGTGACCATTTCTCGTACCAGAGCTGTGACCAGGCTGAGGCCTGTGGCTTTGATCTACACGACGGGAAGAGAGCGGCTTGGGAATTGAGTGGTAACTACTCTACAACACTCTATATAGACAGGTGAGGACTGCTCTTACACAGTTTACTTTACTACTTTAACACTTTCATGCATCTCCACAACACTCTATATAGACAGGTGAGGACTGCTCTTACACAGTTTACTTTACTACTTTAACACTTTCATGCATCTCCACAACACTCTATATAGACAGGTGAGGACTGCTCTTACACAGTTTACTTTACTACTTTAACACTTTCATGCATCTCCACAACACTCTATATAGACAGGTGAGGACTGCTCTTACACAGTTTATTTACTACTTTAACACTTTCATGCATCTCCACAACACTCTATATAGACAGGTGAGGACTGCTCTTACACAGTTTACTACTTTAACACTTTCATGCATCTCCACAACACTCTATATAGACAAGTGAGGACTGCTCTTACACAGTTTACTAACACTATGATGCATATGAACTGTTACTTATGTTGGTAGAGAGTGAACTATGTACAGAAATACACGTAGCCATCATACATTTTAATTACTTGCTAAAAAGTTTTTGGCTATTTCAAAAACACCACAGAGCTTATGTATTTGTATCTGTTGTGTATAAAGATAACCCAGATAGGATTGTCTCTCTTTCCAAACAGAGTTAAGAAGATCCTGAGGGCCCATGATCCCCGGACACCCCTTTTCCTGTACCTGGCCCTCCAGGCCGTTCACACCCCCTTGCAGGTGCCAAACCACTTTCTCAGGCGCTACAGTGACGTGGAGAACCGCTCGCGGCGTCACTATGCGGCCATGTTGAGCTGCGTGGACGAGGCCGTGGGGGAACTGGTGCAGGAGCTGAAGACCAGGGGCCTCTACCAGAACTCTGTTCTGGTCTACTCCTCAGACAACGGCGGTCAGCCACTCTCCGGGGGCAGCAACTGGCCCCTGCGCGGGGGGAAGGGCACCTATTGGGAGGGGGGCGTACGGGCAGTGGGGTTCGTCCACAGTCCACTCCTGAAGCAGAAAGGGAAGGTGAGCAAGGCGATGATCCATGTTTCGGACTGGTACCCCACCCTGTTGTCTCTGGCCGGGGCCCCGGTGAAGAGCCTAGGCAAGCTTGACGGGCACAACGTGTGGGGGGCTATTAGCCATGGCCTGCCCTCCCCACGCACTGAGATCCTGTTTAACATCGACCCAGTATCCAGACGGCCCGGTGAAGCGGACCACAGGACCCTGGCCCTCAACGGCTTCGGCATCTGGGACACGGCGGTGCGGGCGGCCATCCGAGCCGGGGACTGGAAGCTGCTGACGGGGAACGTCGGTGACGGGGACTGGGTGCCCCCTCAGACCATGCCCGGGGGGCCACAGCGGTGGCAGGGCATGGAGAAACGCCGGGACCAGAGGGGGAAATCTGTGTGGCTTTTCAACGTCACTGCTGACCCTTACGAGAGGTTGGACCTGGCTGAGGCACGGCCGGAAGTGGTCAAGATACTACTAGGCAGGCTGGCTGAGTACAACCTGACGGCCGTGTCCCCCCGGAGCCCCTCCGACGACCACATGGCGGACCCTCAGCTCCACGGCGGGGTGTGGACACCATGGCTGGGGGAGCCAAGCAAAGAGGTACCAGCAGGGGGCAGCGTGGAGGAAAGGAAGGGCAAAGGGAGCAGTAAGAGGAGGCAATGTAAGGTGTGCAAACTGAAAGCCCTCTTTAAAAAGGTGGGCTCCAGGATGCAGAGGTCCTCTCTCTTCTTTTAATGCACAAAAAGAGGAACAATGACATGAGAGATAAGATTAGTCACTGACTACCTCCTGGTCACCATGGCAACTGCGAGATTGATATTGAGACTGATGGTAGGATGTCTCATTCGCCCAATGACACTGGGACACCCAGGGGGGTATGTTTTTCTACTTGGTGTTTAGTTATGTGCACTCTATTTGGTGTTATTACGCACTTAACAGGCTACGCTCTACTTATAACATGCTCTTCCATTCCAAAACCCACTCTAAACAACACCTTCAGTGTGTCCAAATCCTTAAGTGGGAAGTGGCCAGAAAAAGCTCCTCACTAGAGCTACGGTACGGCACAACCAGAACCCAGGCAATGTTTGTGATGTGCGGACTCTACTGTATGTGCGTTATGCTAAATAATTGTGTTTAAATGCCCACGGTTTTGAACATGCCACATTACAGGACCCAGGTCACTTCCTAATGTGATATGTGTGCCTGTTGACTATAAGCCAGTTACTTAGGAACATATATTTGTACTGCACTTCACACACAAATGTAGGTGGGCAATCCCACATCGAGGAGGAAGACAAGCTTTCTGTTCGTTATTTCATGAAGTCTGACGGAGTGCTTAACAAGCTGCCTACTGCTTCCTTTCTCCGTCACCCGCCCAGCCAAGTCTCATCCACTCTCGTCCACTTATCCAGTTTTGTTTTTTTAGTGTCATCTTCTACAGACTCACTGTTTCTTCCAGAGGTCAGGTCACAGGGGAGGATAACTGACCACTGATGTTCAGAGTCAGAAAGAGAGGAGGAAGAGGAGGCAGAAGACCTTACAGTTGGCACATCCCTGCCTTATCGGTCATCTCCTTATTTGTCTGTGTCATTTTATGCAAACAGATATGTGACTACCGTTTGCTGCTTTCCTTTTACAAATACACTCTGACGAAACGTGTGGGCGATGTGTCACTTGTGTTGATTGCTGCGTGTATAATGTGAGCGTGAGACAAAGACTGTGTGTGTGTGTGTGTGTGTGTGTGTGTGTGTGTGTGTGTGTGTGTGTGGACGGACGGTTGCCTGCGCAAGCGTGTGTGAGTATGCGCTTCCACGAAAACACAGTACGAACCTCGCAGCTAAAACGCTGAAAGTCAAATTCGTAGATTCGCCGTGACTGCTTTCTAAATAACGCCGCTAGAGCCTTAAAACCGAAAAAACACTGGGGCCGTTGGTCCGAGTAAAAATGCATACAGTGATCTGACTCCTGTGAAGTGACACATTGGGTCCTGCAGAGAGGAAGAACAGACAGAAGCTATAAATCTACACGACGACACCCGGCACCAGACCCCAAGGCCCACTGAGAGGGGTTGACCCGCAACGACATCATAGAGATCCGTCAGGGCACCGGCAACATGAGCGGTCTGACGGGTTCCAAGGCGGGATCTCTGGCGTCGAGAACCCCTCGCGTAATTAGGCGAGAGAGAGAGAGAGAGAGAGAGAGAGAGAGAGAGAGAGAAGAGATATGTGGGCCAGTGAAGCCATGTGTTGACAACATTATGTGGTGTTGACTGTGACTACATACCGGAACGCGACTAAGCCGTTAAGTAGCAACCCGTTAGACCTGTGTAACCGCGATGATTAGGCGCGGCTCCATTTACAATATCCCATGACAAATGGTCAACTATTAACCCTTGAAGCTGCACAAACATCGCCAGAGAGAGGCTCGAGCGCATTCAGTAGCGATAATCGACTGTCGCCGGAGAAAGAGGAAGAAGCGGTGTTCTGCTGAGACTCACAGCACGTCGGGTTTGGCTGTTTCGCCATAATGACCGCGGACAACAGCTTTGCTCGTTCTTCCTCTATGCAGTGAAACAGAGCCGCACGGATACAGCGCATTTGACCACATGCGTTTTCACGCGTCTTCCTCTGAGAAGACAGACAGAGCGAGAACGGTCAAGCAGTTGGGAAGAAGCACTAAATGACTTGTCCTTTTCCGAGAAAGAGAGAGTCAATAGCATTTAATGTTGACGTTCTTGGCTCTTGGATCCTTACCCATCCTCTACTCATCAGCGATATTTACACGCCATGTCACACCTCACTCCAAGTCTCTGTTCAGTTGAAGCAGAGGCCCTCAAAAACATATTATCGTCCACCAGCCGAATTGGCGTGATTCTAAATTGAGTCACTTCACCTTAGTAGTTATCCATCTCTTTGGCCAGCTACGGCTGTAGGTATCCAGGAGACCCCATCTTGCACCGGCAAAAAAAGCACTGGAACAGGTCCACATAAGAACATGATATTTACAATTTGAAACAGAATGTGATTTTTCAGGTTTATACGGCATCTGGCTTGAAAAACATATACGATATACACTGGTGAGCCGAAGTAGAAACCATGCGTTACGTTACCCACCAGCCTACGATATACACTGGTGAGCCGAAACATCATGACCACC
Organism: Dallia pectoralis; assembly: GCA_029465975.1. Taxonomy (NCBI): domain Eukaryota; kingdom Metazoa; phylum Chordata; class Actinopteri; order Esociformes; family Umbridae; genus Dallia; species Dallia pectoralis. Next base: position 19,055,962 of record CM055730.1, read on the forward strand.
TGCGTAATATGCTGTTGGTCGTTCGCGTGCCTCTAAAACATTGCAGACCCACAGAGGCACTGTGGTCATGATGAGACTCTGAACACTCTGCAACACATTGAACCCTTGCCATCAGGGGATACCATTGACATGAAGGAGTGGACCTGGTCTGCAACAATGTCTAGGTAGGTGGCCTGTGTCAAATTGAGGTCCACCTGAATGCCCGGAGCCGGAGTTTCCCAGTAGAACATTGCCCAGAGCATCACACTTCACCGGCTGGTCGTCTTCCCACTCCTGGCAATTTCTCTTGCATAACAGGTTGAATACCAGTGCAATTTCTCCTCTTTTTCGCTTCCTCCTACCAGGAACAGCAATCCATCTACCCCTCAGCCCTCAGGCCTGTGCACGGCCTGCCGAGGGATCGTCCGACAGGAACATCACAGAAAGTGCTGCAATTAATATTGAGGCACCTCTGCACTGCTCTAATTAGACCTTCATATCAGTCTGCCTCCCTGTAATTACGGCAGAAGCTGGAGCGCAGCTCCTCTGTTCCGTGCAAATACTGTGTGATCACTGGTGGTCTCCCTCGGCAACGCCGCCTGTCTAAGAAAGTCATGCCCAGTTTAAACACAAAGAACTGCGTCTGTAAGAGAACTGCACTCACAGACAGGCACACATTGACAGACTATTTAAACGGTATGTTTTTTAGTCCTTATTGAGTGCATACTGTTCAAAGCAAGTGTCCTGAGTGAATCAAACCCACAACCATTGGCAGCCAGTGGTGTTTTAGGCATCATGCTACAATGAAAATTACCAAAACAATATACTGTACACAGGAACAGATGGACAGAACCTTATTCAAATAAACCAAACGCACACGTGTACAAAATCTACGGGGATTGGCACGGACTTAAATACTAATACTACTGGCAAAACATGAATGTGAGAAAGTTGACCTTTAAAATGTTTTACCCTAAACTTGTATCTCGACCAGCGTGTTTACAAAACGCCATACTAAATTGAAAGTCCGATCAGCAATCGAGAGAAGGTCGAGCTGGCCAATAACAGATCTACTTGCATGACTAGTTTTAATGACTGGTTCACAGCCACACTATTCTGTTGTTAGGGTACACCCACACCATTCCAACCAGGAAAAGAGGCGAGCTAACATAATTATGTATTTATTTGTAAAGAAATGTCAGTGATTTTGTATGTTATTGTAGGTCATTTGTATTTAATAGTAACCTGGAAACAATACTGAAGCACATTAATGCGAGATGAATGAGGGACATGGGCGCTATGGGGCCAATACAGGAGAGGAACTAGAATGGTCAAAACGCATTTGGTCGTGATAAAACCCTATCCAATGTTGTGTTTCCTGCTGATAGATTCTTTTTAACCAACAAAATCAGATTTTTTGTAGTTCAAATGTTTGGACTGGTCTGAAAAATGTGTTGGAAGTCTGCATCACTCATTTTATGTTCCAATACAGCGTCACCTTTAGGTCTAGACCACAGTGATTGCCCTCTCTTGAAGCAAAACGCTGTACTGACATCCGTTGCACGGTCACCAGGGACACCATCTCGCGTTACTTGTCTCTACCTCAAATAACACCACCGGCGTCAGAGACCGCTCATGATTCGAGACTGCTCAATTGAAGAAACAACGCCGTCATTTTTTAATCTACGCCGGCCCAATCCAATCAGACGATTGGCTGCAACCAGTGGAGTGGTGCTCACTCACACCCATACACGTCACTGGGATATTTTATGGTCAGGGCGGGGCTGTTGGGGATACTGGAAAACGAATCTGCTCCTTTTTTGCTCCCGTCCAGACCAGAAAACAATCACCAGTGGCCCTCAGGAGCACGTTATCCGCATGATGGGGCAATAAGAAAATGAGATTGGCCACGCCCCGCCCCGTCAGACAGGGGGCGTGTCCTCGAGTGAGCTGTCTCGGTTCCTGTGCACAGTCTCTGCTCCGGCTACAGCCACTCTCCGCCTCCCCACCCACTATCTGGTCTTCAGTGAGCTGTCTCGGTTCCTGTGCACACTCTCTGCTCCAGCTACAGCCACTCTCCGCCTCCCCTCCCACTATCTAGTCGTCAGTGTCTCTCTTTCCCTCGGCGTTAGCGAGATCTCTCCTCCCGAAACCCGAGCAGAGTCACGGAGACCAGAGGCGACAGATACCCTCCTGCACAACAACATGGCTGCAATTGTAACCTCGACCCGATTTACAGACGAATATCAGCTGTACGAAGAGCTCGGAAAGTAAGCGACATTATATCCTGCCACTATCTCATCCTATTATGCATCTATGTGTTGTCCTGTAGGCTTCTGCTCTGTCACCGTGCGTGTCTATTGCGGTCTGGAAATATTCTGTAACACTGGGAGAGCACGGAAGGAAGAGGCGATTGCTTCAGTCGAACGACATCCTATTAAAATCCTCTACATGTTGAACTTGTATTGGGGGCTCGAGCCTGCATGCGATGTGTGTGTGTGTGCGGAGTTTACCAATGCATCGGTGTGTGTGTGTGTGTGTGTGTGTGTGTGTGTGTGTGTGTTTACCAATGCATCGCTGTGTGTGTGTGTGTGTGTGTGTGTGTGTGTGTGTGTGTGTGTGTGTGTGTGTGTGCGCGGAGTTTACCAATGCATCGGTGTGTGTGTGTGTGTGTGTGCGGAGTTTACCTATGCATCGGTGTGTGCGTGTGTGCGCGGAGTTTACCAATGCATCGGTGTGTGTGTGTTATATAGCTATTGGGGAGACCTTCACGACATCCGCGTAGTGTTTGTCTCTCTCAGGGCGACACCTTTTCATAAAAGTTATTTTATATGTGACACATTTGCGACCCCCGTATAGGCATCTTTATTATTCCAGGTATCTTTATAGAGGCATCTTTATTATTTTAGGTGTCTTTATAATGTCACTTTTCTGTGTCCAGTATTATTTCTAGTACCAGTGAGTAATGCTGCCCATGTAGATGTGTGCACTGTAACTAAACATCTGATTCACACAGAAGACAGAAGTATATATTATTATTACATATATATATATATTATGTGACCCGTATGTGTTATATTTTTTAGTTATCAGTGGCTCGTGGGTATGCATGCAACCGCACATATAACAATTATTTTCCGGTTTCACGAATGCATGACGATATAAAATCGATAGTAGACTTGTGATTGGAGTGCGACACGACCTAGTGACCTGCAGCTCACCGTAACCTGGGATGTTTTCCCATGTTTTTGTTGTTGTTTGGCTGGTGGCGGTGATGCTCGTGTTGCTTCTACATAGTATAGGCTTATGACTCGGCCATTACAGTTTCCTCTAAGATGACTTATAAGCAAAAGCAACGAATGCAGGAGACACACAGAGAGCTGCGTGACACATTTAACTACAGTTTCTGGTATTAAAATCTAAGATATTAGGTTATTATATATGCGATAGGTCTACACCTTCATGTCATTATGTAACCTATTCGTATGGTAAAGTTTCTAGTCTGACAGATAAGTGTGACAGGCAAGAGTGTAAGCAATGATGATTTAACACTCTGGTTTATATTTTGCCATTTTTTCTGGGGAATGGGGATTTTGTGTAGTTTGTGACTTAAATTTGTGGCCAGTATTGGGCATTTTCACTGATGTTTTATGTGTTTTTATTTATTTGTCTCATTACAGGGGTGCCTTCTCCGTTGTCCGACGATGTGTTAAAAAGTCCAATGGGCAGGAATTTGCTGCTAAAATTATCAACACGAAAAAACTCTCAGCAAGAGGTAAGACGTGTAATATTGAACCACTATCAATGCTGTGTACATTGTTTGTGAACATTTAGATACACAGCAGGGTTCGGAAGCATATAGATCAATAAACATTCTTAATTTTTTTGGGGGGGGCTATATACATAATCTATAATTGATACACTTTTCTCCCATCAATCTATACAATACCCCATACAGAGAACATGTTACACATTTGTTGAAAAAAATATTTTGAAAATATTTCATGTGCATGAATCCTTTTAATCAGTAAGGACGCCATTGACAGAGATCTCAGCTTCAAGTTCTGTTTGGGTCTGTCTCTACCAGCTTGCACATCTGGATTTGGGCAGTTTCCACTTCTTCCTTGCATATTACAAACTTGGCAAATAAACATGATTCTGATGAGCCGTCCCTTTTTTCACAAACATATTGTTTGGCAATTAGGCCTAATCGTTTGATATTGGCCTCATCAGGCCAGATTATTTTGGCCTCTCTTACTCTGAAGTAGCCATTCTAAAGTCCTTTTTGGTGGAGTGCTTCAGGAATGATTGCCCTGATGGCAGGTTCTCCCACGTCTGCAAAGGCTGATCGCAAAATGCATCTGAGCTCAACTTTTTTTGAGACAGGTTCTGAGTACCTCGGGGCGGCAGTGGCTCAGTGAAATTGTCGAGGTTTCCATGACCAAGACACCTAACCCCAGCTGCTCCTGGCGAGCCTGCAGTCGCCCTGCATGGTAGACGCGGTCGTCAGTGTATGAATGAGTGAATGTGAGGCCGGATCTGTAAAGCGCTTTGGATAAAAGTGCAGCATTTACCATTTACTTCCCATTTTTAATTGTAAAAAATTGGGCCATATTTATTTGCAATGTGCAGAAAGTGAAAATTGAATTCTCGCCCAAGCCACTGTACAGAAATGCAACAGGTCAGTGTTTTCTGTCTACTCTGACTTTTAAGACATTTCAGCAGACCAGAGGAAAGGTTTGTGCAAACACTCCAATAAGAGATCAATTGTGGCGTTGTAAGTGTTGTCGTTATTGGTTTAAAGCATTACCAATGAAAGCACACAAAGGCACTCAGTTTTAACTTATCAACTGACCTATAATTGCATTATGCCAAGTGATACGTATGTCAATTTGTCAATCAGTGAGTCCACGGGTCGCGTGGTGTTGGGCCAACTTTTATGGGGAATTTCTTCTCTGAGCTCTTTTTTTCATTGAGATAATGACACGATGTCACGATGTTCCAGTCTAGTTACTGTGCCTACCAATGTTTGTGTGTTGCTTTATTTGTTTATACTCTGCTCCTGCCGTGAGCAAACCAGTGTGACGAATGCATGCGGCCCAAGGCTTTTTAAAAGTATCTGGATAACCTTTGTCTCGTAATCGCTGTGGTCACAACAATCCTCTGGGGGTTACGAAATGTGTTCGTTGTTATTTTCTCCAAAGAAATCTGGACAATACCTATGTTAAGAGGTGATCTTTTAAGATGTAATTCCGAAACAATCGACAACCTCACGCCTTATCGCCAGACTATTTTTACATCTCGGTTAACGACCGAGATAATTGAATCCATAATCCCTCCACCTTGTGAGATACCCCGATCGAAGCCACGGCGTCCAGTCAGAGGAACAAGTCCTCTTGGCAGGAGGTGACTGACACACGTTAGCGTCGATACGTCACCCGCTCTAACGAAGCCATCGGCTCGGAGGTCTGCGTCGGGATACGTGAGACCTGGCCAATCAAAAGGCTCAAATGGCTGTGGCGCAAAAGGCTCCTGATCTATTTGGGGAAAGTGGACACAACCGATGCGTGTGCGGTTATTGTCTGGGCCCCATCTCCGGTTCGCACTTGACATCGGGCTGGAAATATAATTAGAGTTTTGAGCCTCGCCACTTTCCTTCTGTTGAAGCACCAGGGTTTAAACGGCCGTGACTAAAGGGCACCGATACGTAGAGCGGCTACCGCATTCGTGTTAGGATAGAATAATGCCGCGAGTTCGTGTTGGATTTGCACGTTTATAGGGCCGCCGCTTTTGCAGCCCTTCTCTGAAACATTGTAGCTGTCTAGTCCATCCACACTGCGGTTAATATGGCCCCACTGACATATCTGGAGTTAACTTTATTCAGGGTCACAGGGGGGTTAGTGGAGTTGTATTTTTACAAGCACTGCGGATGTTAGCCCGGTGCTCTCCAGCGGAGACGCTGGTTAAATTACGACAGGCCACCTTTGCCCCGATTTGTCACAGTCTCGATGGACGGGAGAGTGAACAAATGATTTCTTCAAAACTACCTTAACATAACAACAACAAGTAATTGGATCTGCTGTGTTTCAGCTGTGTCTGGCAGAGATCCTGTGAAGTAACCAGGCAACGGGGGGATTGAAGCCGTTCATGGCTGGTATAAAATGAGAGGAAATGCTCCAGTCCAATTGAGCTGAGCAAAGAACGGAGGGCCAACCTAAGCCAGAGCCTCTTACTCCCCCTTAATGAAATCTCCCTACACTTCTTTATGACCACTGCCCTTAAAGGGTTAATGTGAGATGTTGGCGACTAAGCCCTTTATCTACTTATCTAGATTTAGATGAGCTATAGGAAACACGTTTCACTCGTCGCTGTGTGCAATACAAAACGACTTGAATAGTATAAAGTTAACAAACATATACTGGAACGCCATGGAATGAGTTAGCTGATTGTGCAATAGTTAGCTCTTATCACTGCATTGTATCTGTGTTCCATACAGGTATCTGTTTGTCCATTTGCCAACTGACATTAGCTGCTAGCTAACTAGCTAGCCAACTGACAAACAGCGTCAATAGAAAAAGTGGATTTATACTAAAACCCCACATTCAGTTTAAGTTAAGCGTACGATGGCTTTTGTTCTGTATGTTGCATTGACATCCTCACTATAGCTGCGCTGTCAGCCTACAAAACACGCTGGGCTGACCAAAAAAAGAGTTAAAGCCTTTAAAATCTCTGATCTGGTGACACCTCTGTATCTATTATCTGTGGTATTCCAAAAATAATATGCTAAAGCTTTATTTCTGCTTGTTCACACTATCTTATTTGTTTATGCCTGCATATCTTACAGGGTGATACCAAGTTTCACAAGGAAACGGTGGTTACAAACACAAATCTCTAAATTTGGACTCAGACCAAAGGACAGGTTTCTACCGGTCTAATGTCCAGTTTTCAAACCTTCACAGTTTTTGTATTTTGTTTTGTATTCACCCACCATAAAGTAAGTTGCTTCTTTAAGCAGTTTTTGGCATTGCATAGACTTCAGTACAGACAGTACAGATAAATATGTACACCAACCCTGCGATGTCGCAACACAAATTATTTGCTCAAAGGCACCTAGACGGAAATAAATTCCATAAATGAACGTTTACAAGGTGCATCTGTTAATTGAAACGCATTCCAGGTGACTCATGATCTCATGAATCCGGTTGGACGTATGTCACGTTTGTGCAAAGCTGTCCCCAAGTGAAAGGGTAGTCACTTTGCAGAATCTACAATCTGAAATGCATTTTCATCTGTTGAACACTTATAGGGTTGCGTACTACACAGTCCCATATGTGTTATATAGTCGTAGTTACAATTATTCAACAATTTGCTGCATGTAATGTCCACTGCTGAACCTGTTCGCCGAGGTTGAATGGCAGTTAACAGCACACCTCTTGTCTGCAGTCTTCAGACTTTCTATCTGATCGCTGCAGGAGAGGCTGGCCGCTACATGTCACTCTACCACAACTGTTCAAATGGCGTCGTCCATTAAACGGTGCCTTGGCGGTTTGCTTTCAACCGAAACCCTTCATTCCAACCCTGTAACACACAACGCTTGACACAATACCTGTATAAGTACATATTTCTACTGTTGCAAAATATTACATATCATCACGCCTTCATTATGCAAGATTATGTCATTGCACTTTCTTAGCTGAACATGTATCTGTGTATGGTGTATCTGTGTATGGTGTATCTATGTATGGTGTATCTATGTATGGTGTATCTATGTATGGTGTATGAATGGTGTATCTATGTATGGTGAAAAAAAGTTGAATGTTTTCAGATCATAAATCAAAGCAAATATTAGATAAAAGGCACTCTGGGTGAACAAACACAAAATATTCATCCAAATGTAATAAAAGTTATGCAATAAGTAATATCTGTGTGAAATAAAGTGATTTCCCCCACAGACTTGTATGTAATCATATTTGATTACACCAACTGCAGTAGCGATAACCGCTAATAAACGCTTCCTGTAGTTATTGATTTGTCCGTAATGGTGCACTCCTCCATGCCAAACCGCTTTACTTTAGAGACATGTGGGGTTTTAGACATTAACTGCTCATCTCAGATCCTGCCACAACAGCTAAATGGGATTTTAGGTCGGGACATTGACTTGTCCATTCCATATCCTAACATCTTATGTTCCTCAACCGCTCTGATCTCGACTTGCTTGTGCGTTTCGGATCGCCGGGCGTACTGTCGTACTCGTTTACTTTCTGCGGACACCATCTTTAACACAGCGGTATATGGGTTCCAGTATATGGGTTCCACTATATGGGTTCCACTGTATGGGTTCCAGGGGCTGCCTTCCCTAGCTATCTGAACCGTCTAGTCGTGCACGTCTGACCACCACACTACATGAGGTGAACCGTATACATCTGTGTGTGCCTGCCTGTGTGTGTGTGTGTGTGTGTGTCATTATGGGGGCCGTTTTGAAATGTTCCCTGTCACTCGTAGTGTTCGCTGTGGGCTAGCTGGGTAATATGAGCTGGGGGAATGGGCTCAGCAAGCTGGACGACTCTACATGCTCGGCTGAATGGTCCTGGGTGATGTTGTACGCCTGCCTGGCTAGCTGGATGAAATGATAGGACCCTTTACTCTGAGTCTGAACAGTCTGAGAAGAGAGAAGAGGAGAGACGTCGAGAGGAGAGACGTCGAGGGCCTGGATGCTGTGAGGAGGCTGATGGAACTGTGCTGCTGAATAATTGACGCTAGCACAAGGCTGTGCTGCTTAGAGATGGAAAAAGAGAGCCCTCTACCCCCTTTCTAGCTGCATCTCCCCTTTTCCCCCTTCTCCTCCCAATCCGTTTCTCCTTTTCTCCCCCGTTTTCTTGTCGTCTCCTCCTTCCCTGATCAGCAGACATATCGTGGATCAGACATGCCATCAGGGCCTTGACAAGCTTCTGTAGCGCTCTGGTAAAGAGATTGGTGGAGGCCTAAAAAAAGCGTAGCAGGACCGGCGGTGGTGAATCTTTAATGGGACAAACGGTGAATGTTTAACGACACCAAGCCTGCTGGGTCCGCGCATGCGCGTGTCACTGAGCGCTTATGGATTGTGGGTATTTCTGTTTTAATCTGAGGTGATCAGTTACGGTGTGTGCATATGGAAAGGTTATCATTTGCATTGTTTGAACATGCGCGTCTTGACTATAGACGCGCATGAACACGGTCGGTATCTATCGGCTAGTCTACTGATGTCATTCAAAACAGGAAAAGACACACAGACTGCCTGCATAAGCAAATTCCTAGCATGTTTGCGACTGAACACATAATGTTCCTTTGGGTCACTGCCCGTCTTTCTCTTCCTCAGCATCTCTTTCAGCGCGGCCCCGTACTCTCCTGACTCAGACACTGACCTCCCAAATTAAGTGCTCATTTGTTCCGTATTACGGAGCGTTTCTTGTGACATTCCATTCCATTAGACTACATTCTATTACGCTGTATTACATTAGACCGTATTAAAGTAGGCTAGTTGGATTGATTATTTCCGCTGGGTTCCTTATGAGTTTCTATGTGGTCAATTGTGTGATTTGTTTTTCTTTCTGTGTTTGTGTCTTGAGGGAGTCTGAGCTAATTTATGTTTCCCAAATGCCTTTCGCTCCGCGTGTCAGTTCTGTACTGCTGTTGCATATGGAATCCATCTCGACATGGAGACTGAATGCCTGGCACAGAGTAAGAATCTAGTTGGTCTGTTTTCTCCCTCAGAAACTGAAATTGGGTCCCTCTCCCCCTCTCTCCCTCTCGCCCTCTCACTCTCTCCACCCACCCGCTTGGCTGAAACCCCAACCCCCGGAGATGAAGGAATGTGTGTGTGTGTATGATCCGGGAAGTATACGACTCCTCACAAATTAAAGGGTTGAGTACTGATTAGTGTTTGGTGGCTGGACATGGGGATTTATACGAACGGTTCAGTTCGATTTACCCAGGTAGAACTGACGAAGCGTCACACGGAAGTTCTGTTGTTTGCTACTTAACAAAGAGTAATGGCTCTTTGCTTGTTACATCATGTTTTTCTTTGTCCAATACCAAGATAAAGGCTTTTTGGCGTTGGAAATTGTATCATTAGATTAGATGTTGTTAGGGAATTTGGTAAGTTTTATGTGACTCTGGAGTCTCTTTCAGTACCCTTGAAGAATCAAGGCACTTCCTGAAAAGTGTGCCAATTTTGTCTGTATATATATATCCCTCTGCCTAACGCTCATTCTGTGGTTGGCTGTATTAGTTCCTTTCTAGTGTGTGTCTGTGTGTGTAGCGTTCTAGTAGATATCGGTGTTTCGTAATAAGCCTGCGAGATCAGACAATTACTGTGGATATTCATTCCTCTGAGGCACAGAACAGGGTAACTCCAGTGACTCCAGCCAGATACAAACTGCTTAAACTACTGTTTATGTTACTAATATCACAACCACTACTGTATCACTACTGCTGCTACTATCATTACTACTACCAACATGACTACTACTACAGAACATCTACTAATAATACTACCACTACCATTACTACTACCAACATGACTACTACTACAGAACATCTACTAATAATACAACCAACATGACTACTACTAAAGAACATCTACTAATAATACTACCACTATCATTAATACTATCACCATGACACCTACTATGACAACTACTGCTAATAATACTACCACTACCATTACTACTACCAACATGACTACTACTACAGAACATCTACTAATAATACTACCACTACCATTACTACTACCAACATGACTACTACTACAGAACATCTACTAATAATACTACCACTACCATTACTACTACCAACATGACTACTACTACAGAACATCTACTAATAATACTACCAACATGACTACTACTAAAGAACATCTACTAATAATACTACCACTATCATTAATACTATCACCATGACACCTACTATGACAACTACTGCTAATAATACTACCACTACCATTACTACTACCAACATGACTACTACTACAGAACATCTACTAATAATACTACCAACATGACTACTACTAAAGAACATCTACTAATAATACTACCACTATCATTAATACTATCACCATGACACCTACTATGACAACTACTGCTAATAATACTACCACTACCATTACTACTACCAACATGACTACTACTACAGAACATCTACTAATAATACTACCACTACCATTACTACTACCAACATGACTACTACTACAGAACATCTACTAATAATACTACCACTACCATTACTACTACCAACATGACTACTACTACAGAACATCTACTAATAATACTACCAACATGACTACTACTAAAGAACATCTACTAATAATACTACCACTATCATTAATACTATCACCATGACACCTACTATGACAACTACTGCTAATAATACTACCACTATCATTAATACTATCACCATGACACCTACTATGACTAACTACTACTAATAATACTACCACTATCATTAATACTATCACCATGACACCTACTATGACTAACTACTACTAATAATACTACCACTATCATTAATACTATCACACCTACTAATACAGCTACTACTAATAATACTACCACTATCATTAATACTAACACCATGACACCTACTATGACAACTACCACTAATAATACTACCACTATCATTAATACTATCACAATGACACCTACTATGACAGCTACTACTAATAATACTACCACTATCATTAATACTATCACCATGACACCTACTATGACAACTACTGCTAATAATACTACCACTATCATTAATACTATCACCATGACACCTACTATGACTAACTACTACTAATAATACTACCACTATCATTAATACTATCACCATGACACCTACTATGACTAACTACTACTAATAATACTACCACTATCATTAATACTATCACACCTACTAATACAGCTACTACTAATAATACTACCACTATCATTAATACTAACACCATGACACCTACTATGACAACTACCACTAATAATACTACCACTATCATTAATACTATCACACCTACTAATACAGCTACTACTAATAATACTACCACTATCATTAATACTAACACCATGACACCTACTATGACAACTACCACTAATAATACTACCACTATCATTAATACTATCACAATGACACCTACTATGACAGCTACTACTAATAATACTACCACTATCATTAATACTAACACCGTGACACCTACTATGACAACTACCACTAATAATAATACCACTATAGTTAATACTATCACCATGACACCTACTATGACAACTACCACTAATAATACTACCACTATCATTAATACTATCACCATGACACCTACTATGACAACTACCACTAATAATACTACCACTATCATTAATACTATCACAATGACACCTACTATGACAGCTACTACTAATAATACTACCACTATCATTACTACCACTACAGCTGCATATCTACTACGATTGTTTCTATTGCTACTATCATTACTACTAGTAGTACCCACAACCATCACTGCTAATAGATCTACTACCTGTTCAAATGCAATTGCCTGGCATTTGTTAATTGGATGACACACGCTAATTGTATAACCTTGTGACCACCGATCATGAATGAAGATTAGAAAAATGTGCCTGAGGGAAAGCAACAGCATGTGATGGATTGTTTACTGCAGTTGCTAGGCAACGGAACACCGTCTCCAGCCGCATCAGACAGTGCAAAGACGGAAATCCGTGTGCCTTTCAGCTATTTGAACGATTATAGCGATGACCAGGGGCATTTGCCTAACAAATTACCACGTTGACCACATTTGCCTGACAAATAGCATAACCTGAAATTCCATGACGGTCACAGCCATAATCCTATGCAAAATGGATTCTGACTGGATACCCTGAATCTTTCAACTGTCCTATTGTTCGCTTTTGACCAATCGATCAAATTTATGTTAATTCTGAGACTGACCAATAAAGGTTGTCGTGGGGATGGTGAAATGTGCAAGCTGGGATCCAGATGACCGTATACGCATTTGTGGCCTGGCTGGTTACTTAACCACAGAATCAAAATGTATTTTGGACCTGCTGGTATTGGTTTTGCTTGTCCTTAATAATGTTTAAGAGATAGAAAACTTACTTACTGTTACTATATCTAGATAATACAACAATATACATGATACTTAAAATGTCATTGTATAATGGGTTTATATTTTTGAAAACTTGATTGATTACATAATTGGGGACGATTAACAAAATACCTACAGATACTGTAGGTTGTAGGTTAACCTTTCCTGTAAAGTCCTCTGCAGCACAAGTTGTTCACTTTTGGGGCAATGTTTTATTTAAACCTCCGCTACTATCAATGAGGAAAGTTTATTTTTTGGCCAAAAGTCAATTTAGGTTTTATCTTTAACAGCAGGTTAACAGTGGACTAACAGTTACCTGCTACGGCCAGCTAGCAGTTCAGTATCAATATCCCTACACTGTGTGTACTCGCCAAAACCCCAGCTCGACTGCGCCTCTTCATCTCCATCATTTTTGACCCTGAGATTTAAAGCTCCACCCGTCCCGCTCGGCCCTCAACCTCCATTGTGTCAGGTTTGTTTAAATAGAGCCCTTAATGGTTCCATAAATGTGTTAGTGGCCGCTGTGCTGTTTGATAGCTCCGTTTATATGCCATCTAAAGGCACAGTGGAGTGTTTATTGGCCTGTAGGCTACAGTGATCTGGGCTGACACCAACACTCCCTATGGACAGGATTACAGCAGCTAGCAGTGTGGACTCCTGCTGCTGGACAATCTGCTGGTTATTGTGGCATGTTTCAGCATGTCAGGGCCACAAACGACGGCTACTAAATAGTACAGTTTCTCTGCGTGGCCTTGTTAATAGTTTTGGTTTGACTAAAATGAGATTAGACAAATGAGCAGGGCGTTATCGGCCAATACGGCCCTGACTTGACACTTTTTTGTCCCTGTCGGAAATATTTGTCTAAATTACGCCTTCCACCTGTGACTGTGCAAACCTATGCAAATACATTTCACTTTGCCTCCTCTGAGTAAATATTGATGAACCTTTTGGTGTTATTATCTCTGTGTATATCTTGGCTCCCGTTTGACTGAGAGCTTTTCCTAGGAGGATGTAGGTGTGGTCAGCCCCCGTCTTGTTTGTCCAAGATAAAAGTGGCACTTGAATATCTTGGCCGGTCGCCCCAAGGTAGCAGCCATATGTGGACACATCACTGGGGGGCTTGTTTGGGGACGGGCCCCAGGGTCACCGCCCGTTCGTCCGGTGAGAACAAACTGTCCGACCCAACTATAACCTCCGCAAGGCTGCATCCCAGCCAGACACTCTGCCTTCTGAGCATTCCTAATGACGCATGTCCTCAGCGTGCCCTCTGATTCGCTACGTATGAGTGAATGTGTGCGGGTGTGGAAAGGGACGGATATTACCGGAGCTGAAAGGAGCTCCAGCCCCATCACCGCCCAGCATGACGTCATGCAGCTAGGCAACACCGTAGGGTCACTCGGGGGTGATAAACGATGATCAGATGCATCACAACCATATTAACTAAAGACATTTGTGTTTGGGTATTATTACTATCCGAATGTGGGCTGTCAGCTCTGGACTGTGTATTTATTGTGGAATGTGGTCTGACGCAAATCTTCGCAACTGACCAGCTCGAACCTTCGTTTAACCAACACGACAGTTGGAAGAGTGCTTATTTGGGCTCTCTAGTCTTACCCCGGGGACCTCTCCAGGTTCAACCTTGACCTCAGTCTGGCGTCTCCTGGTGGATGGACAGCTGTGGAACGGGATTTTTGTCACCCTGCAGCCAGTTCGCCCTATGTGCCATGTACAGCCGGGAGTTTGTGTGTTTTCTTGTCTGCACTAGTGGCCTCATTCAGACAATTATTGTGCACAGCGTGTTGACAAGACTGCGTTTCACTTGGTTGCCCATAATGTGGGTGCTGCATACATAAAGCTATCCAATGTAGTGTGGCATATTTGAAGGTTGGGTGAAAGGAGGGGAGGTTGGGTACACAGGCCTCACCACACATACTGAAACATATAGCACAGGCAACCATTACCACAGGCCTCGCCACAAATACTGAAACATATAGCACAGGCATCCATTACCACAGGCCTCACCACACATACTGAAACATATAGCACAGGCAACCATTACCACAGGCCTCGCCACAAATACTGAAACATATAGCACAGGCATCCATTACCACAGGCCTCACCACACATACTGAAACATATAGCACAGGCAACCATTACCACAGGCCTCACCACACATACTGAAACATATAGCACAGGCATCCATTACCACAGGCCTCACCACACATACTGAAACATATAGCACAGGCATCCATTACCACAGGCTTCACCACATATACTACTAAAACATATACTACAGGGATCTATTAACAAAAGTGTCACCACATATTCGCTGTGTAAATGGCCTTCGATATTTGGGACAGAAAGCCGTTTATGAATGACTACAATGAAGTTTTGATGTCAGCTTTTATGTCAGGGTATTTTATCAATATATATTTTTTTCAATACATAGAACAGAACATGTCAAAACAAAGCACTTACGTTTAGTATTGGTTTCCATATCCCTCCTTAGAATGCTGTAATCTGTGTCCTGTAGACATCAACAGAAACTGGGCATCTACCCTGCTGACGACTTGGTTTCAGCTTCAGCAAATGAAAAGCATGTTCAATTGAATTAAATTCATTTAAATGTTTGCCCCTGAAAACTCTAGGTGATATGGCAGTATGTTTGAGAATTGTATTGCTGGATGATAAGGTGGATTTAAGCCAGTCCCAGCAACACACTTGCCCCAAAACACCCTCTCAACAATGTATGCCAAAG
Organism: Dallia pectoralis; assembly: GCA_029465975.1. Classification (NCBI taxonomy): domain Eukaryota; kingdom Metazoa; phylum Chordata; class Actinopteri; order Esociformes; family Umbridae; genus Dallia; species Dallia pectoralis. Next base: position 19,071,807 of record CM055730.1, read on the forward strand.
GCCTTCATTCTCCACTCTTTTTCCTTACTATCACTGTGGCACACACTATTAATATTTGCTTATCTGTCCAAATGTTTTCCATACTTAACATGGTCTGTCGAAATCTTTATGAAAATGATAACCTAGCATCCTGTGTTTGATGCTAACTTGTGCTTTTCAACTTGCAGTAAAGAACCTATACTAATGGTTGCTTCGAAAACATTCAAACCTACCTCTTTATAATATACATGAGAAATTGTTGTGTACTTTCCATCTTTGTAGTGATGCTCATCGACGTGTCTTTGGCGCCCAACACCCTCAGCAGATTGTGGTTTGTCCCTCCTCAGAACACTGTTGGTAGGAGGAACTAACCACTGCTGACCGGGAGCACCCCACAAGCATTGTCGTTTCAGTGATGCTCTGACCCAGTCGCTCGGGTCTCCTTTCCGTTTCATCTGCACCGACTGATTGTTCGTTAACCATCTAATCTACCCAGACCCTGACATGTGTCCTTGTTAGGAGATAATCAACATTATTTGCATCCCCTGTGAGTGGGCATAATGTTTTGGCTCATCAGTTTATGTGTGCATGCACATTCTGTGTGTGTTCCTGTGTGCATGAGTGTGTGTGTGTTCCTGTGTGCATGAGTGTGTGTGTGTGCCTGTGTGTGTCTGTGTGCATGAGTGTGTGTGTGTGCCTGTGTGCATGAGTGTGTGTGTGTGTGTGTGTGTGCCTGTGTGCATGAGTGTGTGTGTGTGTGTGTGTGTGTGCCTGTGTGCATGAGTGTGTGTGTGCATGAGTGTGTGTGTGCACGTTCTGTGTGTCCATGAGTGTGTGTTTGTCTGTGTGCATGAGTGTGTGTGTGTGTGTGTGTGTCTGTGTGTGCATGTGTGCACGTTCTGTGTGCATGAGTGTGTGTGTGCCTGTGTGCATGAGTGTGTGAGTGTGGAGGTACCCATGGGGGAGAGCTGCATTATTCATAATTCATACAGGTTAGCAAGAGGAGAGTAAAAGATCTGCAGCAGGTGGTAGTTTTGCAGACAGGGGGGGGGTAGATAGGATAGATGGATGGGTAGATTGTGAGTGGTTGGTGGAAAGTGAGAGGTGGTGGGTGGAGAGTGAGAGGTGGTGGGTGGAGAGTGAGAGGTGGTGGGTGGAGACTGGAGAGTGAGAGGTGGTGGGTGGAGACTGGAGAGTGAGAGGTGGTGGGTGGAGTGTGAGAGGTGGTGGGTGGAGACTGGAGAGTGAGAGGTGGTGGGTGGAGAGTGAGAGGTGGTGGGTGGAGAGTGGAGAGTGAGAGGTGGTGGGTGGAGAGTGGAGAGTGAGAGGTGGTGGGTGGAGTGTGAGAGGTGGTGGGTGGAGACTGGAGAGTGAGAGGTGGTGGGTGGAGACTGGAGTGTGAGAGGTGGTGGGTGGAGTGTGAGAGGTGGTGGGTGGAGACTGGAGAGTGAGAGGTGGTGGGTGGAGACTGGAGTGTGAGAGGTGGTGGGTGGAGAGTGAGAGGTGGTGGGTGGAGAGTGAGAGGTGGTGGGTGGAGAGTGAGAGGTGGTGGGTGGAGAGTGAGAGGTGGTGGGTGGAGAGTGAGAGGTGGTGGGTGGAGAGTGAGATGAGGATATGGAGTGAGATGTGGGTGGAGAGTGAGATGTGGATAGGGGAGGGTGTGGGGGATAGTTGGAGGTAAGAACAGATTGGTTTCCCTGTACTGCAGTGAGATGGTTTAATCTGGAGGGTTGCTATGGCCCTGCCGTTGTCTTTTCTACCAATGCACACTGTACTGTCTCCGTGGTGTGTGGCTGCATGCTAATGTGTGTGTGTGTGTGTGTGTTTGTGAGAGAGTGTGTGTGAGAGAGAGTGTGTCTGTATGTCCATGTGGTCGCCTTTGTTTGAGTGTGTTTGAAGGTGTTTGTTTGCCAAATGTAAGCGTGTGCACGCTTGAGCCAGAAACAGAAACGAGAGAAGCTATTCAACAGATTGCTGTGTTGGTACAGTAGCCTGGCTCCATCGCCACTGTGGTTGTAACATCCGGGTTTAGAGAAACAGCCTAGTCACAAGTAAATACTGTTAACTGGTAACCACAGTGTGGTTCTGTTGTACTGTAACTCAGAATGCGTAAATCTGTAATAAAACGGTCTGTTATAAAACGGTCTGTAATGACACAGTCTGTGGTAACACGGTCTGTTATGACACGGTCTGTTATGACACGGTCTGTTATGACACGGTCTGTTATGACACGGTCTGTTATGACACGGTCTGTTATGACACAGTGTAGAGGGAGGTGGTGGTGGTGTGACTGGGGTGGTGGTGGTGGGGGGTGGTGGTGGTGTAGAGGGGGTGGTGGTGGGTGGTGTGAGGGAGGGGGTGGGGGCAGAGGGGGTGGTGGTGGTGAGGGGGGTGGTGGTGGTGAGAGGGGGTGGTGGTGGGTGTAGAGGGGGTGGTGGTGGTGGAGAGGGGGTGGTGGTGGTGAGTAGAGGGTGGGGTGGTGGTGAGGGGGTGGTGGTGGTGTAGAGTGGGGTGGTGGTGGTGGAGAGTCTGTTATGACACAGTGTAGAGGGAGGTGGTGGTGTAGAGGGAGGTGGTGATGTAGAGGGAGGTGGTGAAGGGGTAGAGGGAGGTGGTGAAGGGGTAGAGGGGGGTGGTGGTGTAGAGGGTGGTGGTGGTGTAGAGGGGGTGGTGGTAGTGTAGAGGGGGTGGTGGTGTGTAGAGGGGGTGGTGGTGGTGTAGAGGGGGTGGTGGTGGTGTAGAGGGGGTGGTGGTGGTGTAGAGGGGGTGGTGGTGGTGTAGAGGGGGTGGTGGTGGTGTAGAGGGGGTGGTGGTGGTGTAGAGGGGGGTGGTGGTGGTGTAGAGGGGGTGGTGGTGGTGTAGAGGGGGTGGTGGTGGTGTAGAGGGTGGTGGTGGTGGTGGTGTAGAGGGGGTGGTGGTGGTGGTGTAGAGGGGGTGGTGGTGGTGTAGAGGGGGTGGTGGTGGTGTAGAGGGGGGTGGTGGTGGTGTAGAGGGGGGTGGTGGTGGTGTAGAGGGGGGTGGTGGTGGTGTAGAGGGGGGTGGTGGTGTAGAGGGAGGTCAAGGGGTAGATGGAGGTGAAGGCTCCTTGTCAGCAGCAGTCTTTTTAGATAGTGGATGATCTCTCTCAGATGTGATAGTGAGCGGCGTCTGGAGCTATTCCAAATTATCCAGTTCTCTGAGCACCTGTGGGATGTGCTGGACCAACACGTCCGATCCACGTCAGCTCCACCTCGCAATTTACAAGAACTGAAGGATCTGCTGCTAATGTCTTGGTGCCAGATACCACAGGACACATTCAGGGATCTGCTGCTAATGTCTTGGTGCCAGATACCACAGGATACATTCACGGGGTTTGAAGACTCCATAGCTTGGTGGGTTGGCGTTGTTTTGACGGCACGCCGAGGACCAACCGCATATTAGGCATAATATTTTGGCTCATCTGTGTATGAAAGGTGTACTCCTAAATCTAACACACACACATATGTGCCGGTACCGTGTTTAAAAGACAGTGAGTCATCTGTTTTCCCTGTTCTATTACCATTTGAATCAGCTACACTCCAGCAGTCCTCTTATATCAAGCAATTGATGACGTAAAACTTGGACATACGAGACATGTGGGGATTTTGAATAGTAGATACTCGGTCTTCTTTCTCCTTCATCACCCTCTGTGTCCTTTCTTCATGTGTGCTTTTATCCACACTCTCCGTCTCCATCTCTCCATATCTCTCTCTGTGCGGGGCCCTTTTGTCTTGCTAATTCACGTGGCCTCAGACAGCTGGTAATAGTTGAGTGGAGGTTTTGAAACTGAACAAATGAGTGGATGAGATGAGCAGACCCAGGTGGCCTGTGAACAGATAGTGGAAGAGTGACATGGACCTGATCCAGTTTAGTACTGCTGGTAAAACTGTCACAATATGACATGGTCTATGAACTGCCTGCCTGTCTGCCTGGCAGCCTGTCTAGCTACCTGCCTGCCTGTCTGCCTGTATGTCTGTCTTTCTGCCTGTCTAGCTGCCAGTATGCCTATCTGTTTGTTTACATAGCTGTCCTAATGCCTGTCTCTAATGCGGTCTCTCATCTCAGTTTTAGTGTCAGCTTTCATACTTTTGAAATTGATACTTTTTCATATGGATAATTTAACTCTTATTTATCTCCATTCGGAGGTTTACATACACTAACTTGACTGTGCTGTTAAACAACATAGTAAATCAGGTATAATGGCTTTATAAGCTTCTAATAGGCTAATCAAGTGGAGGTGTAGCAGTTTTCAAAGGCCTACCTTCAAACTCAGTGCCTCTTTGGAAAATCAAAAGAACAAACAAACCTGAATTATTTGGGCATATTGATGTTGTTATGTCTGGAGAAAAAACTGGGAGGCTTGCAAGCCAACTACAGTATAAAGCACCATGTTGTGGGGGTGCTTTGCAGAAGGAGATGATTATATTAAAGCAACATCTCAACAAATCAGCCAGGAATTTAAAGCTTGGTCGCAAATAGGGATGGGTCCGATCCAGTATCGGTATCGGGACCGATACCAGCGTAATTCACGTATCGGATTTTCCCGATCCAACCTGCGGAGATATCCGATATCCATGAGCCATGTCTGCGTTTAAACGTTGTCTGCTGAAATGACTCCAAACGTGATTCCCCGCCGGGTAGTCTGACAGCTGGCTGCAAACTCTGGAATGGATTTCCTGAACGGAGGCGCGGGCGGCTCAATGAGACACAGAGTTATGAGACACGCCTCCGCTCAGGAAATCCATTCCGCAGTTTGCAGCCAGCTGTCAGGATAACATTGTCGCTAGCCAACACACGCTGTGTGGAAATACTTTACAATCGAAACACCGCAGAGCAAGACAGCAAAATGTAATATTTGCAAAGCTATAATTCCGAGAGGCGGAACAACACTCGCGTCATACAACACAACGAATGTAATCAAACATTTAAAAAGGCACCACATTAAAGAGCACGATGATTTTTTAGCCAGGGGGCAGAAAGACAATGCGAGCCGTCAGGAATCACTTCTGGAGTCATTCCAGAAGCAAGGTAAACTCCAGACAGACAACGTAAAGGCTAAAGCGATTACAGAGAAGTTGCTCAACTTCATTGTACTCGATGACCAACCGTTATCAGTGGTGGAAAACGCTGGATTTCGCAGCCTGATAGAACACTTGCAGCCACTATATAGTTTACCATCCAGATCCAGGAGATATTTATCAGAGACTGCGCTACCTGAACTATACAGCCGAGTGGCAACCAAGTTAGCTGAAAAGTTAAAAGGAGTTCCAGCCCTGAGCTTTACTACAGATATTTGGACGTCAGATGTCTGCCCAATGTCGCTGATAAGCCTGACAGCAGAGAGAGCAGAAATGCTCATATTCCTCAAAAAGAACCTGCCAATGTTTAAGTGAGATTTGTTGAACACTACATCTGATCACTCCCTCAGTGTTAACTTTGAGTCATTTACTTTTTGTTTTCTTTTGAAGAATAGTTAGACTCTGGCTTTAAGCTTAATCCAGGTCATCTTCAGGGCCAAACCTCCTACTGTACTTGATTTGTGCTGTTCAGATGCACACTGTTTTATTGTAAGTGTGTGTAAGATTTTACAGTTATTGCACTTTTCTTATATTTCAAATATTTATTTTACAACCTTGATTTGTTGATGCTACAAGAGCAAGTGTACTTAATTTGTGCTGTTCAGATGAACACTATTTTATTGATAGTGTGTTAGATGTTTACACTTTGCACTTTTCTTATATTTTTCAAACCTCAAGTATTTTACATTTCTGGAATGTAATAAATATTGATATGACAATCAATTTGAAACCTTTACAGTTGCATATTTGTTTTCAGAATGGTATTTGTCCTGTTAACAGGATTTCCTGTTTTTCTGACTTCCTTTTTGACCTTATACTTACCTCAAGTTGCCTTTTGGGATATACATGCATACATATGTACATATCATACTTGCCTGTTGAGAGGAGTTTATTACAGCATCATATAAAATCAACAATAATGATTGATAATGATAATATTAAAGCAAACACAGCTCTGGTATCGGAATAGTATCGGTATTGGCCGATAGCCAAATTCGGGTATCGGGATCGGATCGGAAGTGAAAAAATTTGGATTGGTGCATCCCTAGTCGCAAATGGGTGTTCCAAATAGACATGACCCCAAGCATACTTTGAAAATTTGGCAAGATGGCTTAAAGACAACAAAGTCACGCTATTGGAGTGACCATCACAAAGCCCTGACCTCAATTCCATAGAAAATGTGAGGGCAGAACTGAAAAGGATGTGCAAGCAAGGATGCCTGCAAACCTGACCAGGTTACACCAGTTCTGTTAGGTGGAATGTGCCAAAATGCTCCCAGTGTATTCTTGGACGCTTAGTAAAGGCTCCTAACTGACTTAAATGGAAATATTCACTAGGATTAAATATCAGAGTGTAAATATATTTGGCTGTAGTGTATGTAATCCTCCCGACTGTATGTCCACATTTATTCAAAAACTGAATAATTCCTTGGGATATACGGAAGATCTGGTGAACACTTTTCCATTTCTGATTTCAGTGCATTTGTGTGTGGGAGAGTGATGCACTAATGACAGGCAGAGATGGAACACACACGTTGTGTCAGCCTGTCTGAAGAGCTCCATTTCCCCTGGAGATGCTCTTGTGTTATCGCTGACCTCATGTACTTTACAAGCCGCTTTCAACCACCTTTTCTCACTTTTCCAGACAGCTGGTCTGCCTCTAAATGTTACTGCACATCAAACTAAACATAATTGTCTTTTCCTCTCTCTGAGTTTCCTGTACTCTGGTGCATATTCAAATGCAGGAGGCTTGCCTACTAACCCAGCGTTTTCCACAGACGCCTGCCTCATTGCGGCTGGATCCCCCGCCCAAACACTAAGCCGGCTCTTAATCGGGGACATTATGGCCGGAGTGAGGGATAATCTGCCCTCCGTGCCGCCTGATACTGTAAGCAGATGATTTGTGGAAGAATCTTTTCATCTTTTTCCTCTCTTCCGTGACTTGTGTGTCCTACGGCGATGGCCTTGAGTGCTGGTATTACGCCACCTCTGGATTACCCATGAGCCTCCTCTCCTCGGGTGCTCTAATTTTCGGCCCATATAAGTGCCAGGATGAACATTTATTGTGCCCCCTCATTACCTACATTATGACATTAGCCCTTTTTTAATGTATTCATTTTGACTTACTAAGCGTGACACGAATAACCCAGCTCCAAGGGAAAACAACACCCAAAGACTGAAGAGGAATGAAGTCCTTGGTAGTGTTTACATAAGGCCCTAGAGAGGACGGGGGATGATGCTACCATCTGATGGTCTGAAGAAAACTCACAGGAGATGACGAGGTCAGAGAAACACATGAACCATCAAACAACACGCCACACAGAGCAAAACGCCGGAGACAAGGAGCGCCACCAGGAGCAGCCAGGAGCCGGAGTTGGTACAGAACCACCAGGAGCAGCCAGGAGCCGGAGTTGGTACAGAACCACCAGGAGCAGCCAGGAGCCGGAGTTGGTACAGAACCACCAGGAGCAGCCAGGAGCCGGAGTTGGTACAGAACAACCAGGAGCAGCCAGGAGCCGGAGTTGGTACAGAACCACCAGGAGCAGCCAGGAGCCGGAGTTGGTACAGAACCACCAGGAGCAGCCAGGAGCCGGAGTTGGTACAGAATCCACCAGGAGCAGCCAGGAGCCAAAGTTGGTACAGAACCACCAGGAGCAGCCAGGAGCCGGAGTTGGTACAGAACCACCAGGAGCAGCCAGGAGCCGGAGTTGGTACAGAACCACCAGGAGCAGCCAGGAGCCGGAGTTGGTACAGAACAACCAGGAGCAGCCAGGAGCCGGAGTTGGTACAGAACCACCAGGAGCAGCCAGGAGCCGGAGTTGGTACAGAATCCACCAGGAGCAGCCAGGAGCCAAAGTTGGTACAGAACCACCAGGAGCAGCCAGGAGCCGGAGTTGGTACAGAACCCGCCAGGAGCCGGAGTTGGTACAGAACCACCAGGAGCAGCCAGGTGCTGGAGTTGGTACAGAACCACCAGGAGTAGCCAGGAGCCGGAGTTGGTACAGAACCACCAGGAGCAGCCAGGAGCCGGAGTTGGTACAGAACCACCAGGAGCAGCCAGGAGCCGGAGTTGGTACAGAACCACCAGGAGCAGCCAGGAGCCGGAGTTGGTACAGAACAACCAGGAGCAGCCAGGAGCTGGTACAGAACACCATGGTCCCTCCGGCATGCGGCGCAGAGTAAAACCAGGCCGGGTGGCATCGGACGTCTGTTACAACTAGCACTGTGTAAACGGTAGAGACTGAACAACACGTGGGGCCATAGAGATCCCAGGCTGTTTTCCTCTTTCCATTGTCTCCTTTTCGTCTTTCCTCTCCGGCTAGCGAGCCGTGATGGGTATCTCAGCCTTGTTTGCATATTGCAGAGGTGGAAGGAGGGGGTGTTAAGCAACTATTGCTGGTGGGCAAGCTAGCAAGCGGCCAGCAGAGCTGTCTCTCAGAGCAAAGCAGTGTTTTCGCTCGGCTCTGCCATGGTGTCAAGGCATCCGACCTCAAGTGGCTACATCTCACAATAGTACATCATGGAGAAGGGGAGTCTTCTTGTAACCCTTACTCTCTCTTTTCATAGCTCTGACTCCGACACGCTAGCTTCAAATTACAGGACTCTCTGCTGTCTCTGCCAGTCACTGTTGATACCACAGACAACCCTACTGGACGCCTGGCCTATCAGACCGACCACAGGGAGTCACGCTGCTTCTGTCCATTAGGTGTCGGACATCTAAGGTGTTGGTGTTGCTACCTAACCACCTGCCTCTTCTACCTAGCCCACCAGAGGGTAACGAACCCCACACTCAGGTGTTGCTACCTAACCCACCTGCCTCTTCTACCTAGCCCACCAGAGGGTAACGAACCCCACACTCAGGTGTTGCTACCTAACCCACCTGTCTCTTCTACCTAGCCCACCAGAGGGTAACGAACCCCACACTCAGGTGTTGCTACCTAACCACCTGCCTCTTCTACCTAGCCCACCAGAGGGTACAGAACCCCACACTCAGGTGTTGCTACCTAACCACCTGCCTCTTCTACCTAGCCCACCAGAGGGTAACGAACCCCACACTCAGGTGTTGCTACCTAACCACCTGCCTCTTCTACCTAGCCCACCAGAGGGTATAGAACCACACACTCTCAGCTCTGATGACAGGGTCCGCTCTTTTTCCTGCTTCACAGTGACCTTGCTGTGCTTGGCCTCAGTCTGCTGTGATCAGCTGTGTGTGTCTGTGCTCTCCCCTGAGCGCTAGCTGGCTGACTGGCTAGCTGGCTGGCTGTCTGACTCACTGCTAAGCCTTAGGATGGATCTGTGGTATTTTTAGTCGCCTGGGCCACGCTGACCTCTCCCTCAGTCATGTGTCTACAAGCCCCCATCTGCATGGGTCAGCTCTCCCACCGCTTTCTGCTCATCCGGCACCATCGCTAGTCTGTGTTTATATCCTGCAGCCACCTCTCACCCGGCTACGACCGTGACTTTCTCGTGATCGGTGGGTCAGTTTGCCCCCGACAAGTGCTCCGGGGGTGAAACATGACAGCGGAGAGGATGGTGGTGGTGGTTTAGGTTGTTCAGAATTTGACTTCTATCATGGTCACCCTCGTTGTTGTCTGGACAGCGGAGCATTTAATCTCTGAAGGTCGTATGGCGTAGGGGGCGGGTGTGGCGTAGGGGGCGGGTAAGGCGTAGGGGGCGGGTGTGTAGGACCACAGCCACAGGGCAGGACGGTAAGGAGGAGTTGGTTTGTAAAAAACAAAAACAATGGCTCAATCATATGGAGATAGAGCAACATGACGTGCAGAGAATCCAGTGAACATGTTGCAACAAGTGCTGGGACCACAACACATTTATTTCACCATTTGCAGCAGCAGACACTTTTAAACTCGGTGATGGTCGTGCTGTTACAAGTCAGACTGTAAAAACCTCTTTAGAAGCGTTGTTTACTAAGGCTGTGTCCTATGAAGAAGATAATGCCAGGTGGCGAGACAAAACGAAGGCCGTAGCTTATCATATTGCTGAAGATATGGTCCCTGTTGCAACAGTTGAACAGGCTGGCTTCAAAAGGCTGCTGAAAACAATAGATCATAGATAAGATTTGCCCAGCCGTCACTCCTTTACTAGGGAAGCTCTACCAACAATGTGCGTAAAAGTTAGTACACACTGACAACAGATATATGGCCATGACTTTACATTTCATTGAAGATCGGGAGATGAAAAGTGGGTGTCTCCAAACAAGCTACTTTCCCCCACGACCACATCAGAGAGCATATTGCTGAAGCTCTGAAGGATGAAGCTGGAACGTTGACATTGAAAGGGGAGCAGTTGCAATAACAACTGACAACGGGACCAGCGCTATCAAAGCCGTGCAACTGACTGAGTGACTGAGTATGTGGTGCTTTGGTCAGTGGCTACATCTTGCAATTTGTAAGTATTCTGAAGGAGTCGACTTCATAACGGTTAAAAAATAACACAAAATAATATATTTATATAGGGGTGTAACTATACGCTAAAGTCACGGTTCGGTAAAATGGAAAAAAACTTTCTGAACAAAGAAACACGCATAAAGGTTTGGCTTGTCGTCTGCTATATACATTTATGAAGCTGCATCACATGTGCTGGGCTTCTTCAGTTTAAGTTACAGCGCCACGATCCGTCTCACGGGGAAACAGCGCTTTGCATTTTTGTTCCATACATAAAACATTTTTTTGCTTGGTTAAAACTATGATATTCAAACAGAACGTCCAATAGACCGCTAATGTAAGATCCAGGCATCAAGTCCGTACCCGGCAGGACATAGAAGTCCTAGAGGCGGTTCAGAAGGCTCTCAAACCCCATCAGATCTTCACAGATGCTCTGTCTGTTGAGGACTGTGTTACCCTCTCGTATGTCAGACATGTGCTCCATCTTTTTAATACTAGTCTCCTGGCACATAAGGAGGGAGACGGTGAGCTGAATAAATCCATCACGACCACCATTGTGGATTATCTCAACACAAAGTACGCTGCCCCAGCCACTAGTGACCTATTGGACATGGCCTCACTTGTAGATCCACGATTCAATACAAAGTACATCTCAAGTGACAAGATCAACATGTTGTAACAAAATGTATCTTGGAGGTGGAGTCTATGCTGGCAGATCAGAGATGCTTCCAGGCTGGCTGTGCCCATGCCTGCAGTCCTAGAGGGAGCAGCATTTGTGTCACCACCAGTTAAGAAAAGTTCATCGCAAGCTCCTTTAAGAAGAGCACAGCCACCACCAGTACCAACTTGACAGAGAGGCAGGTCATTGAAAATGAACTGTCAAGATACTTAGTCAGTAAGTGTAGACAGTGATACAGATACTCTTAAGAGGTGGAAGGAATATGATGCTTTAATTCCAGCACTGAGCCATCTGGCAAAGAAGTATCTTTGCATCCCAGCCACCAGCACACCTTCCAAGAGGGTTTACTGTTGCAGTGGTGACATTGTAACCTGCCACCGGGCATCTCTCAAGCCGGAGTCTGTTACGAGGCTGTGGTTTTTTGCACAAAACAGAGCTACACACAAGGAAAGGTTACACACAAGGAAAGGTTTTCTTTGGTGAAGTGTGCAGATCAGTAGAAAACTCAACTGCTTTCTCAAAACAAGTCGTCCAGTTGATATGTTATGTTTCTATATTCTATTATTGTTATTTGCACAGAAATATAGTTTGTTAAACTGGAAAGAAAAACTATACAAACCTGTATTTTGCACTCTTGTTCTGTCTTATATTAAATAACGGAAGAGGTCATCTTAGAGGTGTGCATATATTTTAAAATGTAAAACACAAAGAATATCGAGATATATGTTGCATATATCGCCATCCGACCAAAACGTATCTAGATATGACTCTTGGTCCATATTGCACAGATATGACTCTTGGTCCATATTTCACAGATATGACTCTTGGTCCATATTTCACAGATATGACTCTTGGTCCATATTGCACAGATATGACTCTTGGTCCATATTGCACAGATATGACTCTTGGTCCATATTGCACAGCCCTACGTGTCCGTTTCTCCACGGGTTTCTTCGGCACCATTCCTTCACCGCTCTTCCTCTCCACGCCGGCCGGTGCCTTCGAGGCTTAATTAAGATATGTGGCTGCACTTGATCGCTCACCTGTTTCGCAGATCAACAGATCCTGCTAATGAGCTTGGAGGGAATTAATTCTCTCTCCCAGTCAGCAATTAGTTACAGGTGCCTCGGAGTAAATGTCTTCGCCCGAGTCTTTGTGTCGGATGGAGATTAGGGGGTGTAGTCTCGATGGCAGGCCGGGGGGGTGTTTAGGACGAAGGGTTAATCTAGTCATGTTAGGCTCTGTCTTCGCCTCAATGACTCATCATAGAATAAGAGCTGCTAGGCTTGTATACCAGAGTTGCTGTTTGTTTCACGATCCCTGCTAGCCAGAGCGGCCATATCTGAGCATGCTGGGAAATCGTTTGGGCGGAATCTACATGATGGGATGTCGGGCCCACGCCTCAGAATTGCCCAGAAGGCTTTGGGGGGGGGGTTTGGAAACAAACTGGGGAAGAAGCAATGTATGAACCATTTGGGTTGTTGTCACAGCGAACAGTGCAGACATGCTTACAGTAGCTGAGGTATTCCACTATGTGGTTACCTATGACTCAGTAGAGTAGGGCGACTGGCAGGCCAGGGTTGTGGGTTCAGTTCCCACATGCAAATGTTCCTGCATGCATGACATCAATCCTCCATATGCTAAACTGCATATAATCTGATTATATTGTTAGTTGATGCCAGTCACTATTTGGTAAGCACAGTGCGAAGTCATTAGTGTGAAGTCCATTCCGATGAAGGCTTTTATTGTGGTCCCTGTAAAAGCAAGACATACAAACGATTATACCTGCCACTTGTTGAATTGGAGCAAGAATAAAGAAGTGTGTGTGCAGTTTCACACACACACACACACACACACACACACACACACACACACGCTTTCAGGGCAGGATTACAAAGTGGCAACGCTCTCCCCACATACCACAGATAACTCTCACTGTCTCCATGCCTCCTCGTTCTTAGACAAGCAGTCGAATTAAAAGTGAAACGAAAAACATGTTGTCAACATAACCGAAACGGTTTGTACGGCGTGCCACGGAACATCCTTTCTCGGTTGATTAAAACATAATCAGTCGGTAAAAATAGGAATATATTTATGTGTTTTAATAAATGGATAAAATGCATAACATCACATTTTCAGGATTATCCCCAGAATGTGATGTCATGCAGCGTTCTTTGTGTCTCCGTTCTGTCTGACCTGAAATATCCACCACCTGCACGCCAATGTTGCTTTACATGCCGCCTAACAAAAACCCTGAGGTGTTATATTAGAAAGAATTACAGGAAATATCTCTCTGGGGACATCTGGATAGTCTTAGAGGACTTCCAATGCACAAATGAGACAAGAAGTCGAAGGCAATGAGCAATAGAGAAGGACGTGCCATAAAACATATGACATCACGGAGAGTCCTGGCTTAGTTCTGGCTTAGAGAGCAATTATCCCAATTGCATTTTTCCGGTCGAGCGCATTGTTTATTTAACAGTCATCCCATCTGGGAGTTCTATATGGAGAGAGACGGAGGAGAAAGAAAGAAAGAAAGAGTGGGAGCGAGATGAATGGAACGCTTCTCAGTCTTTTCCTGTCACTCGCATGTGTCAAACTCTTTCATTTGTCAAATGCACCTAATGACATAGTGTCATTCTGTACAACCAAAACATATGTGCAGTCATCAATTTAAAAGATATAAAGCAAGAATAATAGCAAACAGCAATTTTAGAAATAGGAAATACAGACAATAGGAATCGGGACATTGTTGTGTGTACTGTGTGTCTGAATGAAAGACTGTCAAAGCGAACTTCCTGTTTGGCTTTAAGTTGCCCGACGTGTTCAATGTTTTGCGCTGGGTTTAAACGTACCCTTATTGTATAATAATTGTCCGACTGCTATGGTTAAAATGGACCAATAAATCCAATGTACAGTTTCATAATCGTCAGACAGCCCATATACGTTGGAGGATAGACGTGCGTCTGCTTTTACAAGTCAACATCAGTCGAACAGCTGGGGCTTCTGGGTTGTTAATTACGTTAGATAATGAAGACATCTGTGTGACACTGTAAGTGATCCCAGTTGTGTCATATGTCACTCACGTAATTCACTGTTCTCTCTGTGCGTGTTTGTGTGTGTGTGTGTGTTTGTGTTTCTTACTGTTTTACATTCTGCGAAAGGAATAACCCGGACCAGTGGCTCCATTTAAATCCTTTAAAGCCATTATTGTAAATGCAATAAAAAAATCACAGTTTGGGCGACTAAAAGCATAGCTCTTTTGTTTTCCTACACTCCTTTCATCTCCTGCCCTGACTTCTGTCTCGCTTAACACTACACAAATGCACACACACACACACGCGCACACACACACAGAACGTAATCCTACTTCTGAATTTGAGTGTGGTCTTTGTGCCCCGTGCTTCACTCTGTTAGCATCAGTTAATTCCTGTCTTTGATCTCATCTGTTGCTTTTGAACAGCGTTTGACTCGACGGGGGTGCGTGAACATGACTTGAACAGCCACCCGGCCTTTTCTGCGCTCCATCATGACGTTGTATTTCTGGCCACATCTTAGGCAGGCTGTAGTGGTGAATGCTCTGGTGACAGGCTCATTAGCAGCTAGCTAGCTGTCTGACGCTCTACTTGCTGGGCACGACTGTGACATTGTGACAGTTGGAGCATCGGGCACAGCTGGATAGAATGGGACTCTGACGCGCCTCCTGTCCTGAATGCTGGAGGAATAGAAGGAGAGAGAAAAGGGACGGAACGAGAGGAAGGGAAAACTGGGAAGGGGACGAGAGAGAGAGCTAGGAAGGAAGGAAATGGGGAGCGAGAAGGGAAAGAAGGAACGGAAAAGAGCAGTGAGAGGGAGGGAAAAAGGGCATTGAGATGAATATTTAATTCAGCAGTTAGCTGTGTTGTCGTTTCGGGGAATTTGGCCCCAGTGACTGTCAAAGGGGATTTAAGTGGAGAGGTCGGGATGGAAAAGGAGAAGAGGAGTGGCAGCTGGTCAGATGCACGCACACACACAAACACACACACACACACACACCCCTGGAAGGATTGTGATTGGGTGTAGCTGAGTGGCCCATGATGAGTTATCAGAGCAGCTCAGGATGGGTGTGTGTCAGAGGTCAAGCTATTAGCGTTCGTCTTGGTCCCCACTTTATCTCTCTCTGTCTCACCCTGTGTCTTTCTCCACCCTGGTCTGTCTCCATCCTGGTCTGTCTCAGGTTTTATTCAATGGGGCGTTATTCCAATAGGAAACATTTGTTTACATTGCCGAAGCAGTAAAATAAACCACTAACCACCAAAGATGTTTAGTTTTGAATCTTTCAGTAAATAAATTAAAAAAAAAAACATGTCACAAATGTTAACAGAATCGGCGTTTCGTATAAAGTGAACATTGAAAACAAAGAACCATGCGAACATATACATGAAAAGAATACAGATCTTAAATAACAAAACACAGAACCCCTCTTTCCCACAGACTCTTAAACCCAAGGTTAGTATTCTGTTAAGGTGACATTCCAATTTTCAGTTTTTTTTGGTGGAGTCGTTCCACTACTCCAATTCCCAGTATTCAAACAGTGACTTTAATGGCATGGGACTCATTATTAGCTACTACCCTGTAGCAAACAGTTAGCAAATAGATTTTTATGAAATAGATTCTCACGTATCACATAAGAAAATTAAAATATATACTACCTCTGTTTACAATGTTTCTGCCCTTGTTTCATGGGCATATGTATCATGTGTTACTCCCGTGATAACAGATTGTGATCTTTTATGGGAGTTTAAACCTTGATTTGAACCGGGGAATGTGGGAATGTCACGTGTCACTGTTCGAGGTAACGTGAGACACGTCCAACCAAAACTCCCCATGGGCAATGATGTCTAAAGACGTTGAAGTGAAATTAGTGTTGAAATAGGAAGTCAGATTCTGTACGTCCTTCTAGCTATAAAAACATTATTGTGAAGCAACTAAAAATCCCACAGACAGGCACTACAACTATTAGATGGTCAGTGGTCTGGCCAAAGCACTCTGGGTGCTTGTGTTTTACCTTACAACTCAGCACGAGTTTCTTCTTCCTAGTGTAAATCGATCATTTTATTCACATATTGAGTTAATGTTTTCTAAAATGAAATTGTTTTCGCGATAACCGGATGTTGTATAAATAAGCTCTGGGTATTGCAGCTGCATTTCGGCCTTCTCTTTTCCATATTTACCGCTCATGTCAACTCCAACTAGAGGTGAATGTGCCCCATGAGTCACACAAGACGACCATGCTGGTAGTCACTATTAACAGTGTGAGAGCTGTTCTGGAACAGAAGCTTATCCTGTACATATGCAGGACTTGGTGTCTTTAGTTCCCAACTTCTCTAAGAAAGATCATATTTAGTTGAAACCCGCTGTCTTTTGGGTTTGTATCGGTCAACTCTACTTCAGTCTGCTACTCAGTGGATGAACGTGGATATGAAAGTGGGGTACTGAAACAGTGTTGGACTTTTATGGTTGACTACAACAATTACAAAAACCTTTACGAGTCACAATAAAAGGACGTGCAGAGTTTTGTTCAGAACCCTGACCTGGAAGACCTAAACTCACTGACAGCGTTGTTTACTCACCACTGACAGCGTTGTTTACTCACCACTGACAGCGTTGTTTACTCACCACTGACAGCGTTGTTTACTCACCACTGACAGCGTTGTTTACTCACCACTGACAGCGTTGTTTACTCACCACTGACAGCGTTGTTTACTCACCACTGACAGCGTTGTTTACTCACCACTGACAGCGTTGTTTACTCACCACTGACAGCGTTGTTTACTCACCACTGACAGCGTTGTTTACTCACCACTGACAGCGTTTGTTACTCATCACTGACAGCGTTTCTAACATTGTCTGTGATAGTAGAATTATTTTATTGACAGTGGGAGATGTTTTAGTTGCTTCCTCAAGACATTCTATTTGTAAAGGACCTCCAGAACATGACTTCCTACGTCACCACTTATTCCACCACTCATCCCACTCATAGACTGTATAAAGATATGGACGTAGTATCCGTGACGTCACCCGTAGGGTTCTGAAGACCGTTTTTGAAGCCTAAAGTGGGCGTAGCCGACCGTCGCCATCTTGGCAGCACGTCACTCCCGGATAAACGAAAATGGTCAAAGAGGCGGTACGTGGATGGAGCTGAGGAGTCTGGATGCTGTTTAATTATAGGCTAATTTCTTACACATATCTTTTAGGACATGTCAAAAAATACTTCCAAATATAGTCAGTGTTAATAAATGTTACGCTATTTATGAAAATGCAGGCATCCGGTAATGCGGGAATCCGCTGGACACACCCTTAATTATGCAGAACTTTAAATATTAATCAACTAAACGGATGAGTTATTAAAAAAATTCACCCCCCTCACAGTTGTTATGAAGGGCAAAATTAGCTGTATAGAACAAAGCCAAATAGAGAACCAAGCTGTAAACATGTTTTTTTCTGCTGTAAAGTTCATTTTAACATGGGGGAGATACAGATTTGACTCACTTCTGCAGCCACCCTCAAGCGGCCAGTCAATGAATTGCAGTTGAACTCACTTCCTTATTGGTTTCAGGAGAGAGACCGGAAGGTTGCCACTTGATCCCACTCCAATACACACAGAGTGAGACATTGTCTTCAGACCACAGTAGCCACAGGCCCTATCTGCTTGACTATTCACATTTTTCTCCCAAGTTTTCACTGTACATTTTTATTTTATTTTATATTTAACCTTTATTTAACCAGGTAGGCCGATTGAGAACAAATTCTCATTTGCACCGGCGAACTGGGGAGAAGCTGGTGAATGAACCCAGGTCATCATACATACCAAGCATGCACTCTATCACTGAGCTACCAACTCCAATCTGGCATCAAGTCTCGTTAATCGAAATAAAAACATCGTAGTGTAAAAACTGTCATGTGGCAACCTAGCATTATCTGTTCACAGCAGCCAGCTTGTATGTGTTTGGTGTTACAGGGAGGCGTTAGTCAGACAAAGAGAGTGTGTGCTTGTGCACCTTCTCTGCAGATAACGTCAGAGCTTGAGTGCCCTCAAATCAAATCCCAACCTCCATTTAAAAAGCAAATCCCCCCTATTCAACCTGACAGCACTGTGGCCTTGTGTTGTAGAATAAATTACCTGGGGGTGTGGTTGTGCCTGTCTGTCTGTCGGCCTGTCTGTGAGTGGGTGTATATATATATATATATATATATATATATAGGTGTGTGTGAGTACCCTGGCTGTTTGGCTAAACTTTTACTAGTTTTGTAGTAAGTAATGTCCAGAGTATTTAAACCGTAGTCCAGGTCAGAGACAGGTCCAGTCAGACAGGGACAATAGGGTCCAATGAGGGTTTAGTAGAGTGGAAGCCAGAACCATCAGGTGTCATCCATGGGCTCATGTCCTCCTCTAAGTGTAAACTGAATAAGACAAGGAAAATGGGTCCAGTGAATCTGCCCCTGATAAGGGTAAACCCCAAGACCTGCCCCAACAGGTCAGAACTACTTCCCCCACTTTACCAAGCGTCAACCAAGACCCCAATTAACCACAAACTCACTGGGAAAGTCTAGTTTCACTTACAGAGTTTATTCGCATCGTCGTTACTGACCCCGGGTCGCAGTTTGGAGAAAGGAAATACCAGGGGAAATAAGAGCCCAGCAAAGACAAGCAGAGTGGAATGTGATATCTTCCGTTCACCTTCATTCCTCTGGGCCAGTCTACACTTAATCATAGACCTGGCTGAACAGATGAGTCTTTAGTAGGCACTTAAAATGTTCTGCCTAAACCTTGCCTAAAGTTGGCAGATCCTTCTATAGTAGTGGAGCTCTGTGGGAAAAAGCTCTGCCTTCGGATGTTTGTTTCAAAGTTTCAGGTACAATTAGAGTGCCGGCATCTTGTGAACTTGAGTTACGTCTAGGTGTGTACGGCTGGACTACTCCAGCGAGGTAAGAAGGATCAATCAGGCGTCGCAAAGCAAGTTGTCAAAGAGATACACCTGCTCAGTTTGTCACTCGTGATCTGTGCTGCTCCATTTGCATTCTGCATGTAGAAACAAATGCCAATGTAGAAGATTACATAGATACCAGAAAAGTAAGAGTTCAAACACCTGAATGTAGTTTTGTTAAAGAAATGAAAAGTGGATGCATTTGAAGTGATGGAGAACTAAAAAACAGAAAACAATCCGCTGCAACAGGGAGGCTCGTTGTGTCAGTGTTGGCCTCCTGGTCAAGTATTGCCAATCTGTGAGGCATGGCCAATGATGAGGTGTGGCCTCTGATGAGGTGTGGCCTCTGATGCGGTGTGGCCTCTGATGCGGTGTGGCCTCTGATGCGGTGTGGCCTCTGATGCGGTGTGGCCTCTGATGCGGTGTGGCCTCTGATGCGGTGTGGCCTCTGATGCGGTGTGGCCTCTGATGCGGTGTGGCCTCTGATGCGGTGTGGCCTCTGATGCGGTGTGGCCTCTGATGCGGTGTGGCCTCTGATGCGGTGTGGCCTCTGATGCGGTGTGGCCTCTGATGCGGTGTGGCCTCTGATGCGGTGTGGCCTCTGATGAGGTGTGGCCTCTGATGAGGTGTGGCCTCTGATGAGGTGTGGCCTCTGATGAGGTGTGGCCTCGCTGTTGCTAGGGGTCAGCCACAGTGAGGGCACCTGGGCTTGGTACTGTCCTCATTCTGTCCTCCTGTTACTGGGGGTCAGCCACACTTCTCCAGGGAAATCTTCTCAGGAGGCATCTGTTCCAGCTGTCTTCCCTTGTTTTTGGCCACAGCTCCGATCTGCTCCTTTCCTGACCTGGTCCCAATTGGATGCAGCTCTATAGTGAGTCTCCAGAAGATGGTTGGGGGCGTTGGGGGAAACTGTGATGCAGCCAATGTGGGCCCGTTCACACTGCACTTTGAGTCAACATACACCAGAACGTACAGTCTTTATATTTTCATAAAGTAACACTTAAAAGTATTTTTGTTAACAAATTGAAATACATTTAAAAAAATGTTTTGTTACTATACGATTTAATATGTTATTTCATAGTCCTTGAATGAGCCTATAATGTCCAAACCCTTGACTACTGCTACTATGTATATGTGTGCGTGTGTGTTGTTCAGGTTGGTGGACCGTAATATTAAAATGGTGTCACATATTAGTAATGATAATATTGGCATCAGGAATTTCACTGGGTCACTGTGTTGCCTTGGCTTTGTGCTTGACATCATTGTTCTTCTGAAACGTGAATACCCAAGTTCATTAGTGGTGTGAATAGATTCTCTTGCGGTATTTCCCTGTTTTTAGCTCCATCCATTCCTCCTTCAATTTAACAAGAAGCATCCCATCATGATTCTGCCCCCAGCATGCTTCACTCTAGGGACGGTGTTTCAGGAGTCATGGGAAGTGTTAGTTTTGTGTCACGCGCTTGGAGGTTTTGCGGAAATACTTTCTGTTTTTGTGGTCTGACCGCATAACCTTTTCTTACATCGCAGCTGGGTCACTTGTTGTTTCTGACTAACTCTGGCACAATTTCTCACAATTCTAGTATGTTCTAGTACACAGATCATGTTGTGCATTCAAGTATGTTCTAGTACGCAGATCATGTTGTGCATTCTAGTATGTTCTAGTGTACAGATCACGTTGTGCATTGTATTTGATGTACACATTATTATTATTATGAGCTACCATTTCTCATGTCATTAAATAAAAGGCTTTTTGATGAAGCAGGCCAACTGCGTTTAATGTAAGTTTATTTGAAACCCTGCAGTTTGACCTCTGACAGTTGATTGCCTGTAAGCTGTGAAATATGAGACTGTTTACAGTGTTTAAACCAGTTTACAATTGCAGTACGGCACCTCAGGGGTTTGTTTGATATGGTCAATAAAACATAACTAGGGGCTTTATTTGGGCCCTCAGTGAAGCATCCTTTCTGAGAACATTGCCCGTATACACGAGTATTATTATAACGAGTATTATTGCAATGAGTATTATTATAACGTATTATTATAATGAGTATTATTATAACGAGTATTATTGTAACGAGTATTATTGTAACGAGTATTATTATAACGTATTATTATAATGAGTATTATTGTAACGAGTATTATTGTAACGAGTATTATTATAACATATTATTATAACGAGTATTATTGTAACGAGTATTATTGTAACGAGTATTATTGTAACGAGTATTATTGTAACGAGTATTATTGTAACGAGTATTATTATAACGTATTATTATAATGAGTATTATTGTAACGAGTATTATTGTAACGAGTATTATTATAACGTATTATTATAATGAGTATTATTATAATGCGTATTATTATAACGAGTATTATTATAACGAGTATTATTATAACGAGTATTATTGCTTAAATATAGACCAGTATAGAACAGCGGTTGGATATATGTTATAATATATGCCTCCTTCTTATGCTGCAGGGTGTTCAACCTGCAGCATAAGAAGTCCTTTCAGAAAAGCATTCCTTTAAGCAAACAATATGGTCACACACTATATGTATGTTACGCCCATGTTGGTTCGTCTTAAATTGTAGAATGCTGCAGGTTTTTTCCTGAACAAAAGAAAAGATGTTTAATTCTGTTATGTTCTGACGCGTTTTCCTTTTCATGTCCCTCTCAGATCATCAAAAGCTGGAGCGAGAGGCCCGAATCTGTCGCCTGCTCAAACACCCGAACATCGGTGAGTGGGTCTGTATGGGGTCTGTTAACATGACAACGAGAAGTTCTGTGGCAACACATGGCGATGGGACAAACCCAAAGGGGACAGTGTTTTCATTCTAGTCGGCGAGCTGGCCAACATGATAGCGGTTGTTCACACTCCGCTGGTTGCTTAGCAACAGGTGAAGTCTATTGCTGTACATTAACTGCTGCCAAAAAATTGTTGCGCTGTCCAGAGTGGGAACTAATGTTTGAGTGGTCAAATTCCTGCCCACATTTTGACCGTTTTGTTTTAAAGAGCCGTGACGGCGTCTCTGGTGTTACATCACAGCGGTGCTTCATGAGTGAGTTAGGTTGTGGCCAGTCAGCTAACTGCTCTGTCCCATGTGCTCGGTGAAACTGGTGGGCGAGAGACACAGAAGAGTACAGCCAACCTACTGCCACATGCAAACAGGGATATGACACAGTCCTCACCTGGCCTCACTATGCCACAGTATGAGTCAGCAACACTGGCATGTGCAGTACATTACTGAGATTGTTGTTGGTGGTGAGCTGTTGGTGTGTGTGTGCGTGTGTGTGTGAAAGCAGGAAGCAGATCAGAGAGACAACATGTAATTATTCTTTCAAAGCTAGAGAGGGAAGGTGGTGGGGGTAAATATGGCATGTTTGTTTGCCTATTGGCTGGCCGTCGCAACGCTGTTCAGCCATTCAAAACCACTACACGGCATGCCCCCGTTCTCTCTATCTTTCACCACCTTCTCTACTTTCTTTCACTTTCACTGGCTTTCCATGACTGTCTTCTCTTCATTTCTCATTTGATTTTCTCTTCTCTGATCCTCGTCTCTCAGCTTGTCTCAGTTCTCCAGCGGCATCTCATTCTGGCCTTCCCGAACGATCTCACACATGTCACCCTCATCTTTCTCTATTACTTCACTATTGCCCTGATCTCTTGCTTTCTCCCTCACTTTGTCCCTATCTCTCTTCGCCTCCTGTTTCAGTTCCTGATTGGTCGATGTCCCTTTAGGCACAGTTCATTTTTACATCTTGTTATCTGTCTTCTTCATCTCTCTGTCAGGGGGACAACTTGTCATGTTTCTTTTGCTTGGCCTACAAAAAAAAACTCAACAAAAGGAGCACTTGAGAGAGGGAGAAAGAGAGGGCATGGAGAGAGGGCAGAGTGAGAGGGCATGGAGAGAGAGAGAGTGCAGGGAGAGAGAGGGCAGGGAGAGGAGAGGGGAGAGAGAGGAGAGAGGGGATGATGAGGAGGGGAGGAGGATGAAGGGAGAGTGAGAGAGAGGAGAGGGAGAGAGGGGAGGGAGCAGGCAAGCTGTTTCATTACCTCACACACAAACACACTACTATACACACACACACACACACATAAAATACTTCAAACACAATTGAAATTGGGACACTAAAGTTGACTGTTGTAAAAATGTTTTACTTTAACCTCAACATTATATTATCCTCAATAACATTTATGCCAAAACTTTACCTAGACGGAGGTTAGGTTAGAAACATGCCTACACGCACACGCACTCACACACACACACACACACACAAATCTACACTCTGTCTCCTCACTATCTCTCTTAGCTAATAAAAACAGCATCATCACATGCTGAAAACCGAGGCCTATACAGTTACCACACCCACAACCTTAAAGCAGACAGTTGGCCTTCACATCCTGTTAAACATGCACACACTCTTTCCTATACACACACAGATTCAGATACGCAGAAAACACAGAATCTTTTATGCCTTCATGTATGTACACACAGACTGTAGCACACATCAACCCACCCACATCCTTTGGGGTTGGTCACCATGAGCGAAGTAGACGATGTGTCAAAATACATCACTAAGCCCCAGTGCTTTGCTTCGACTACACATTGGAAGCCTGTTGGCGGCCTGTTGTAAACAGAGAAGCTCACAGGGAACATTCTCACCCTTACCTAATCATCCCAACAGCTCGCAACCGTGTGTTTTTCCCTGTTTTAATAATAGACTTGTGAAGACCAAAATTGTTGGGACATGAGTAAGGTTGTGTTTTGGGATTAGAATTGGGAGTTGGATTTGTCTTCAAAGTGGAACTTCAGTATTTCAAATTTATATTACCTAAAGACAGCATTTATGAATGCATTTTCTTTTACTCTGCATGCAATGTGAAAATAGTTGAAGGTTGCATTTGATTATCTTAGTTAGGTGACTGTTGGTAAGGTATATTTGTATTTTAAAGCTATATTCTGTAATCAATATGACATTGATAGTTACTGATGACTGATAACTGTAAGAAAACGTTGTATTATTTAGATTCTTCTATATTGTATTGGTGTTCACATTAGTAGTCCTTAATCAACTGACGTAATATGCTACAAAGACATCAAGACAAATGATTCAGAAGCAGAAGCAGCACTTTCAATTAATTTACCATAATACCATATACTAGCCAATTAGGCAAACAAGCCACATATATCCCGGATGAGCCCCTATTTGTTACAATCCGCTAGTATGTGGAAAAAAATCCGCAAGTTAACTTAATAACAACTCGTATGACTACTAAAGAAACAAGAACAATAAGGTGTGAAAATAGGGATATTTCAGGGGTGTAATGATGCAAGGATGATGAAATTATTATTTCACTGTGTAAAATGCAAATCAATTTATAACTTTTTAAAATGCATTATTTTGGATTTTTGTTGTTGTTATTCTGTCTCTGACTGTTCAAATCAACCTACCATTAAAACTATAGATTGATCATGTTTTGGTCAGCGGGGAAAAACGTACAAAATCAGCAGGGGATCAAACACTTCATTCCTTCACTGTGAATTAAAGTGATTAATTTCCCACCTAAAAAGAGCTAATTTCAACTGAATGATGGCCTTTCTACCTATGCAGGATCTTTGCTCCACACTCAGAGGCAACATGGGACTGAGGCATGTCATGTCTCGCTATTCAGAAACTGTTGGTCACAAAGGAACATAAACAAACTAGAACGGGTGCGAGGGCATCTCTGTGCCACAGCAGAATGCGGAACAAGAATTTATGAGACAGAGAATGTTGACTTGAACTCTCCCTCTTTTTTTGTCTTTCTTTTTGCCTCTTTGTCCCACAGTAAGACTACATGAAAGTATCTCAGAGGAAGGCTTCCATTACCTCGTCTTTGACCTGTGAGTATTACAGTACCTGCCACCTATTACCACAGCGGTCTCGGGATAAAACAGGGAATAACACAGGTCTGAAATTACAGCACTCCACATAATCACTACACAAATTACTTATATCTTCTGTATGATTATTTATAAAACTTACAGTTCCAGTCAAACGTTTGTCACATTCAAGTTTATTACTTACATTTTACTATTTACTATTACATTGTCGAATAATAGTGGCAACCTCCAAACTATAAAATTACACATACGAAATCAATAACAACACAAGTGTTAAGCAGATCTAAATATATTTATATTGTACATCTTTTTAAAGTAGCTACCCTTTGACTTGAAGACAGCTTTGTATACTCTCAACCAGCTTTATGAGGTAGTCACCTGGAATGCATTTTTATGAACCGGTGTGCCTTGCCATAAGTTGATTTGTGCCCAATCAGTTGTGTTGTGACAAGGTCAAATTGGTATACAGAGGACCATCAATTTTTGGCCAGAACAGCTGAAATAAGCAAAGCGACATGTCAGCTATCATTACTTGACATAAAGGTCAGTCGATCTGGAAAATGTAATGTGCAGTTTCTTTATGCTATTGCTTCCTGACAGACTGATATTTATTCATTTTTTGGGCAATATGTTTACAGCTTTTTGAAACAACACCAACAAGCTGTTGTTTTCACAGATAGAGTTAGTTAGTCAGCAAATTTATCAATGCTAAACAAAACATAAATGCAACATTCTACAATTTCAATTACAGGTATTAAAAAGTATGTATTATATATATCAATTGACTTTTTCAATTAGGACCTAGCCTATGAACAAAACAAAAACAGCACAACATGTGGCCATATCCTTACTCAACAACAAATATACTTTCTTAAAGATGCAGTTCTAGATTTCTCATCAATAGTGGGTGAAAGTTGACTTCTCGAGCGAATACGGGAAGCCTAGAAGTGTGTTGTATGTCATGCATGAGCCGAGATGGGCTTATGCATGTTAATGATTCTATTTATAGAACCATGTGCTCATATAAATAACATAATACAAATTCGTAAATAGTTCTTTGTCATACACGAATGTCCCAATACAATTCGTTTTTTAACCAATCAGGTCAACTCTAAACGCGACCTAATGTGAAAAGATCTGTTGTGTTCGGTTACTAGACCAATTAGTAAACATCCGGTCTGTCATTTGCATAAATGGTGGTTGTGTTGGTTTATGCGTATGCCTGTGTCCAGTGGAGCATTTCCCCGGGCTCAGTTCCCCCGTGTCTGTGGTAGACTTGGTGTGTGCCATCATACCATCGCGGTTCCAGACAAGCGTCCATGTGTTGACTAAGCTGTTGTTTCTCTCCTTCCAGTGTCACCGGTGGAGAGCTGTTTGAAGACATTGTTGCCAGGGAGTATTACAGTGAGGCGGATGCCAGGTGGGCAGAAACACTCACAACAGACACAACTGACACAATCCTTTGGACATATTTTGCACATAGACAAATATGCAAACCCAGACACTCAGCTCATATTGCCATTTTGGTTTTGGCCCGTAGTTTACATTTGTGTAGGCCTCGCTTGTTTTCCAGTGAAACCACATTGAGTTTGTAGCATAACATATTTCTTCATGGAAACCTTTGCACACATACACATGCATAAGAGCAAGTGAATAATTTTCCTCACATGTCCATTGAGACAGACAGAGTGTGACTAGCAGACACTTTTCTCCCTAGGTTGTGAAGGCTCCTGGCAGGGTGGTTTGTGCCAGCAGGCTGCACTGGGGTGAAACTCAGTACGGGTTAGTCAGGGGTGAGTGTAGGGCTGTAGGCAGACAGTATGGGGGCAGTACAGGAGGGGTGGTCCCCGGCAGTATGGCGGCAGTACAGGAGGGGTGGTCCCCGGCAGTATGGCGGCAGTACAGGGGGGGTGGTCCCCGGCAGTATGGGGGCAGTACAGGAGGGGTCCCCGGCAGTATGGCGGCAGTACAGGGGGGGTGGCCCCCGGCAGTATGGGGGCAGTACAGGGGGGTGGTCCCCGGCAGTATGGCGGCAGTACAGGGGTGGTCCCCGGCAGTATGGGGGCAGTACAGGGGGTGGTCCCCGGCAGTATGGGGGCAGTACAGGGGGTGGTCCCCGGCAGTATGGCGGCAGTACAGGGGGGCTGGTCCCCGGCAGTATGGGGGCAGTACAGGGGGTGGTCCCCAGCAGTATGGGGGCAGTACAGGGAGAAATGAAGGAGAAAAGGACATGGACATGTTTGTGTCCACTCATGCCTTGAGAAAGAGGCAGAGCCAGTAGAGGGAGAGGGGGGTAAAAGGAGAGGCTGTTCTGGAGGCTGGTTAGTGAGGTGGAATGGAATGCAGGGCACAGACTTATAGCCACATTTGGACACAAGACATGCTATTCTCTTCCTGATTATTCTGAAATAAGTAAAGAAAGAAAAAAGTCACTGGAGAATATTTATCCCCAGTATTTCTCCTATAGGACCCTGTCTGTCTCTTATAGGACCCTGTCTGTCTCTTATAGGACCCTGTCTGTCTCTTTTAGGACCCTGTCTGTCTCCTATAGGACCCTGTCTGTCTCCTATAGGACCCTGTCTGTCTCCTAGGAATCGGTCTGTCTCTCCTAGGACCATGTCTCTCTCTCCACGGAATCTGTCTGTCTCTCCTAATAATCTGTGTTTCTCTCCCAGGGCCCTCTCTTTCTCTCTCCTAGGACCCTGCCTGTCTCCCCCAGGACCCTGTCTGTCTCCCCACTGTCTCCCCCAGGACCCTGTCTGTCTCCCCACTGTCTCTCCCAGGACCCTGTCTGTCTCCCCACTGTCTCCCCCAGGACCCTGTCTGTCTCCCCACTGTCTCTCCCAGGACCCTGTCTGTCTCCCCAATGTCTCTCCCAGGACCCTGTCTGTCTCTCCCAGGAACCTGTCTGTCTCTCAGAACATCCACTCTGCTTCTTCTTTTATTATTAATCTCATCTTCTGTTCTCCTTCCTTTACTTTTAGTCTTAGTCTAACTAGATGCTGTGTTTGATGTAGAACATCCCATAGCGGCCTCATAGGTCTATTTTAAGTTATGCAAAGCATCAGAGAGTGTAAAGACGGAGTTTAAGGAAATTGGGCCCATTAACAAGGACCCCGGCCCTGCACTGTAAAACAAACATCAACATGCCCCTCACAGCCGAGACACTAATGTCCTTATCTGCCATGGTATTAATGGTGAACCTACAGAACGGGTCTCTCATCATTTAGTCTTGATTGGCAGCTGTTCGTATCGACAGACCACGGCAGTCACTTTGGCAGCCAGCGGCAAAATATGTAGAGTTGGGCAAAAAAAAGCATCAACGTCAGTGTCTTTGCCTTCTCATCTAGATATAATACAACTGTGTGTGAGAGATGTGTATAGTCAGTTTGCATGGAGAGTAGATGTCAGATGTAGGGTCCCCTGTAGGGCGTGTGCGTTGGCACTCACTGAGGTGACATGGTAGATATATCCAGTGTTTTGCAGGCTTTTGAGTACACAGAAAACAATGCCTGAGGAGAAACGGCTCTGAGGCTAGTGATGTTTCTCTGGATTCACTCAACCCTCTGCTGTCACACTTCTTTGCATATCCCTGCATATCTCTCTCTCTCTCTCTCTCTCTCTGTTTCACTCTGAGTCTTTCTCTCTTTTTATCCATGTCGGTGTCGCTCTTTGTTTTTCCTCAGCATGTAGACCTGCTCAATTCTTTCTAATGGTAACAGCCGTTCCTGAATAGGGTTGATTTTACACTTTGCGACGTGCTCCCGTGACCAGAGGAAAGTCACCATGTCTGATCCGGGAACCAGCGGTTTCCATTGGTTCCCATCCCTGACTGTGTCACTCTGACTGTGTGCTCTCGTCACTGTGTGTTTGTCACTGTGTGCTCTCGTCATTGTGTGTTTGTGACTGTGTGCTCTCGTCACTGTGTGCCCGTCACTGTGTGCTCTCATCACTGTGTGTTCTCGTAACTGTGTGCCTGTCACCGTGTGCTTGTCACCGTGTGCTTGTCGCGTGTCAGCAGCGTGTTGACGTGTGCTCTTCTGTGTCCTCCACAGCCAGTGTATCAATCAGATCCTGGAGAGTGTCCACCACATGCACCAGCATGACATTGTGCACAGGGACCTCAAGGTGAGTCATTCATCACTGTGGCAACGCAACACCCGGCTGCTGCGTCATCGTTTTCCCCAACCCCCCAGATCTCTCCCACTGGCAACTCTGCCTTGCATGTGCGCACGTGCGCACGCACGCGCACATGCACACACGCACACACCTACACACACACACACATCTACCCCAAAAAAACACACAAACACGTAAGCAAGTGAGAGATGTTTTTTTATCTTCTTCGGACGTCAGAGTGACTGGTTGGGTGCTGATGCATTGTGGGTAGAAGCACTGAGCCAGACAGTAGGTTTCAGGTGATTATCATCATCCTCCAGCCATTCTCTATCTCTCTCTTTCTCTCACCCTCCGTGTTGGTCTTCTTCCCCCTTTCTCTCTCAGTCTCTGACGAAAGCAGACTGAACACGATTTGGCTGCTATTTATAACCCGTGTGACGTCACGGTGAACAGACAGCTCTGTCTGGTCGCATACACTTACCAACACCAATATACCAGTGTAACAATTTGACCACTTTCAAGTCCTTCTTTCCTTTTTGCTTTGGTTTGAAAGGTGAAAAGCAGAATCATGAAATTTAGGCACACAGGTCTTTGTCAGGAGCAAACCGTTCACATGCTTTTGTGTGTTGGTGTTAGTGCCTCCTGAGTGATGTGCTGGTGTTAGTGCCTCCTGAGTGATGTGCTGGTGTTAGTGCCTCCTGAGTGATGTGCTGGTGTTAGTGCCTCCTGAGTGATGTGCTGGTGTTAGTGCCTCCTGAGTGATGTGCTGGTGTTAGTGCCTCCTGAGTGATGTGCTGGTGTTAGTGCCTCCTGAGTGATGTGCTGGTGTTAGTGCCTCCTGAGTGATGTGCTGGTGTTAGTGCCTCCTGAGTGATGTGCTGGTGTTAGTGCCTCCTGAGTGATGTGCTGGTGTTAGTGCCTCCTGAGTGATGTGCTGGTGTTAGTGCCTCCTGAGTGATGTGCTGGTGTTAGTGCCTCCTGAGTGATGTGCTGGTGTTAGTGCCTCCTGAGTGATGTGCTGGTGTTAGTGCCTCCTGAGTGATGTGCTGGTGTTAGTGCCTCCTGAGTGATGTGCTGGTGTTAGTGCCTCCTGAGTGATGTGCTGGTGTTAGTGCCTCCTGAGTGATGTGCTGGTGTTAGTGCCTCCTGAGTGATGTGCTGGTGTTAGTGCCTCCTGAGTGATGTGCTGGTGTTAGTGCCTCCTGAGTGATGTGCTGGTGTTAGTGCCTCCTGAGTGATGTGCTGGTGTTAGTGCTGGTGTTGGTGTTGGGGCTGGTGTTGGGGCTGGTGTTGGTGCCTCCTGAATGGTGTGCTGGTGTTGGTGCCAGTGCTGGTGTTGGTGCCAGTGCTGGTGCCAGTGCTGGTGTTAGTGCTGGTGTTAGTGCTGGTGTTAGTGCTGGTGTTAGTGCTGGTGTTAGTGCTGGTGTTAGTGCTGGTGTTGGTGCTGGTGTTGGTGCTGGTGTTGGTGCCTCCTGAATGGTGTGCTGGTGTTAGTGCTGGTGTTGGTGCTGGTGTTGGTGCTGGTGCTGGTGTTGGTGCTAGTGCTGGTGTTAGTGCTGGTGTTAGTGCTGGTGTTAGTGCTGGTGTTGGTGCCTCCTGAATGGTGTGCTGGTGTTAGTGCTGGTGTTGGTGCTGGTGTTAGTGTTGGTGCCTCCTGAATGGTGTGCTGGTGTTAGTGCTGGTGCCTCCTGAATTGTGTGCTGGTGTTAGTGCTGGTGTTGGTGCCTCCTGAATGGTGTGCTGGTGTTGGTGTTGGTGCTGGTGCCATCTGAATGGTGTGTTGGTGCTGGTGTTGGTGCCTCCTGAATGGTGTGCTGGTGTTAGTGCTGGTGTTGGTGCTGGTGTTAGTGCTGGTGCTGGTGCTAGTGCTGGTGCTAGTGCTGGTGCTAGTGCTGGTGTTAGTGCTGGTGTTGGTGCCTCCTGAATGGTGTGCTGGTGTTAGTGCTGGTGTTAGTGCTGGTGTTAGTGTTGGTGTTGGTGCCTCCTGAATGGTGTGCTGGTGTTAGCGCTGGTGTTGGTGCCTCCTGAATTGTGTGCTGGTGTTAGTGCTGGTGTTGGTGCCTCCTGAATGGTGTGCTGGTGTTGGTGTTGGTGCTGGTGCCATCTGAATGGTGTGCTGGTGTTGGTGTTGGTGTTGGCGCTGGTGTTGGTGTTGGTGCTGGTGCCATCTGAATGGTGTGCTGGTGTTGGTGTTGGCGCTGGTGTTGGTGCCTCCTGAATGGTGTGTTGGTGATGGTGCCATCTGAATGGTGTGCTGGTGTTGGTGCCATCTGAATGGTGTGCTGGTGTTGGCGCTGGTGTTGGTGCCTCCTGAATGGTGTACTGACAAACACAGGGCTGAGGGCATTATCTCAAGAGCTAATGTGTTCTGGTAGCGATAGAACACCAGCATGAGTGCACCTACCAGGGACTCTTTGCTCATTCAGAAGGTGGTTGTGAGATGTTCCGTAGTGTTGAAATGCCTGACATGGCTGTACGTTTGGGAGAAATAATGACGTCTGTAGGAGTCCCAATACCCTGTCATGCTAGATCCCTTCAATAAACCCAACACTGATGTCAGCACATCTTGGAATGCAAAGATACCACCATCCACCCGGCGATGAAACACACGTTATATTCAGCAGGACATTCGTATTAGCCTTAAAATCCAATTACAGTACAACCCAAAGGAAGAATGTAGGATGTTACATACTCAAGGGAGGTGATGGTTTGCAGTCACGGCGTGCATCAACCTTGTAGGGCAGTGTGGGCCAACACAGGAAGTGGTCTATGCTTTATGCTTCATCATTTGGAATTCTGAAACCAGTTAAGTAATAAAGGCTACAGACACGGAATATAGAGTTTCTGCGATATGACCCCAGAACACACACTCAAACACAGACACGGAATACAGAGTTTCTGCGATATGACCCCAGAACACACACTCAAACACACACACGCACGCACACGCACGCACACACACCATTACAATAGCTGCTGAAGGTAAACAACGGAGAGAGATAGAGGAGGAGGAGGCTGCTGGTGGCAGTCTGGTTGCCATAGCAACCCGTGCATGACGTCACTCTGCTGCATTGTCGGGGAGGAGGAACAATCATTATGCCACTTCTTTAATTTAGCGCGACGGGTGTCATCACTCTTTGTCTCTCCTTGTCTGTCACTCTCTGTCTTTCTCTTTTTGTTATCCCTCTTTTACCTTTTTGTTATCCCTCTTTGTTGCGATCAGTCCTCCTACCTCTTTCTCTCTCGGTCTCCCTCTCTCCTCTTTCACAGAGACAGAGACAGAGACAGAGACAGAGACAGAGAGAGAGAGAGAGAGAGAGAGAGAGAGAGAGAGAGAGAGAGAGAGAGAGAGCACAGAGGAGACATAGCAGAAGTGTCACGCTTCTGTTGTAACATAAATCGGTCTAAACCTGGGCACATCACATGATTAATAACATCTCAGCCCCCCTCTAACCCCAGCATTAATAACATCTCAGCCCCCCCCTAACCCCAGCATTAACAACATCTCAGCCCCCTAACCCCAGCATTAATAACATCTCAGCCCCCCAACCCCAGCATTAATAACATCTCAGCCCCCCTAACCCCAGCATTAATAACATCTCAGCCCCCCTCCCCCTAACCCCAGCATTAATAACATCTCAGCCCCCCTCCCTAACCTCAGCATTAATAACATCTCAGCCCCCTCCCCCTAACCCCAGCATTAATAACATCTCAGCCCCCTCCCTAACCCCAGCATTAATAACATCTCAGCCCCCTCCCCTAACCCCAGCATTAATAACATCTCACCCCCTCCCCTAACCCCAGCATTAATAACATCTCAGCCCCCTAACCCCAGCATTAATAACATCTCATCCCCCTAACCCCAGCATTAATAACATCTCATCCCCCTAACCCCAGCATTAATAACATCTCAGCCCCCTCCCCCTAACCCCAGCATTAATAACATCTCAGCCCCCTCCCTAACCCCAGCATTAATAACATCTCACCCCCTCCCCTCACCCCACCATTTATAACATCTCAGCCCCCTCCCCCTAACCCCAGCATTAATAACATCTCAGCCCCCTCCCCCTAACCCCAGCATTAATAACATCTCAGCCCCCTCCCCCTAACCCCAGCATTAATAACATCTCACCCCCCCCCCTAACCCCAGCATTAATAACATCTCACCCCCCTCCCCCGAATCCCAGCATTATTAACATCTCACCCCCCCCCCTAACCCCAGCATTAATAACATCTCACCCCCCCCTAACCCCAGCATTAATAACATCTCAGCCCCCCCCAACCCCAGCATTAATAACATCTCAGCCCCCCCCCTAACCCCAGCATTAATAACATCTCAGCCCCCCCCCCTAACCCCAGCATTAATAACATCTCAGCCCCCCAACCCCAGCATTAATAACATCTCAGCCCCCCTAACCCCAGCATTAATAACATCTCAGCCCCCTCCCTAACCCCAGCATTAATAACATCTCAGCCCCCCCTCCCCTAACCCCAGCATTAATAACATCTCAGCCCCCTCCCCCTAACCCCAGCATTAATAACATCTCAGCCCCCTCCCCCTAACCCCAGCATTAATAACATCTCAGCCCCCTCCCTAACCCCAGCATTAATAACATCTCAGCCCCCTCCCCCTAACCCCAGCATTAATAACATCTCACCCCCTCCCCCTAACCCCAGCATTAATAACATCTCAGCCCCCCTAACCCCAGCATTAATAACATCTCATCCCCCTAACCCCAGCATTAATAACATCTCACCCCCTCCCCCTAACCCCAGCATTAATAACATCTCAGCCCCCTCCCCCTAACCCCAGCATTAATAACATCTCACCCCCTCCCCCTCACCCCACCATTTATAACATCTCAGCCCCCTCCCCCTAACCCCAGCATTAATATAATCTCAGCCCCCTCCCCCTAACCCCAGCATTAATAACATCTCACCCCCTCCCTAACCCCAGCATTAATAACATCTCACCCCCTCCCCCGAATCCCAGCATTATTAACATCTCACCCCCTCCCCTAACCCCAGCATTAATAACATCTCACCCCCTCCCCTAACCCCAGCATTAATAACATCTCACCCCCCTCCCCCTAACCCCAGCATTAATAACATCTCAGCCCCCCAACCCCAGCATTAATAACATCTCAGCCCCCTCCCCTAACCCCAGCATTAATAACATCTCAGCCCCCCCCCTAACCCCAGCATTAATAACATCTCAGCCCCCCTCCCCCTAACCCCAGCATTAATAACATCTCAGCCCCCTCCCCTAACCCCAGCATTAATAACATCTCACCCCCTCCCCCTAACCCCAGCATTAATAACATCTCAGCCCCCTAACCCCAGCATTAATAACATCTCATCCCCCTAACCCCAGCATTAATAACATCTCACCCCCCCCC
Organism: Dallia pectoralis; assembly: GCA_029465975.1. Taxonomy (NCBI): domain Eukaryota; kingdom Metazoa; phylum Chordata; class Actinopteri; order Esociformes; family Umbridae; genus Dallia; species Dallia pectoralis. The sequence continues at coordinate 19,106,333 of CM055730.1, forward strand.
CCCTAACCCCAGCATTAATAACATCTCACCCCCTCCCCTAACCCCAGCATTAATAACATCTCACCCCCTCCCCCTAACCCCAGCATTAATAACATCTCACCCCCTCCCCCGAATCCCAGCATTATTAACATCTCACCCCCTCCCCTAACCCCAGCATTAATAACATCTCACCCCCCTCCCCCTAACCCCAGCATTAATAACATCTCACCCCCTCCCCTAACCCCAGCATTAATAACATCTCAGCCCCCTCCCCTAACCCCAGCATTAATAACATCTCACCCCCTCCTCCTCACCCCACCATTTATAACATCTCAGCCCCCTCCCCTAACCCCAGCATTAATAACATCTCAGCCCCCTCCCCCTAACCCCAGCATTAATAACATCTCACCCCCCTCCCCTAACCCCAGCATTAATAACATCTCAGCCCCCCTAACCCCAGCATTAATAACATCTCAGCCCCCTCCCCCTAACCCCAGCATTAATAACATCTCAGCCCCCCTCCCCCTAACCCCAGCATTAATACAGGGTTTCCGCGGGTCATTAAAAAGCATGAAAAGTCATTAAATAGATTTTGTGAAAATTCAGGCATTAATTGGCATGAAAAAGCATGAATTCGATGTTCAAAGGCATTAAAAAATTATGTAAACTTGATGGAATAAAAACATTGTTTTTCATGATTTATTTTGACTATATAAACATCTAAATCTAATTTTGATCGGAAGTATAGCGTAATGGTTGAAAGGCGGAACCTTTTAATTGGCTGTTTTGTACGGCTGGTGCATGAAGTCGCGACACCTGATGCTATTAATGCAAGGTGCTGTGCGAGTCTGCTTTCTATCGAGTGAGTGAGTAAGTGAGTGTGTGCTGTGGTAAAAGAATGGAGCAAATATCTAATGATGGTAAAATGGGAAAATTCAAGTTTCAGCAGAAGTGGTTGGAGGATGAACTATTCAGAACCTGGTTAATCCCGTCCAGGGCTTGAATTTCGTTGCGGGGATTGCGCATAATTTAAACCATTCCCGCAAGGTTAGTTTTTATAGTGTGAGAAATTCCCGCACAAATATATTTGCTTCATCTCAGACCGAGGTAAAGTTGGTGGGATATTCAACGGATATTCGGAGCCCGAGATCAGGTCCGGTTTTCCCACAAGCAGCCACACTACACCCGGTGATATAGACGGATAGAAACCTCCGTGTGCTTATAGTTAGGGACCGTCAATAAAGTACGTCTTAAAGTTATGAATTCAATAGCTGTTTAACCATTTGGCCTTGAAACTTCAAACCACTGTCAGATTGTTTTATAGAGTACAACTAGATTTTGCACAGCTTTGTTTTTTTTAAGGCAATGGTGTAAGAGACGTTTCATAAACATTTAAAAACTGTAAAATCATTTTTTGGTGAAATCACTTCGAAACCTCAATTTACTTAAGGTCTTTCACATGTTGCACATAATTTGGTTTTTCAAAATAAAAAATTTAAAACATACATTTAAATACTGGAAATCTTAATAGTTTTTTGAGCAGTGACCTATTAACCTCAAACCACTTTCAAATAGTCTGCAGGAGCCACCCACATGTTGCACAACTGGAAATGCACAATTCATGCATACAAATGTGTAGATATTAATAAATGAAGATGATTAAATTAGATAGATGCATCAAAAGTTATTCTCTCCCCCATAATATTTAGACCCCCCCATGTGACCCACCTAACGAAATTCAGGCCCTGGCGTAGATGGTAAACCCGGAGAGGCATTTAACAGCGAGTGTGTGGGGATGGGGTGGTGGGGAGGACAGGGGGTTGACATGATTTTGTCGAATTTGCCTACTGCCGTAACCCGTATAGGTTCATTACTTTAATTATCAGTGCATGTTGTTTTGAGATCCACGGGGCAGAGACACGAGCTGCTCAATGAACAGTGTTTTAAATATTTGTATTTCTGTGGTGTTATTATTTTGTGAAGCACTTTGTGTTGTGTTTAATGACTGTAAACCTGCTTGTGAGCCATCTGACAGTTAAAAAACAGCATTGTCAAATGCTCACAATTTGTGTGTGAAAGTATCTGCAGTTGGACATGGGCATGAAATTAGTTTAAAGTGGCATGAAAAAGGGCATGAAAAAGCATTAAATGAGATTGGCTGATACATGCAGAAACCCTGTAATAACATCTCAGCCCCCCTCCCCCTAACCCCAGCATTAATAACATCTCAGCCCCCCTAACCCCAGCATTAATAACATCTCAGCCCCCTAACCCCAGCATTAATAACATCTCAGCCCCCTCCCCTAACCCCAGCATTAATAACATCTCAGCCCCCTCCCTAACCCCAGCATTAATAACATCTCAGCCCCCTCCCCCTAACCCCAGCATTAATAACATCTCACCCCCTCCCCCTAACCCCAGCATTAATAACATCTCAGCCCCCTCCCCTAACCCCAGCATTAATAACATCTCAGCCCCCCCCCTAACCCCAGCATTAATAACATCTCAGCCCCCTCCCCTAACCCCAGCATTAATAACATCTCAGCCCCCTCCCCCTAACCCCAGCATTAATAACATCTCAGCCCCCTCCCCCTAACCCCAGCATTAATAACATCTCAGCCCCCTCCCCTAACCCCAGCATTAATAACATCTCAGCCCCCCTCCCCCTAACCATTGTTTTTATCTCTTCCATCTGTGGCTCTGGTGTCCAGCCTGAGAATCTGCTCCTGGCCAGCAAGCTGAAGGGAGCTGCAGTGAAGCTGGCAGACTTTGGGCTGGCCATTGAGGTGCAGGGAGATGAACAGGCATGGTTTGGTAAGACTTAACAATCCAACTGTACATGACACGAAGAAGAATCATGCTAGCAACTAAGAAACATACACATTTTAAATGTACAACGGCAGGAAGGTATAAAAGGGGTCTTACTGGCAGGGATCTTACTAGCACTGCATTCTTATGAGTCATAGCCAGTACTTTGCCTACTCTCTCCTCCCCGTGTGACCATTGCCTCTTTATGCATAACCATTAGTCACTGTGTTGTACTGCCAATTACAATTACATTTAGGAGGTGCTTTTATTCAGTGACATACAATTAGTGCATTATTCAACTTGCCATAAGTAGCTGTTGGGGACAACCAGACAACAAGGTAAAAGCACATTTACTAAATAAGTAGCTGTCAGTAAAGTAATTGCTAGAAGGAGGAAGAAATATGGCGCTATCCGAGCTAAAGGGTGCGAAGACGGAGAAGAGTTTTGACTCTGGGCTAAACAGAGTTGTTGGGAGTTATTGGCTATATATGTTACATTACAATATTTTCCACAAAATATTTGATGTGATACCAATTACTGTCAAATACTTAAAATAAACCATAACCAGTTCATAAAAACAATAATTAATTTCTGTACAATATATTGTTTGCCGTATGTGCTTAGCTGATGCTTCGTATGGTTTAACCAAACGGCTATGAAGTTCTTATTTATGTTAACAAACGAGTTAGCTAGCAAACGTTTGCTATCTAGTTCAACTCTCACTACGCTATAGCACTGAGGTAGAAGTGGTATATCTTGTACATTTTCTCCAGTTGACATCAAGCTAGTTAGCTACTTTACAACTATTGGGAGAACCTATTTCATTTGCGTACACATAACGTTTTATTCAAGTTAGACCCAGTTAATTAAGATTTTTTAGAACACATTTAATATTGTCAGTCAGTAAAAGGTTAAATCTTTAATGACAGTGTTATCTTTTGGCTCTAATGGTTAAGCACACAAAACAATGTTTCACAATTTTGACGTTTAGCTCAACTGCCAATCATATATCTTGATTCCTCCACCCTTTCTAATTGTTCATTATCATTAGTATCACATCTGTCCTCTTCATTATCATTAGTATCACATCTGTCCTCTGTGTCATTATCATTAGTATCACATCTGTCCTCTTCATTATCATTAGTATCACCTCTGTCCTCTGTGTCATTATCATTAGTATCACATCTGTCCTCTTCATTATCATTAGTATCACATCTGTCCTCTGTGTCATTATCATTAGTATCACATCTGTCCTCTTCATTATCATTAGTATCACATCTGTCCTCTTCATTATCATTAGTATCACATCTGTCCTCTTCATTATCATTAGTATCACATCTGTCCTCTTCATTATCATTAGTATCACATCTGTCCTCTTCATTATCATTAGTATCACCTCTGTCCTCTTCATTATCATTAGTATCACATATGTCCTCTTCATTATCATTAGTATCACATCTGTCCTCTGTGTCATTATCATTAGTATCACATCTGTCCTCTTCATTATCATTAGTATCACATCTGTCCTCTGTGTCATTATCATTAGTATCACATCTGTCCTCTGTGTCATTATCATTAGTATCACATCTGTCCTCTTCATTATCATTAGTATCACATCTGTCCTCTTCATTATCATTAGTATCACATCTGTCCTCTGTGTCATTATCATTAGTATCACATCTGTCCTCTTCATTATCATTAGTATCACATCTGTCCTCTTCATTATCATTAGTATCACATCTGTTCTCTTCATTATCATTAGTATCACATCTGTCCTCTGTGTCATTATCATTAGTATCACATCTGTCCTCTGTGTCATTATCATTAGTATCACATCTGTCCTCTGTGTCATTATCATTAGTATCACATCTGTCCTCTTCATTATCATTAGTATCACATCTGTCCTCTTCATTATCATTAGTATCACATCTGTCCTCTTCATTATCATTAGTATCACATCTGTCCTCTTCATTATCATTAGTATCACATCTGTCCTCTTCATTATCATTAGTATCACATCTGTCCTCTTCATTATCATTAGTATCACCTCTGTCCTCTGTGTCATTATCATTAGTATCACATCTGTCCTCTGTGTCATTATCATTAGTATCACATCTGTCCTCTGTGTCATTATCATTAGTATCACATCTGTCCTCTTCATTATCATTAGTATCACATCTGTCCTCTTCATTATCATTAGTATCACATCTGTCCTCTTCATTATCATTAGTATCACATCTGTCCTCTTCATTATCATTAGTATCACATCTGTCCTCTTCATTATCATTAGTATCACATCTGTCCTCTTCATTATCATTAGTATCACATCTGTCCTCTTCATTATCATTAGTATCACATCTGTCCTCTTCATTATCATTAGTATCACATCTGTCCTCTTCATTATCATTAGTATCACATCTGTCCTCTTCATTATCATTAGTATCACATCTGTCCTCTTCATTATCATTAGTATCACATATGTCCTCTTCATTATCATTAGTATCACATCTGTCCTCTGTGTCATTATCATTAGTATCACATCTGTCCTCTTCATTATCATTAGTATCACATCTGTCCTCTGTGTCATTATCATTAGTATCACATCTGTCCTCTTCATTATCATTAGTATCACATCTGTCCTCTGTGTCATTATCATTAGTATCACATCTGTCCTCTGTGTCATTATCATTAGTATCACATCTGTCCTCTTCATTATCATTAGTATCACATCTGTCCTCTTCATTATCATCTGTATCACATCTGTCCTCTTCATTATCATCACATCTGTCCTCTTCATTATCATTAGTATCACATCTGTCCTCTTCATTATCATTAGTATCACATCTGTCCTCTTCATTATCATTAGTATCACATCTGTCCTCTTCATTATCATTAGTATCACATCTGTCCTCTGTGTCATTATCATAAGTATCACATCTGTCCTCTTCATTATCATTAGTATCACATCTGTCCTCTTCATTATCATTAGTATCACATCTGTTCTCTTCATTATCATTAGTATCACATCTGTCCTCTGTGTCATTATCATTAGTATCACACCTGTCCTCTTCATTATCATTAGTATCACATCTGTCCTCTTCATTATCATTAGTATCACATCTGTCCTCTTCATTATCATTAGTATCACATCTGTCCTCTTCATTATCATTAGTATCACATCTGTCCTCTTCATTATCATTAGTATCACATCTGTCCTCTTCATTATCATTAGTATCACATCTGTCCTCTGTGTCATTATCATTAGTATCACATCTGTCCTCTTCATTATCATCAGTATCACATCTGTCCTCTTCATTATCATCACATCTGTCCTCTTCATTATCATTAGTATCACATCTGTCCTCTTCATTATCATTAGTATCACATCTGTCCTCTTCATTATCATTAGTATCACATCTGTCCTCTTCATTATCATTAGTATCACATCTGTCCTCTGTGTCATTATCATTAGTATCACATCTGTCCTCTTCATTATCATTAGTATCACATCTGTCCTCTTCATTATCATTAGTATCACATCTGTTCTCTTCATTATCATTAGTATCACATCTGTCCTCTGTGTCATTATCATTAGTATCACACCTGTCCTCTTCATTATCATTAGTATCACATCTGTCCTCTTCATTATCATTAGTATCACATCTGTCCTCTGTGTCATTATCATTAGTATCACATCTGTCCTCTTCATTATCATTAGTATCACATCTGTCCTCTTCATTATCATCACATCTGTCCTCTTCATTATCATTAGTATCACATCTGTCCTCTTCATTATCATTAGTATCACATCTGTCCTCTTCATTATCATTAGTATCACATCTGTCCTCTTCATTATCATTAGTATCACATCTGTCCTCTGTGTCATTATCATTAGTATCACATCTGTCCTCTTCATTATCATTAGTATCACATCTGTCCTCTGTGTCATTATCATTAGTATCACATCTGTCCTCTTCATTATCATTAGTATCACAACTGTCCTCTTCATTATCATAAGTATCACATCTGTTCTCTTCATTATCATTAGTATCACATCTGTCCTCTGTGTCATTATCATAAGTATCACATCTGTCCTCTTCATTATCATTAGTATCACATCTGTCCTCTTCATTATCATTAGTATCACATCTGTTCTCTTCATTATCATTAGTATCACATCTGTCCTCTGTGTCATTATCATTAGTATCACACCTGTCCTCTTCATTATCATTAGTATCACATCTGTCCTCTTCATTATCATTAGTATCACATCTGTCCTCTTCATTATCATTAGTATCACATCTGTCCTCTTCATTATCATCAGTATCACATCTGTCCTCTTCATTATCATTAGTATCACATCTGTCTTCTTCATTATCATTAGTATCACATCTGTTTCACCTCTCACTCAGTGGGGTAATGTCACTTGGCCTTTAACAATAAAGTAGTGGACCCAGAGGTTGTCCAGTGTTGATAATGGGGCTCCACATTTTTCACATGTGAACTACTCCATTTTAACACACTCGTTTCTTCCTCTCCAGCCAGAGCTGTTTCAACCAGCCACCTAACACCTTATCCCGGAGAGAAATCGGGGCCAGCATGCATTAATCGTTTTTAACAGATTAGTGCAGAGGAATCAGTTCCAAATTGGCAGAGTGGGTTACATCTGGCCAAAAGAGAGTCCAGGGACAGGGTGGATATCTGAGCATGGCGGTTATCTTGTCAGATCACAGTGCTTCTCAATAATAGAGCTCATCTGAACCGGGAGAATAGTGGGTTTGGATGGAGCACTGCACCGGTTCACTTATCCTCATTAGATTCAACACGCTGTTGTTGTCATTTGACACTTTCTCTTTTATTGCTGTAGGTTTTGCAGGCACTCCGGGCTACCTCTCCCCAGAGGTGCTGAGGAAGGACCCCTACGGCAAACCTGTGGATATCTGGGCCTGTGGTGAGTGACTCCTCAACACGACTGTCTGTGTGTGTGTGTGTGTGTGTGTGTGTGCTAACCCCCGACCTGTGTGTGTGTGTGTGTGCTAACCGTCTTCCTGTGTGTGTGTGTGATTATTGTGTAGGCGTGGTTCTGTACATTCTCCTGGTGGGCTACCCTCCCTTCTGGGATGAGGACCAGCACAAGCTCTATCAGCAGATCAAGGCCGGGGCGTACGACGTGAGTAACCACCATCTGCCCTCTTCTGTTCACCAGACTCTGGGATTACGACACGTTTGTGTCTGCTTGGTTATATAACGCCCACGAGTGTGTCAGGGTTGTCGTTAGTTAGACACCATCGCCCTGATGGTAATAAAACTGGGTGGCATTACTGATGTGTGAAAAAAACATCTATTATGTTGTGGGTCTGTGTGAGTACACGTCTATTTATGTTGTGTGTCTTTGTGGGTACACGTCTATTTATGTTGTGTGTGTGTGGGTACACGTCTATTTATGTTGTGTGTCTGTGTGGGTACACGTCTATTTATGTTGTGTGTCTTTGTGAGTACACGTCTATTTACATTGTGTGTCTGTGAGTACACGTCTATTTATGTTGTGTGTGTGTGGGTACACGTCTATTTATGTTGTGTGTCTTTGTGAGTACACGTCTATTTATGTTGTGTGTCTGTGTGAGTACACGTCTATTTATGTTGTGTGTCTTTGTGAGTACACGTCTATTTATGTTGTGTGTGTGTGTGAGTACACGTCTATTTATGTTGTGTGTCTTTGTGAGTACACGCCTATTTACATTGTGTGTCTGTGAGTACACGTCTATTTATGTTGTGTGTCTTTGTGAGTACACGTCTATTTACGTTGTGTGTCTGTGTGAGTACACGTCTATTTATGTTGTGTGTCTTTGTGAGTACACGTCTATTTATGTTGTGTGTCTGTGTGAGTACACGTCTATTTATGTTGTGTGTCTTTGTGAGTACACGTCTATTTATGTTGTGTGTCTTTGTGAGTACACGTCTATTTACATTGTGTGTCTGTGAGTACACGTCTATTTATGTTGTGTGTCTTTGTGAGTACACGTCTATTTACGTTGTGTGTCTGTGTGAGTACACGTCTGTGTGGGTACATTTATGTTGTGTGTCTGTGTGGGTACACATCTATTTATGTTGTGTGTCTGTGTGAGTACACGTCTATTTATGTTGTGTGTCTGTGTGGGTACACGTCTATTTATGTTGTGTGTCTGTGTGGGTACACGTCTATTTATGTTGTGTGTCTGTGTGAGTACACGTATATTTATGTTGTGTGTCTTTGGGTACACGTGTTGTGTGTCTGTGTGAGTACACGTCTATTTACATTGTGTGTCTGTGAGTACACGTCTATTTATGTTGTGTGTCTTTGTGAGTACACGTCTATTTACGTTGTGTGTCTGTGTGAGTACACGTCTATTTATGTTGTGTGTCTGTGTGGGTACACGTCTATTTATGTTGTGTGTCTGTGTGAGTACACGTATATTTATGTTGTGTGTCTTTGTGAGTACACGTCTATTTACATTGTGTTGTCTTTGTGAGTACACGTCTATTTATTGTTGTCTGTGTCTGTGTGTGTCTGTGTGAGTACACGTCTATTTATGTTGTGTGTCTGTGTGAGTACACGTCTATTTATGTTGTGTGTCTTTGTGAGTACACGTCTATTTATGTTGTGTGTGTGTGTGAGTACACGTCTATTTATGTTGTGTGTCTTTGTGAGTACACGCCTATTTACATTGTGTGTCTGTGAGTACACGTCTATTTATGTTGTGTGTCTTTGTGAGTACACGTCTATTTACGTTGTGTGTCTGTGTGAGTACACGTCTATTTATGTTGTGTGTCTTTGTGAGTACACGTCTATTTATGTTGTGTGTCTGTGTGAGTACACGTCTATTTATGTTGTGTGTCTTTGTGAGTACACGTCTATTTATGTTGTGTGTCTTTGTGAGTACACGTCTATTTACATTGTGTGTCTGTGAGTACACGTCTATTTATGTTGTGTGTCTTTGTGAGTACACGTCTATTTACGTTGTGTGTCTGTGTGAGTACACGTCTATTTATGTTGTGTGTCTGTGTGGGTACACATCTATTTATGTTGTGTGTCTGTGTGAGTACACGTCTATTTATGTTGTGTGTCTGTGTGGGTACACGTCTATTTATGTTGTGTGTCTGTGTGGGTACACGTCTATTTACGTTGTGTGTCTGTGTGAGTACACGTATATTTATGTTGTGTGTCTTTGTGAGTACACGTCTATTTACATTGTGTGTCTGTGAGTACACGTCTATTTATGTTGTGTGTCTTTGTGAGTACACGTCTATTTACGTTGTGTGTCTGTGTGAGTACACGTCTATTTATGTTGTGTGTCTGTGTGGGTACACGTCTATTTATGTTGTGTGTCTGTGTGAGTACACGTCTATTTATGTTGTGTGTCTGTGTGGGTACACGTCTATTTATGTTGTGTGTCTGTGTGGGTACACGTCTATTTACGTTGTGTGTCTGTGTGTGTACACGTCTATTTATGTCTGTGTCTTTGTGAGTACACGTCTATTTATGTTGTGTGTCTTTGTGAGTACACGTCTATTTATGTTGTGTGTCTTTGTGAGTACATTTACGTTGTGTGTCTGTGTGAGTACACGTCTATTTATGTTGTGTGTCTTTGTGTCTATTTATGTTGTGTGTCTGTGTGAGTACACGTCTATTTATGTTGTGTGTCTGTGTGGGTACACGTCTATTTATGTTTATGTTTACGTTGTGTGTCTGTTGAGTACACGTATATTTATGTTGTGTGTCTTTGTGAGTACACGTCTATTTACATTGTGTGTCTGTGAGTACACGTCTATTTATGTTGTGTGTCTTTGTGAGTACACGTCTATTTACGTTGTGTGTCTGTGTGAGTACACGTCTATTTATGTTGTGTGTCTGTGTGGGTACACGTCTATTTATGTTGTGTGTCTGTGTGAGTACACGTCTATTTATGTTGTGTGTCTGTGTGGGTACACGTCTATTTATGTTGTGTGTCTGTGTGGGTACACGTCTATTTACGTTGTGTGTCTGTGTGAGTACACGTATATTTATGTTGTGTGTCTGTGAGTACATGTCTATTTATGTTGTGTGTCTGTGTGAGTACACGTCTATTTACGTGGTGTGTCTGTGTGAGTACACGTCTATTTATGTTGTGTGTCTGTGTGAGTACACGTCTATTTACGTGGTGTGTCTGTGTGAGTACACGTCTATTTATGTTGTGTGTCTGTGTGAGTACACGTCTATTTACGTGGTGTGTCTGTGTGAGCTCTAGTGGCGTTGAGCTGTGAAGGCGTTCAGGTCCTTTAAACTTCTCTGATGGGACAACAAGGACGGCTCTCAATGGAGCTTCACTCTGTGCATTGGCCTGGTGTGTGTGTGGGTGCAGATGCTGGTGTGTGTGTGTGTGTGCAGATGCTGGTGTGTGTGTGTGTGTGTGTGTGTGTGTAGATGCTGATGTGTGTGTAGGTGAGAGAGTATGTGCTTGTTTGTGTAAACACCTTTTTGCGTACATAAGTGCTCCTCTCAAGCGCACCTACACATATTTTGCTCCTGTTTATTTTTAATTGGCTGCGATAACAGAGCTGTGTGTCCTGCATATCGATCCTGACAGAGCGGCCCTCTCCAGTAACTAACTGAGAAATGGGTACTTTGGCAGCCAGGAACATAAAATAATGCCTGAGGAATACAAGATTCTTAGATGTGTATAAAAGCAGCAGAAATGCACTGTTAAACACTGTGTAGCTAAGTACCTCAGTTTACTCAGAGTCCTTTTCTGTTGTTAAAAAAGCTGAAACGATTAACTGCGTCGCTGCGTCAGTCCGGTTACAATTGTTTTCTGAACATTTTCAAATACATATTCCTGAACCATAACCACTGACACAGCACACAGTGTATTTAAAAAGTATGGATTACTGAGACCTAGTATGGTTCAGTGGTCCAAGCTGCAGTTGAATCAAATCCCCCCCACTGTCCTAAGAAAAATTGCATTAAAACGTGTCTAGTATGGATTTCAGCAATCAAAAAAGTGCCTGAACAAGCTAGTTTTGTATACCAGGAGTTCTGGAACAAACATTTTCCTGCAGGCTTTTGCTCGAAGACGTCACTGGCTACAATGAAAACGTTTTTTTATTTTTAATCAAGTTCAATTTGCGGTCTAAAAGCCACAAGCCATTGAATTAGCGTCCTACTTGTCTTAACGAGATAAGACACGTCCATGTTCAGCATCTCTCAGCCACGCCGACTTGTTTCCATTGCCTCGGGACTCAAACTGATATCTTTTGCCTCTCCCCTTTGCACCTTCCCAGTTCCCGTCCCCAGAGTGGGACACGGTGACGCCAGAAGCCAAGAACCTGATCAACCAGATGCTGACCATCAACCCCGCCAAGAGGATCACAGCAGAACAGGCCCTCAAACACCCATGGGTCTGCGTAAGTCTGCCCATCACCAAATCCACCTGGTCTAAAACAGTGGCACCACTGGCCCTTTAATCTGTGTTACTGGTAGAGTCATTTACCGGTTCTCACTTCTTTCCCCGTTCCCGTTGATCCAGCAACGCTCCACTGTGGCCTCCATGATGCACCGTCAAGAGACTGTGGAGTGTCTGCGGAAGTTTAACGCCCGGAGAAAACTCAAGGTGACTGACACAGATGCACGCGCACGCTCACACGCTCTCACACACAGACACACACTCACAGTGTCTCTCTCTCACACACGCGCACATGCGCACACGCTCACACACTAATTCGCTCACACACACACGCGCACACACGCACACACGCACGCACACACACACACACACACCCCATCTGTTGTTTTTTCTTGCCTGTTGTCCTATTCACTGACATTATGTGTTGTCTTCCCCAGGGGGCCATCCTCACCACCATGCTGGTATCCAGAAACTTCTCTGGTGAGGGGCAGCTGGTTTTTAACATTTACAATCACTCTAGTGTGCTTCTCCCAATTAACAGGACGTTATCTTACTCTGACGACAGACCAACATTTCCAGAGAGTGTTGAGTAATGCAGGTGGTGTTGAGTCAATTAAGCTTATTTCATTAGAGGCAGAACAACATTGTAAAATCCCAGTATAGGACTTTACCGCTGAAACAAAACTGTGAACTTTGTTTGTCCAATTCATTTCCTAGCATATTTATTTTGTAATAGATGTAGACAAATAAGAGTGAACATTTTTGCTGAAAGAGCATTGGGTCAAATGAATGAGGCCACTCCAAGTCTGATGTAAATACTCTGGTTAGTGGAGGCATTGAGATGTATTATATTAAATAATGCCCTTCATTATAAGGGACCTTGTAAAGTGCAAATTTGTTTCTCCTTGTATAAATCCGCAACCCACGAACAGCCAATGAATTCCTCAGACCAAAAGCTATGTTTTGTGGCACAGTTTTTTTTTAGCTGACTGACACATCTATTATTCAACCAAATGCATTTTAGAGGCTTTTTTACATCAGCAGTTGAAAGAAAGTGCTTTACAGATATTCCGCCTTAACCACAAAAAGAGCAAGCGGTCTAGTCACAGCTTGGAATAACTTCCTAGAACGAAGAGAAAACATTTAGAGAACAATTTGATATATTAGCAGCATAAAAGTTGCTTGTTGGCCTCATCTGAAGGCCAGATCTGTAAATCACTCTGGTGGACTACAGACATCAGGCATAGAGCTCTACATGCATCAGGAATAGAGCTCTACATGCATCAGTCATAGAGCTCTACAGACATCAGGCATAGAGTTCTACAGACATCAGGCATAGAGCTCTACAGACATCAGGCATAGAGCTCTACAGACATCAGGCATAGAGCTCTACAGACATCAGTCATAGAGTTCTACCTGCATCAGTCATAGAGCTCTACAGACATCCGGCATAGAGCTCTACAGACATCCGGCATGGAGCTCTACAGACATCAGGCATAGAGCTCTACAGACATCAGTCATAGAGCTCTACAGACATCAGGCATAGAGCTCTACAGGCATCAATCATAGAGCTCTACAGACATCAGTCATAGAGCTCTACAGACATCCGGCATAGAGCTCTACAGACATCAGGCATAGAGCTCTACAGACATCAGGCATAGAGCTCTACAGACATCAGGCATAGAGCTCTACAGACATCAGGCATAGAGCTCTACAGACACAGACATCAGTCATAGAGCTCTACAGACATCAGGCATAGAGCTCTACAGACACAGACATCAGTCATAGAGCTCTACAGACATCAGACATAGAGCTCTACAGACACATACATCAGTCATAGAGCTCTACAGACACAGACATCAGGCATAGAGCTCTACAGACATCAGTCATTGAGCTCTACAGACATCAGTCATTGAGCGCTACAGACATCAGGCATAGAGCTCTACAGACATCAGGCATAGAGCTCTACACACACAGACATCAGGCATAGAGCTCTACAGACATCAGGCATAGAGCTCTACAGACACAGACATCAGTCATTGAGCGCTACAGACATCAGGCATAGAGCTCTACAGACATCAGGCATAGAGCTCTACAGGCATCGAGCTCTACAGACATCAGTCAAAGAGCTCGATGCCTTCTTAAGGGCTTTATAAAGCTGTGGTTCTGTCTAACCTGTTGTGATCACTGGAAGATCATATCGGTGTTTCTGTTAACGCTGAGCGTGTAAACTGAAGTAAGCATTTGGCTGGAGATACAGTTGTAGCTCCTGGGTATATCCTGTTGGAGAGGAGTGGGGGCAAGGCACACAAGGAAGTGGCACTGTGTCTACAGAGGTCCCTAGCTCCTCCCAACTGAACGCATCTCTGTCCAATAGTGGGCCGCCAGCACACCAGCCCTGCGGCCACCACCAGCACGGCCGCTCTGGCTTCAGAAGGTATGTCAGGCAGAGCAGGGGAGCAACTTGGCATAGCACTGCCTGTTGGTTTGTTAGCATGTGGCCCTCTCCTTGCAAACTGGCACATACTGTACCGCTCCAGACAGATCGTCACGGCACCGGTACATCCTGCAAATACACCCAAAACCCACTGACTCCAAACTCCACCCGTGCACTACACGGGTCACCTCTAACGCTCAGAAATAAGGACACTAACCCCCAAACGTCTTCCAGCTCTACAAGAAAACCAACCCATCAAATACCCACAAATGACCCTTGACCTGTGTATAAGTCCAGTTAAGACCTTTGCATGGCCGGGCACTTCTCGCCAGCCAGCATGTTACCTGCATGGGTTACCAGATGCACCGGGCACTTCTCCTTTATTTTTCCGGTGTCTTGCTTTTTCTGTTAGATCTTTTCCTGTCTGCACCTTCCTATGGGGAAAAAAGCTTTTTCACTGGCAGCTTGAGTCAGTCACGTTTAAACCCAGAGAAGCGCAGACTCACCTGGACACTTCCCTGCACTTTTTGTTCGTCCATTTGTCCCGACCTCGACATGGCCTTGTAAACTCCATCACGGGGACGGACGGTATTCAATGTTGCGTAGGACCTCAAAACAGCTCTGGCTTCGGATGCTTTCATCCAATCCATACCAAGCGGTGAAGAGGCAGGTTTTTCCATGGATAGTGCATGTCAGGCTTTGGATAAGACCCAGTTCTCTGTTGCATGTGATCTTGAAGCGAACGAGCCAGTTGTTGCCTGCAGTCGTTGACATGCGAAGATTCTAAAACGTCCTGCATTTTTTCCCTCCTTGCCCTCATTTAAACTGTTTTGTTTTCAATGGAAGGTAAGGGACCTTGAGGATCTTTCAAACATGATTGAAGGTTATTATGTGTCTTCTGTTCGTTTCTGTGTGTTTCTTTCTGTTTAATGTCTCCCTGTCGTTTCTCTCCTGTGTGATCGTTTGCACTGTACAGTGAGTATAGTCTGTCTCTTATATATGTTATAACAGGCTGTATAGGAGACATGACTTTGTTGTGCCACCCTGATCTCACCGTAAATACCGGACAGGTACCCTGATCTCACTGTAAATACCGGACAGGTACGCTGATCTCACCGTAAATACCGGACAGGTACCCTGATCTCACTGTAAATACCGGACAGGTACGCTGATCTCACCGTAAATACCGGACAGGTACCCTGATCTCACTGTAAATACCGGACAGGTACGCTGATCTCACCGTAAATACCGGACAGGTACCCTGATCTCACCGTAAATACCGGACAGGTACCCTGATCTCACTGTTAATATGGGACAGGTACCCTGATCTCACTATAAATATGGGACAGGTACCCTGATCTCACTATAAATATGGGACAGGTACCCTGATCTCACTATAAATATCGGACAGGTACCTGATCTCACTATAAATATGGGACAGGTACCCTGATCTCACTATAAATACCGGACAGGTACCCTGATCTCACTATAAATACGGGACAGGTACCCTGATCTCACCGTAAACACCGGAAAGGTACCCTGATCTCACTTTAAATACCGGACAGGTACTCTGATCTCACTATAAATACCAAACAGGTACCCTGATCTCACTATAAATATGGGACAGGTACCCTGATCTCACTATAAATACCGGACAGGTACCCTGATCTCACTATAAATACGGGACAGGTACCCTGATCTCACCGTAAACACCGGAAAGGTACCCTGATCTCACTTTAAATACCGGACAGGTACTCTGATCTCACTATAAATACGGGACAGGTACCCTGATCTCACTATAAATACGGGACAGGTACCCTGATCTCACCGTAAACACCGGAAAGGTACCCTGATCTCACTTTAAATACCGGACAGGTACTCTGATCTCACTATAAATACCAGAAAGGTACCCTGATCTCACTATAAATATGGGACAGGTACCCTGATCTCACCGTAAACACCGGAAAGGTACCCCGATCTCACCATAAATACGGGACAGGTACCCTGATCTCACTATAAATACGGGACAGGTACCCTGATCTCACTATAAATACAGGACAGGTACCCTGATCTTACTGTAAATACGGGACAGGTACCCTGATCTCACTATAAATATGGGACAGGTACCCTGATCTCACTATAAATATGGGACAGGTACCCTGATCTCACTGTAAATACGGGACAGGTACCCTGATCTCACTGTAAATACGGGACAGGTACCCTGATCTCACTATAAATATGGGACAGGTACCCTGATCTCACTATAAATATGGGACAGGTACCCTGATCTCACTATAAATATGGGACAGGTACCCTGATCTTATTATAAATACGGGACAGGTACCCTGATCTTATTATAAATACGGGACAGGTACCCTGATCTTACTATAAATACAGGACAGGTACCCACATCTCACTGTACATACGGGACATATACCCATATCTCACTGTACATCCGGGACAGATACCCATGTTTCACTGTACATCCGGGACAGATACCCATATCTCACTGTACATACGGGACATATACCCATATCTCACTACTGTACATACGGGACATATACCCATATCTCACTACTGTACATACGGGACATATACCCATATCTCACTACTGTACATACGGGACATATACCCATATCTCACTGTACATACGGGACAGGTACCCATATCTTACAGTACATACGGGACATATACACTGCTTGTTAATTGATTTAACAGGTCATGAACACTGTGTGCAGGTCTTCACACAGGCCACCAATAAGATAAATAAAGATGGCTGAGTTCTCACACTAGAACATTTTCATTACAAACAATGCATTTCAACTTCATTTGTCTTTTTTATATTTAATATATTGTATTTATAAATATATTGAAATCTGTACATTTTGGCATGGCCAGAAAAGATCACAATTTATGGTGTGCTTAACAATGATAAAGTTGGCATTAAATATATTGAAAGTTACACAATTTCTCGCTTAGACTGTTCATGGCAAGTTGCCATAACTTATTAATTTCTGAACCTGTCCCTCTTCTTTTTCAGCATGCAAAAGTTTACTTAACAAAAAGTCGGATGGTGGAGTGAAGGTAGGTGTTTTGTGCTGTTTGAAAGAGTGTTTTTCTGGTGTTCCTGTTGATTTGTTTATGAGATATGTGTTGGCTTCAGGAGAGCATGGATCTGGGAATCACGAGACCTGCGATTTCATCTTAACACCTTCCAATTTCTTTAATGTTTATAAATTGACAAGTAGTGAAAGTGTAGCCTGTAGACATATTACTTTGCCTAAATTATAGTTCTCATAAATTCATAAAGGTATGTAATATACATACATTGTGTGTGCGCGTGTGTGTGTGTGTAGACGGCTTGGTTTCTAGAGTGGCCACCCTAACAGGGATCAATAGGTTGATCAGGCAGCTGATGGACATTGTGTTTCACATTAAATGAAGTTGATTGGCTGGGCTAATAAACTGTTCCTCCAGGCAACTAGAGAGGAACAAAGAGCTGTGTTACGGACAGGCTTTCTGAATGATCTGACATAACTAAGCATGACGTATCCCACAATTCCTCTGGTACTGGAACCCTCTCTTCTGATCCTAAGTGATTGGAGTGACACGCATGTTCAAAACTCATCAGCTTTCAACAACGAGTCAGTGCATGCAGAGAAGTGCCGTGGGTGACAAAGGCTAAACAATACCCTGTACACAACAGGTCTGAGACCAGCTAAACATAACAACGGCTAAACAATACCCTGTACACAACAGGTCTGAGACCAGCTAAACATAATAAAGGCTAAACAATACCCTGTACACAACAGGTCTGAGACCAGCTAAACATAACAACGGCTAAACAATACCCTGGACACAACAGGTCTGAGACCAGCTAAACATAACAAAGGCTAAACAATACCTTCAATTGTTACGGTATTGTATTTTAATAATTTCATTTTATATTTTCTAACCGTCAGAGCCACCACAGGACAGTACATTTCTTCCACAATTCCCACTGTGTAAAATACGATTTATGCCCACGTTAATATCATGGCCGTCTCTCGCATGACATCATCAGTCATGAACAATGTTGAATATTTGATCATAGAGCCGTGTAGCTTTAAAATCATGTCATCGGATTGGCACCCAGCCCTCTTAGATCTCTTGAAGTGATCTTGTTTCTTTCTCTCTGGGGTCTAACTAGCAGATTTACTTTCCCGTTTTATTGGTTTCTTTCCCCCCACATGATCCACTGTTTCTCCCTCCCCTCTGTTGCTATCTGTTCAGAAAAGGAAGTCCAGCTCCAGTGTTTGTTTAATGGTGAGATCTGCTCTGTCTTTTCGATCTCTCTCTTTCGTTCATCTCTCTTTTTCTGGATTCTGGAGGGTTTGTGGTAGTTTGTTTAGTTGGAAACCCATCGGCTCTCTCCAACTTCATCCAACACCTCGGCATTCTCAGCATCATTTCCCTTCCACAGAACCCATACCTACAGTACATGGGCTTAGAACCCATACCTACAGTACATGGGCTTAGAACCCATACCTACAGTACATGGGCTTAGACACATACTCTATTACATAATGTACCTCCCCTTCAATGCTCTCCCCAGCAGCCAGGCCAAGCCCACCTGCCTGCGGACTAGTCTACACGTTAGCCCACCCGCCTGTACGTTAGCCCACCCGCCTGTACGTTAGCCCACCCGCCTGTACGTTAGCCCACCCGCCTGTACGTTAGCCCACCCGCCTGTACGTTAGCCCACCCGCCTGTACGTTAGCCCACCCGCCTGTACGTTAGCCCACCCGCCTGTACGTTAGCCCACCCGCCTGTACGTTAGCCCACCCGCCTGTACGTTAGCCCACCCGCCTGTACGTTAGCCCACCCGCCTGTACGTTAGCCCACCCGCCTACGGACTGGCCCACCCGCCTACGGACTGGCCCACCCGCCTACGGACTGGCCCACCCGCCTACGGACTGGCCCACCCGCCTACGGACTGGCCCACCCGCCTACGGACTGGCCCACCCGCCTACGGACTGGCCCACCCGCCTATACGGACTGGCCCGCCCGCCTATACGGACTGGCCCGCCCGCCTATACGGACTGGCCCGCCCGCCTATACGGACTGGCCCGCCCGCCTATACGGACTGGCCCGCCCGCCTATACGGACTGGCCCACCCGCCTATACGGACTAGCCCACCCGCCTACGGACTAGCCCACCCGCCTACGGACTAGCTTACTGTTCCCAGCTCAGAGTATCTCCACACACAACCCCCCCGTCCCATTACCTCGGTTTTTGCAGCACCATTGTTGTCACGATGGAAGCTTTAGGTCTGTGCCAACCTCAAACCCCAAGGCATAGCAAAGATCCCTCCATGACAACCCTCCGTAGAGCTGCAGAAATGGTCCGCTGCAGGAGAAAATAAATAGCATAAGCAGAGTTCAATGTTATTAGACACAGTACAGACCCTACAGCACATCTGTATAGGAGAGAACATTTAAAGCAAAGTCTTTTCAGGATCTGTTTGAAAAGAGACACACATGTAAGTCTTTCTCTCTAAGCAGCCACCCTCCCCCCATTCCTCCTTCCCAGAGAAGCACTGATCACCATCACCATGGCAATAGAAGTGCATCCCATGGCAGCAGGCTTGGCCTAGCAACAGGAAGGGGGCATCGATTCTTGAAGGATTTATTGGACCCTAATGTTTTTTCCTGAAACATTGTATTTTTCCACTTTATTTTTTCCTGTCTTTGTTGCCTGCAAAACATTATATAGCAGCAACAACACAGTAGGAATAAGAAGCAAGGAGACTTAGTCTCTTGTGAACAATACATATTTAGGAAATGTCAGAGAGCAGAAAATGTCAGAAAGCAGAACATGTCAGACGGCGGAGCATGTCAGAGGGCGGAGCATGTCAGAGGTCGGAGCATGTCAGAGGGCGGAGCATGTCAGAGGGCGGAGCATGTCAGAGGGCGGAGCATGTCAGAGGGCGGAGCATGTCAGAGGGCGGAGCATGTCAGAGGGCGGAGCTTGTCAGAGAGCAGATAATCCCGGACTCTGACCAAAAGGACAGGGGTGGCCAAAGACAATTCTTTAAATTCCACATCACTGGCTTTTTTTGCTGTCATGTTACTAATTTCACAAACAGTCACCTCGCTACCTACCTAACAACATGTCTTTGAGCCTCTTTGAGGTCCACTGCAAGTCTCAATCTCATGACCTTGCCCTCCACTCAGTCCCTCAGCACTTAGTCACTCCAGCACATGCTACTTCACAGTCAATACAATGCCACACACACTCCATGAAACACTCTCCAATATGGAGTAATCAGCATTTCAGTCAGTTGGCATTTGTTGTCTGGGTTAAATGAGAGTCAGTTATAGTCTTTTTTTTTGTTAGGAATAGCCTGCGCAGATGAGCCAGAGCACAGTGCAGCCGATCAGGAACTATCCAGGTTGTTGATAAGGAGGGTGGGGTGGGGTTGTCTTGCTAGGTCACATCAGGCTGGAAGCCTGCAAGCCGATTGGTTGTCATTACCAGAGGAACGCTCTCCTCCAAGCATGATGGCCTATTTCCTGGGTGAATGAACAGTGTGATAAGTAGCAATACGACTTCACAGATTTGCTTCAGAGTCTAGTTAAAGTAGCTGCGAGGAGACAATGCCTTGATCACATGTTGATATTAAATCACAAAACTGAGATACATTGAGGATGAGGAAATGCTTTTGTTTTTCTAACATTAGTTATGTAAGTCAGCAATGTCAGTAAATGCAAGTAGCTGTGAGTTTTTAATACAGTAGGCCGTAGAGCATGAACATTAGAGTGGAAACAGATGTGTTTACCTGCTTTAACTGAAACGGCTCCACTTGGGAATACTTTCTTACACTACATTCCTTGTAGACTTGATACAAAGATTATTGAAAAAAGTATCTTCCTACTTTTTTTAAAATTTGTCCCAAATAACCCCACATAATGTCCATGTCACATAGAAATGCAATAATACAATAACTGTGCCCTCCATCACCACCATGTCCCCATCACCACCATGTCCCCATCACCACCATGTCCCCATCACCACCATGTCCCCATCACCACCATGTCCCCATCACCACCATGTCCCCATCACCACCATGTCCCCATCACCACCATGTCCCCATCACCACCATGTCCCCATCACCACCATGTCCCCATCACCACCATGTCCCCATCACCACCATGTCCCCATCACCACCATGTCCCCATCACCACCATGTCCCCATCACCACCATGTCCCCATCACCACCATGTCCCCATCACCACCATGTCCCCATCACACCACCATGTCCCCATCACCACCATGTCCCCATCACCACCATGTCCCCATCACCACCATGTCCCCATCACCACCATGTCCCCATCACCACCATGTCCCCATCACCACCATGTCCCCATCACCACCATGTCCCCATCACCACCATGTCCCCATCACCACCATGTCCCCATCACCACCATGTCTCCATCACCACCATGTCCCCATCACCACCATGTCCCCATAACCACCATGTCCCCATAACCACCATGTCCCCATAACCACCATGTCCCCATCACCACCAGGTCCTGTGCTACACACCTCTTTATGCTGTTCCCTGTATGGGGACCGGTTCCCTCTAAAGAGACCAACACATTGAGCATGTTTAATGTCACCCAGTCCTAATTATACACGCTCATGAGGCATTCTATCACCAGTGAGGTACTTCAGCACCAGAAAACATATTGCTCTTTATCGTTTATTAACAGGACACACACATTTTTCAATGCCTCAATCTTTTTTAAAGGTCCTCCCTGTTAAAGGGATCTACTGTGCTAATTACACACTTTCTTGCCGTTAGTACCAGGTTTCAAATGTTTTCTGCACATAGTGGTTAGGGTGTGGGGTTGCTGGGTAGCGCCTCAAATCACTTCACATCGGTTTCTTCTTTTCTATTCACATTACTAAGCATGTCGTTGTCTTCTGAAAGGGAACGCCTCTAGTCCATGTGGGAGACATTTGTGTTTTGATTTATCCTAGAACAACCTCCTTCTCATCAAGGCCTTCCACTGCATGCACAGACTCAAACTGTTTGGCATCGCTAGTCGGTCTTCCTTCCTCATATTACGGAGCCATTTGAGGGGGTCCATCTGGTTGTCTCTAGTATGCAGTGTAGACATGAAGTGCTCCTGATCTGACACCACATGGTGGTGCTAATTGGGAACCATGATGTTCTCAGAGATGATTCACTCCAGCACGGTACCCGTCACCGTTGAGAATAAAGCACTGGGCCTGGATGGGTTCTGCTCACAAAGTCTTTAGGGATTCTTAACAATGCATGTGTTGATATTTCTGTGTGTTTAGAAATGTTACTAGCATGTTTAATTTCTACCAAGACTGTCGATTGTAACAAGACATCATGGGCAGGAGGTACACACAGACTTTATAGTTACTTCAAACATCTAATTGGAGACCTCGGCACAGAATTTCCGAATGAGAAATGTTAACGAATCGGCGCAGGAAGCATTGTGCTTGGTGGCTCCTGTACAATAGATTGCATTCAATAACAGATTCTGCAACAAAAAAAACACAATCCAAAAACACATTGCCTGTTGGGGGAATTTTTTTTTTCCAAACATTGAAACCGATAAATGACTGAACTCCACTTATCTACACCACCAAGCCAGAGTTCTCACATTTACTGTAGCCAGAAAAAGACATCTCTTACGTCTCTTATATCACACACACACACACACACACACACACACACACACACACACACACACACACACACACACACACACACACACACACACACACCAGACTGGGAAAGGACAGTCCAGTGGGTTTGCAGTACATACATCCCACTATACTCTGTAGAAGTCATTTTATGTTGTTGTTTTTTTCACCCCAGCCGCAGACAAACAACAATAAAAACAGTGTAGTGAGCAGCTGCAGCAACATCAAAGACAACAGCATGTCATCTCCAGCACCAATGGTATCCCATCTATACTTGGTTTATATCATCGTCGCTTTACTCACCCTGTTGCGTTGGGTTTAGTTCCGAAGGTTCTGTTCTTTTTTACATATCCGTTTGTCCCATCCTTCTGTGTTGACTCCAGAGTACCCCGGTACTCTGCCCTTCCTCTCCTCCACTCTCTCCTCTTCATCGTCATTTTGACTCGGGTGTGATGTTGATGATGGTTTTGACGATTTTTAGGGTTTGTGTGTGAGACTCTCTCGCGAGCCTCCTGTTTTACCCCGTCCTTATCTCCTGTCAACCATAGATATACATTTCCTGACCAGACATACAGAAATTGGTCTATTACTCTTTTTAACAGGATGAAACAGATTCCGGGTAAAACAGGATCCAGAAATATCAGGAAGCAGATATCCCATTTGTTTGGAGGATGCAGTCCCTCTATCTCCATGGAGACTTCCTTGGGTCACTACGACAACAGACAATGCATCATGAAATGTATCAAAAGTGATTCAGTAGCACTGTGTCTGACCTTTAACCCTGTTAACTGAACCGTCGAAGTAAAGCACTGGGTCGTAACAGGCAGCCCGCGGGCCAGAACCATACTCTATGTGACCGGTTCCTACCATTAGAAATCCAGGCCAACATGGGTTGAATTCATGTTTATTTCACATGAATTATTTCCATGAATAAAATAAAGACGCAATGTGACTGACTCAATTTAATCATATATATATTTATCTTATTAAAATAATCTATTATCTTATTAAAATAATAGATATATTTTTAAATACGATCGATTTGTAGATTCAATCAGTCAATTAGCAGTGTAAAAATAGCTGTTTCGATCTTCTGTTTCAGTCAGCCGATCATTCACTGGCCTATTGATGTGGTTAGAGATGTCTGTCAGACAATCTTCTAAGCTCCAGTGACCTCAGAGAGAAACCTGGGTAGTTGGCAATGCCACAATGTACTTTGCCAGTGTAAAAATGCCCATCAGGCGCTCAAGATTCATTGAGGAATTTGTTTTCTATTAAAAACACACCAACCTCCATCAAAGAGCACAATCTAGTTGGTCCACCAGTGAGCTAGTAAGACATGGCCGAGGTGGTCAGATTGTTGTCCCAAGGCCATCATGCCTGTACTACATGTCTCTCTGGGTCATCACCGTTCAGTTCATCTGACAGTTGTCCCAAGGCCATCATGTCTGTACTACATCAGTCTCCTAGATATTTCTAAACCACTTCAATGGCAGGATCTGCGTTTAGATTATGAATATTACTTTCCAAACGGCCCCCCTGTCCCCTTAAGGGAATGACGTATAATCTGAGGGACTGCATCTTCATTGCATCATCTTTTCGACAATGTCCTGTGAGGAGTGATGGGATGTGTGACGTCTGGGTGTTGGTGGGCGGGTACTTTAGGAGCGCATCACAGGTACTGAGTGCTGCCAAGAGCTTTTGTGATGAATGTTTCCATGGTGACTGACAGCAATGTCAGAGTCTTGTAATGTTAAGTGGGGGAGGGGGGGATGCATGGATTGCTATCCCATTTCATGGCCCTCATCCTCAATTCCAACCGTGGCAGTGTTTTCTGTGTACGCCCTCTCTGTTGCTTCACATTCTAGTAACCCTGTTCAGTTTGACAGTGTTAAGTGACTTAGTTCACCTTGCTTCTTTCATTAGAAGGAGGTAGTATGGCTCTGATATCATCTACGGCCCCCATTGTGTGTTGTTTCCCTCCGTGGCGGAGACCCATCCCCCCCCGCCTCTGCCCTGACGCCTCTGTGTGGCTCCTGTGTGTGGCTCCTGTGTGTGGCTCCTGTGTGTGGCTCCTGTGTGTGGCTCCTGTGTGTGGCTCCTGTGTGTGGCTCCTGTGTGTGGCTCCTGTGTGTGGCTCCTGTGTGTGGCTCCTGTGTGTGGCTCCTGTGTGTGGCTCCTGTGTGTGGCTCCTGTGTGTGGCTCCTGTGTGTCCTGTGTGTGGCTCCTGTGTGTGGCTCCTGTGTGTGGCTCCTGTGTGTGGCTCCTGTGTGTGGCTCCTGTGTTTGGCTCCTGTGTTTGGCTCCTGTGTGTGGCTCCTGTGTGTGGCTCCTGTGTGTGGCTCCTGTGTGTGGCTCCTGTGTGTGCGTGGTGTTTGTGTTGGTGCGGGTTTACATGCATCAGGGGATTGACTATGTCCCACACATTCTGGGACTTCTCTGGTGGTCCCAGCCTGTTAAACTCTGTTCTTCCCCTAGGAACCACAGACCACTGTTGTGCACAACCCAGCTGACGGCACCAAGGTAAGCTGCCACTCAACCTCTCCAATTCCACTGAGTCACTGTAGGCAAATGCTAAAATACCAGAGATTGGCTAAAACAATACTAAGACACCTTATAATATAACAACTTATACTGACTATAGCTCTACAAAGACACCTTATAGTGGCTATAGCTCTACTAAGATATATTATAGTGGCTATAGCTCTACTAAGACACCTTATAGAGGCTATAGCTCTACTAAGATACCTTATAGTGGCTATAGCTCTACTAAGATACCTTATAGTGGCTATAGCTCTACTAAGATACCTTATAGTGGCTATAGCTCTACTAAGATATATTATAGTGGCTATAGCTCTACTAAGATACCTTATAGTGGCTATAGCTCTACTAAGATATATTATAGTGGCTATAGCTCTACTAAGATACCTTATAGTGGCTATAGCTCTACTAAGATACCTTATAGTGGCTAGAGCTCTATTAAGATACCTTATAGTGGCTATAGCTCTACTAAGATACCTTATAGTGGCTATAGCTCTACTAAGATACCTTATAGTGGCTATAGCTCTACACCTAAGATAGAGCTCTATTAAGATACTTATAGTGGCTATAGCTCTACTAAGATACCTTATAGTGGCTATAGCTCTACTAAGATACCTTATAGTGGCTATAGCTCTACTAAGATACCTTATAGTGGCTATAGCTCTACTAAGATACCTTATAGTGGCTATAGCTCTACTAAGATACCTTATAGTGGCTATAGCTCTACTAAGATACCTTATAGTGGCTATAGCTCTACTATGACACCTTATAGAGGCTAGAGCTCTATTAAGATACCTTATAGTGGCTATAGCTCTACTAAGATACCTTATAGTGGCTATAGCTCTACTAAGATACCTTATAGTGGCTATAGCTCTACTAAGATACCTTATAGTGGCTATAGCTCTATTAAGATACCTTATAGTGGCTATAGCTCTACTAAGATACCTTATAGTGGCTATAGCTCTACTAAGATACCTTATAGTGGCTATAGCTCTACTAAGATACCTTATAGTGGCTATAGCTCTATTAAGACACCTTATAGTGGCTAGAGCTCTACTAAGATACCTTATAGTGGCTATAGCTCTACTAAGATACCTTATAGTGGCTATAGCTCTATTAAGACACATTATAGTGGCTATAGCTCTACTAAGATACCTTATAGTGGCTATAGCTCTACTAAGATACCTTATAGTGGCTATAGCTCTACTAAGATACCTTATAGTGGCTATAGCTCTACTATGACACCTTATAGAGGCTAGAGCTCTATTAAGATACCTTATAGTGGCTATAGCTCTACTAAGATACCTTATAGTGGCTATAGCTCTATTAAGACACCTTATAGTGGCTATAGCTCTACTAAGATATCATATAGTGGCTATAGCTCTACAAAGACACCTTATAGTGGCTATAGCTCTACTAAGATACCTTATAGTGGCTATAGCTCTACTAAGATATCATATAGTGGCTATAGCTCTACTAAGATACCTTATAGTGGCTATAGCTCTACTAAGATATCATATAGTGGCTATAGCTCTACTAAGATACCTTATAGTGGCTATAGCTCTACAAAGACACCTTATAGTGGCTATAGCTCTACTAAGATACCTTATAGTGGCTATAGCTCTACTAAGACACCTTATAGAGGCTAGAGCTCTACTAAGATACCTTATAGTGAGTATAGCTCTACTAAGATACCTTATAGTGGCTATAGCTCTACTAAGACACATTATAGTGGCTAGAGCTCTACTAAGATACCTTATAGTGGCTAGAGCTCTACTAAGACACATTATAGTGGCTATAGCTCTACTAAGATACCTTATAGTGGCTATAGCTCTACTAAGATACCTTATAGTGGCTAGAGCTCTACTAAGATACCTTATAGTGGCTATAGCTCTACTAAGATACCTTATAGTGGCTATAGCTCTACTAAGATACCTTATAGTGGCTATAGCTCTACTAAGATACCTTATAGTGGCTATAGCTCTACTAAGATACCTTATAGTGGCTATAGCTCTACTAAGATACCTTATAGTGGCTATAGCTCTACTAAGATATCATATAGTGGCTAGAGCTCTACTAACATACCGTATAGTGGCTAGAGCTCTAATAAAATTGACTACCTTTCATCTTCTGCTCCATTAAGACATCTCAGACTTTCTAGAGCTCTATTAAGTTGCAAAAGATTCATCTAGAGCTCTACTCAGATACCATAATGCGATGCTGAAGTAACAAATGCTTAACCACACCAAGTTAACTAATGTTAACTCTAACTTAGTTGCACAAACCATAAGACTAGTCACCAGATACCTGTAGTGACACTCCACTTAAACCATGTTGGCTCAGCCACCAAAAAGGGTGCATACTCAAACGGCTCACACCCGGCTCACCATAAGGTCCTGGCGTGCTTGCCTTCCTGCCTGCCTGTCTGGCTGGCTGATTTGTGCTGGCTGGTTTGTGTGTCTTTCCATCAGGCTGCCTGTCTACACACACACCTGGGGAAGGCTTCTTTCAAGTCAACTCTAACCTCACAGACTAACCTGGCTTCTTTGTTGTCTCCCTCCGTTTCCCGTTTCCTCCATTTTGTGTCTTCCATCTTTCTCCTCATTTCTTCTTCTGCTCTGCAGGGCTCCACAGAGAGCTGTAACACAACAGAAGAGGAGGATATGAAAGGTAGGAAAGGTACATGTCAAACTTTCACGTACTACGCATGTTTTCTCACCTATTCTAGTATCTGTCTGTCAGTAATATGTTTTTGTCAACTGGTATCTAAGACTGGCCTCAGAAATTCAGGTCTGTGAATCCAGTGTATAAAACAAGCTGTAGTTGTGTAAGAGGGACAAAGTGATCAACCCCACTGTTCTGTTTGGTTTCTTTGGTATAGAAAATCCCCCAATATGATGACGTGGGAGGCCTACAGTAGACTATAATGCTTGTCAGGTTTGTGTTGGGGCTGGGGGGGGTAGGATGGATCTTATGTGAGTGATACAAACAGATGGGAGGTATCTAAGCATCATACAATTGTGTATATAGCTGCAGAGTGAAGGAGAAAGCACTGACATATTGGTGAAAAGCTTTTGCTGTTGTCTTCATTGGCATTAATGTGGAGAAGTCACCAAACTGGTTTGTTAGATTCACGGCTTGTTCTCCTAAAGAAGAAAAAAATACTATATGGTTGAGAAGGGAACATATTACTGTAGTCTGAGTTTAAACGTAACATATTACTGTAGTCTGAGTTTAAACTGAACATATTACTGTAGTCTGAGTTTAAACGTAACATATTACTGTAGTCTGAGTTCAAACTGAACATATTACTGTAGTCTGAGTTCAAACGGAACATATTACTGTAGTCTGAGTTTAAACGTAACATATTACTGTAGTCTGAGTTGAAATTAAACATATTACTGTAGTCTGCGTTCAAACTGAACATATTACTGTAGTCTGCGTTCAAACTGAACATATTACTGAACATATAACTGTAGTCTGAGTTCAAACTGAACATATTACTGTAGTCTGAGTTCATACGTAACATATTACTGAACATATTACTGTAGTCTGAGTGAATGAGACTATGAGAGACAGAGTTGAATTCAGAGCAGTTAAGCTGTGGCCTCTGCTCTCTATCTGACTAAACAACTAGGCTCATATTAAGGCCTTATATGTCTTGGTTTTCTCCTCAAATCCCAGGTCTTTAGATAGCCCCATATTGTCTCATAACTCCCCAGGGCTAAACAAGTTGGCTCTCGACCACCCTTTAAACTTTTCTCTCTGCGTATGTGTGTGTGTGAGGGTTTGTGAGTGCTCAGTCTGGACCCAAAGCTCAACATGACAGGACTCTCCTGTTCAACAGAGTTGTGAAAGCAGTAGTTTAACAGGTCCGCAAAAAGCCTTTTCACTGCTGCTCCAAACAGCCTGTTTTTAGAGAACCACGTCATCCTCCTTAAATTGGCTGGTTAAACAGCGTTTATGAGATGTAGGGTCGGGGACAGGTCAGTGGAGCGTGAGTGACACAACAAGATCTGGGAACCAAGCGTTTCCACACAGAGCCCGGGCCAGGACTTCACAGCACATCTTCTGGGAAAAACCAAGGCGTGCAGCAGGCTTTAACGAGGGCACACTTGTGTCAAGTTGTCAGGGAAACAGAGGCCACAGTCTCCGGCTCTGGCAGTCTCTCTTGCGCTGACGTCACCATGCCGACGAGCAGCTAAGGCCCCACATTCTGAGAGAGGGTGAAAATATGTCCCAGCACAGAGGCCCGTTTCAGGTGTCGGACGTTGCTGGAGCACACACCATATAGACGTAGAAACCGGTGCGTCTCAGAGAATAGATATCCACAGACCTAGTTTACAGTCTAGTGTTGATGTCGGGGAGAAGCATTGCGAAGTTAGAGTGACGGATTAGAGGGCTCTCGTCTCGTCAGTAGTGTGTCTGTTTGACATTATTGGTCTCTTAAGTGCTGTGAAGAGCTGTGAGCGAGACGGGCATATTGAGTAGTAGCCAAGTGGCCAGATACAACACACTCTGCTAGAGCAGATTGCCACAAATGTAATGCAAAGTATTGCGAAAACTTTCTGTATCTGATTATCTGGAGAACAGAACAGTATGCGGGTTTTCTGTTAGGTGTGTGTGTGTGTGTGTGCCGTTAACTGTGTGTGTTGTTAGGCTTGTGCGTGTGTGTGTGTTTGGGCTATTTGGAGTGTGTGTTGTTAGGCGTGTGTGTGTGTGCTGTTAGGCGTCTGTGTGTGTGAGCTGTTAGGCATGTGTGCGTGTGATAGGCGTGTGTGTGTGTTAGGCGTGTGTGTGCGTGTGGGCTGGTAGGCGCGTGTGTGTGCGTGTGGGCTGGTAGGCGTGTGTGTGTGCGTTAGGCGTGTGTGTGTGGGCTGTTAGGCGTGTGTGTTTGCTGTTAGCTGTTTGTGTTGTTAGCCATGTGTGTGCAGGGTGGGGTTCTAAATAGCGTGTTTGGAGGTGGTAGGATATACGTATTTGGACGTGGTAGGATATAAAGCGTGTGGTATGTTTTGTAAGTGTATGCTCTGCTTTGGGTCTCATTGTTAAGAGATATGGTACTGTATCTGACTTTGCTGTGTCTTTCTCTGGCGTGTGTGTGTTGCCGTGGGGACAGTGTCAGTGTGCGGCTCTAGCGCGGACAGCGCAATGGTCAGCCAGTGCAGTGGCAATGAGGAGCAGCCCCAGGCCCCGCCCCCCCAACGCCCACCCACCTGTAAGTCAGCAGCCGTATTGCCTCTCACCTCTGTGTGCCTTCCTGCTAATTTGTAACGTCGTCCCCCACAAGGCCGTCTGTCCCTGTAACATTGTCCCCCATAAGACCGCCTGTCCCTGTAACATTGTCCCCCACAAGGCCGTCTGTCCCTGTAACATTGTCCCTCGTTAAGCCGTCTGTCCCTGTAACTTTGTCCCCCATAAGACCGTCTGTCCCTGTAACATTGTCCCCCATAAGGCCGTCTGTCCCTGTAACTTTGTACCTCGTTAAACCGCCTGTCCCTGTAACATTGTCCCCCATAAGGCCGTCTGTCCCTGTAACATTGTCCCCCATAAAACCGTCTGTCCCTGTAACATTGTCCCCCATAAGACCGCCTGTCCCTGTAACATTGTCCCTCCTTAAACCGCCTGTCCCTGTAACATTGTCCCCCGTTAAACCGCCTGTCCCTGTAACATTGTCCCCCATAAGGCCGTCTGTCCCTGTAGCATTGTCCCCCATAAGACCGCCTGTCCCTGTAACATTGTCCCCCATAAGGCCGTCTGTCCCTGTAACATTGTCCCCCATAAGACCGTCTGTCCCTGTAACATTGTCCCCCATAAGACCGTCTGTCCCTGTAACATTGTCCCCCATAAGACCGTCTGTCCCTGTAACTTTGTACCTCGTTAAACCGTCTGTCCCTGTAACATTGTCCCTCGTTAAACCGTCTGTCCCTGTAACATTGTCCCTCGTTAAACCGCCTGTCCCTGTAACATTGTCCCCCATAAGACCGTCTGTCCCTGTAACATTGTCCCCCATAAGACCGTCTGTCCCTGTAACATTGTCCCCCATTAAGTTGTCTCTCACTTTTACATTTTCCTCATAAGATTGTCCCCATAATGCTGTCATTTAAAAATGTCCCCATAATAGCTTGTAATGCAAGACTTTCCTAATAATATTGTTCTACAAAGTCTGTCCCTGTATTTCTCTTCTGTATACCAATTCAAACTGTCTTCAATGGGACCAAACTGTCTTCAATGGGACCAAACTGTCTTCAATGGGACCAAACTGTCTTCAATGGGACCAAACTGTCTTCAATGGGACCAAACTGTCTTCAATGGGACCAAACTGTCTATAGGCTCACATGAGTTTTGAGGCAAAACAGTATCACCATAAGAACATATGATAACAACATTGTTACACACTATCGTCTAAAGGTCTGGGATCATTTAGAAATGTTTTTGTTTTCCATAAAAACATACATAAAATATAGCTAAATATATTGGAAATAGTCATTGACAAGGTTAGAAATAAATCTAAATTGTCTTTCAAACAGGCTTTGGTAAAAAATCCTCCATTTGCAGAATTGACATCCTTGCAGGCCTTTGGCATTCTAGTTGACAATTTGTTGAGGTAATCAATTTGTTGAGCTTTAACCCTGTGCTTTCTGAAACATTTTCCAGTTGGACTTCTTTCAAATCGGTCCTCTGGCCAGTGCTTGTGTTATTTCGTCTGTGTTATTTTGCCAATATACATGTTAATGTGGCCCAAGCTTTTTGTTCTGCATTATTAGTAGTCAGGGACTCAGGGATCCCAATAGATCTAGGAAGATTTGACCTTTTAAAGCAGCCAGATTGCCGCCGAGTGTTTGGGATACATGTGACATTTCCCTCTGCGTCTCACATCTTTATCTCTCCGTCCACTTATTAGACCCAATCTCCTCAGTGGTCCTATTTATCACTCAGCCTGCGAGTCCCTCTGTCACATATCCTGCTGCCGTGACTGTGACAGTGTCCTGTGCTCGTCCGCGGTGTAAAGACAACAGCGTTCGCTCAATTGAAGTGAAAATCTGAACCTGTCTCTCCATTCCGCTCTCTTCCTCTCCGTGTTTCACTGTGTTGACCTTTAGTGGCTCCCTGGTCTTCATTTCTCACAGCGGTGACACAGAAACCCTGCCGGACTGTGCTTGTCTCTAAGCCGTGTGAAATAACACTGACACGCTACACACACCGTAACAACTACGGATGGTTCCATGCCAATTTCTTATGTCCGATAGATACTGATACTGCAACCGTGAGTATCTGATGATATCGAAACCATATTTTCCCCTTTTTTAAACAACTAAGCTGTCAGTAATGCATTTGTTTGGATGCCCTTCTTAACCCAACCATCTGATCTCTCGTTCTGGGCAGCTATGTTCACCTGACACGTGTCGCTTGTCTCATGATAGCCTGCACTATCCTTCCATGTCACTAGGGGGCAGCGATAAACACATGAGGTTAGGAGGCAGCGATATGCACACAACGCAATGCTGTAGAGTTAAATACATGCATCACACACCATTCCCCTGGCTTTAATTATCAACCTGCCTCACAGTTACTATCACCACACAGCTACAGCATCTCACAAAAGTGAGTACACCCCTCAGATGTGCACTCAACTTCTTTGGTCGGCCGTGGCGAGGCCTGTTCTGAGTGGAACCTGTACTGTAAATCCGCTGTATGGTCTTGGCCACCGTGCTGCAGCTCAGTTACAGGGTCTTGGCAACGTTCTAGCCTAGGCCATATTTATGTAGAACAACAATTTTTTTTTTCTTATTCTTGGGAAAGTTATTTGCCATGAGGTGCCATGTTGAACTTCCAGTGACCAGTATGAGTGTGAGAGTGATAACACCAAATTTAACACACCTGCTCCCCATTCACACCCGAGACCTTGTAACACTATAGAGTCACATGACACCGGAGAAGGAAAATGGCTAATTCAGCCCAATTAGGACATTTTCACTTAGGGGTGTACCCACTTTTGTTGTCAGCGGTTCAGACATTAATGGCTGTGTGTTGAGTTATTATGAGGGGACGGCAAATGTGCACTGTTATACAAGCTGTACACTCACTGCCTTACATACTTTTTTATCTTACAGTAATAAATATGGTACAAAAGAACAGCAAGCTTTTAAAATCCAGACTTGAGCTACCCTTTGCCAGCTCATCGTTCCAGTTGGAGTGTGAACTGCACAAACAGAGGTGTATTTGTATAAGCTGCGTTGCATACTTACATGGGCTGCGTTGCATACTTACATGGGCTGCGTTGCATACTTACATGGGCTGCGTTGTATACATTAACATGGGCTGTGTTGCATACTTACATGGGCTGTTTGGAATTTGGGTTGTCTGCCACATCTCACGTGTGTCACGCTCCCAGATGCCATTACAGTGAAACCTGTCAGGTAACGTGTTGCTTGCCGAGTATGTGGGATTGACACGAGGCAGGGAATCGTAGAACAAAACGTTAGCTCGTCTGAGGTTTCCTAGGGATGGCAACTCCTATTAGAAAGAGGGAGTGTTGAGAAAGTCATCATTTCCTTCTACTTGGGTGGGAAGGACTACTGCAAGGTGAGTGAGGTGGAGACTACAGATCAGTTGGGACCTATTAGGGCAGCTTTTATTTGTTTCTCGTAAAACCAAGTAACAACGACGGACATTGTGAGGTGCTGACGGCTCTGAGGCACTGGAGCTCTGTATGGGGTTCTCCTCTCTAACACTACCTGGCTTTCTGTCTCTCTCCTCTCTTCTCTGGATTTCAGCTCGTAAACAAGAGATCATCAAGATTACAGAGCAGCTGATTGAGGCCATCAACAATGGAGATTTTGAGGCCTACACGTGAGTTTACATTTGGATTAGATTTGTTTCAACTTTATTGTCATTGGACAGTACGCTGTACAGTACAACGAAATGTAGTTTGCATCCAACCAGAAGTGAAAAAGAGCAGTGCAAAAAGATATGGAGTACAGTGTGAGTATGTGCAATTGACAAGCAGAGAACATCTGTGCAAGTGCTAAACGGATAGTACAAACAGTAAGCATTGTGCAAAAGGCAAATACAATGAATTGGCTGCAGCGTGCAGGGCAGAGGAAGCAAGAGGAGTACCACAGGATGTATGTGCAAATGGCAGATCAAGTAAATAAGTTAGCAGCGTGTAGGCAAGAGGTAGCCATGGGGGTACAACAGTTCATTGTGCAAATGGCAGGTAAAATGAATAAGATAGCAGTGTGAGCAGTGTGGATGTCTTTGAGCTGGGGTGCTGGGCACCAATGATGTGCTGGGCAGTTTTCACCACCAGCTGCAGGGACTTCCGGTCGGCCGCAGAGCAAACGTTGTACCAGACTGTGGCACAGTTGGTTAGAATGCTCTCGACCGTGCAGCGGTAAAGGTTTACCAGGATGTTAGTAGATCGGTAGGCATTCTTTAGCTTCCTTAAGAATTACAGGCGCTGTTGCCTTGGTGTTGAGGGAGAAGGTCGTTGGAGATGTCAGTGGCTCAGTGGGTTGAGTCGGTTTTCTATCAATCGAAGGTTGGTGGTTCATGAGCAAGACACCTATCCCAGCTGCTCCTGGCGAGCCTGCAGTCGCCTTGCATGGTAGACGCGGTCGTCAGTGTATGAATGGGTGAATGTGAGACTGGATCTGTAAAGCGCTTTGGATAAAACCATTTATGTGGACACCCAGGAAGCTGGATGTAGCTGGACACACGTTCAGTATCAATATGGGAGTCAGTGGTAGCCTGAGTGGAGGATGCATATGATTCAATATGGGAGTCAGTGTTAGCCTGAGTGGAGGATGTATATGATTCAATATGGGAGTCAGTGGTAGTCTGAGTGGAGGATGCATATGATTCAATATGGGAGTCAGTGGTAGTCTGAGTGGAGGATGTATATGATTCAATATCAATATGGGAGTCAGTGGTAGTCTGAGTGGAGGATGCATATGATTCAATATGGGAGTCAGTGGTAGCCTGAGTGGAGGATGTATATGATTCAATATCAATATGGGAGTCAGTGGTAGTCTGAGTGGAGGATGCATATGATTCAATATGGGAGTCAGTGGTAGTCTGAGTGGAGGATGTATATGATTCAATATCAATATGGGAGTCAGTGGTAGTCTGAGTGGAGGATGCATATGATTCAATATGGGAGTCAGTGGTAGCCTGAGTGGAGGATGTATATGATTCAATATCAATATGGGAGTCAGTGGTAGTCTGAGTGGAGGATGCATATGATTCAATATGGGAGTCAGTGGTAGTCTGAGTGGAGGATGCATATGATTCAATATGGGAGTCAGTGGTAGCCTGAGTGGACGATGCATATGATTCAATAGTGGAGTCAGTGGTAGTCTGAGTGGAGGATGTATATGATTCAATATGGGAGTCAGTGGTAGTCTGAGTGGAGGATGTATATGATTCAATATGGGAGTCAGTGGTAGCCTGAGTGGAGGATGTATATGATTCAATATGGGAGTCAGTGGTAGTCTGAGTGGAGGATGTATATGATTCAATGTTAATATGGGAGTCAGTGGTAGCCTGAGTGGAGGATGTATATGATTCAATGTCAATATGGGAGTCAGTGGTAGTCTGAGTGGATGATGTATATGATTCAATATGGGAGTCAGTGGTAGTCTGAGTGGAGGATGTATATGATTCAATGTCAATATGGGAGTCAGTGGTAGTCTGAGTGGATGATGCATATGATTCAATATGGGAGTCAGTGGTAGTCTGAGTGGAGGATGTATATGATTCAATATCAATATGGGAGTCAGTGGTAGTCTGAGTGGAGGATGCATATGATTCAATATGGGAGTCAGTGGTAGTCTGAGTGGAGGATGTATATGATTCAATATCAATATGGGAGTCAGTGGTAGTCTGAGTGGAGGATGCATATGATTCAATATGGGAGTCAGTGGTAGCCTGAGTGGAGGATGTATATGATTCAATATCAAGCCTGATGGGAGTCAGTGGTAGTCTGAGTGGAGGATGCATATGATTCAATATGGGAGTCAGTGGTAGTCTGAGTGGAGGATGTATATGATTCAATATGGGAGTCAGTGGTAGCCTGAGTGGAGGATGCATATGATTCAATAGTGGAGTCAGTGGTAGTCTGAGTGGAGGATGTATATGATTCAATATGGGAGTCAGTGGTAGTCTGAGTGGAGGATGTATATGATTCAATATGGGAGTCAGTGGTAGTCTGAGTGGAGGATGTATATGATTCAATGTCAATATGGGAGTCAGTGGTAGTCTGAGTGGATGATGTATATGATTCAATATGGGAGTCAGTGGTAGTCTGAGTGGAGGATGTATATGATTCAATATGGGAGTCAGTGGTAGTCTGAGTGGAGGATGCATATGATTCAATATGGGAGTCAGTGGTAGTCTGAGTGGAGGATGTATATGATTCAATATGGGAGTCAGTGGTAGTCTGAGTGGAGGATGGATATGATTCAATATGGGAGTCAGTGGTAGTCTGAGTGGAGGATGCATATGATTCAATATGGGAGTCAGTGGTAGTCTGAGTGGAGGATGTATATGATTCAATATGGGAGTCAGTGGTAGCCTGAGTGGAGGATGTATATGATTCAATTGGGCATGAGGATGAGCAGTCTGTTGAAGGCTAATGGCTAATGCTAATTGCTAGCTTAGCCGTAGCATCTGGTGGAATGTAGGCTGCGGTAACAACACTGGATGTAAACTCTCCATGCAAGTAAAAGGGTCTGCAGCTAATCGTTAGATATTCCAGATTGGCAGAACAGTGCCTCCCAAAGAGGTTAATATTGGTCCACCAAGCATCACTCACATAGATAGTCTGCCACCCCTGTTTTTACCAGAGTCGGCTGCCGTGCGGTCAGCATGAAAAGCTTTCAAGGCTGATAGCATTATCCGATATGCTGTTGCAGTCCTTAATCCTTTTCTGTGTGATAATCTTTAGTTGTACTTGGTCCATTTTATTCGCCAGGGGTCGATAGGGTTTCTGAGGGTTACGTTTTAGCCTAGCTCATAGACCTCATTTGTTTACGTTCCCTAAGCCGCCGCCGGCCCCTCCGGTCTTCCTCTGTGTAGGTCTAAACAAATGTTGTGCAGCGGTTTCCTTTATCCAGTAGTTCTTGTCGACTGTAAAGATTAAACGCCTGGCTGCACCAAGTGAGTAGACGTAAAACAAATAAATAACTACAGACTCAGGGCTTCGCATGTGCACGTGCCGCCATCTTGGAGTGTAAAAGTGTACTCATACCTCCTACTTTAAAGACACCAGCACAGTTTATGGTCGTTCCTAGAGTAAGTCCAGTTCATGTTCTGAGGAAATGCTGTCTGATTTCCTTTCTAGGAGAATCTGTGATCCTGGACTAACCTCGTTTGAGCCAGAGGCTCTGGGAAACCTGGTGGAGGGCATGGACTTTCACAAGTTTTACTTTGACAACTGTAAGCATATCTTATTCAATTGATGTCTTTCCAGAAAAAGTATATTTTTAATTAAAATTATTTAACAATATTGTCTTATTCAAAATAAATGGCTTTAGTTTGACATTTGTGTGCCTAAAACTTTGTCCACAGTACTGTAACACACACATTTTTTATCGCTTATGCGAGCTGTCTACTGTAGTTGCAGGATGGCATCATCCGTTATACGGCCTGTGTGTTTGTGTGATGGTATAGAAATAGTCAACAAAACAACTTGAGTTCCTCAATGCCATTAAAGGGCAATTACGGTAATTGTCATACATCAAATGGATTGAGTCGTGACAGCTGAGTCGTTGCATCTTTATTCTAATCTTTATATTCCTGTGAGGCTTTCAATATTTTAGTGAAAATGTGCATTTTTTATGTTTTATCTTTTTATTACCTGGTGAGTCACTAAAGGCCTCATGCTGTGTCTCCTCCATTGGAATGCAATGATAGAAAGGCCTGATTATCCCCAGTCATGTGACAACCGGCTCTGTCTCCATGTAGTGTTGAGTAAGAACAGCAAGCCGGTCCACACCACCATCCTAAACCCCCATGTGCACCTGATCGGGGAAGACGCGGCCTGCATCGCCTACATCCGCCTGACGCAGTACATCGACAGCCAGGGACGCCCGCGCTCCTGCCAGTCAGAGGAGACCCGCGTGTGGCACCGCCGCGACACCAAGTGGCTCAACGTGCACTTCCACTGTTCTGGAGCGCCCGCCACGCCTCTCCAGTGAATCCCTACACAGGTACCGACTGCAGATGTTTTTGCTGCACCTTCTGAAGATGGACGAAAGGTCGCTGGTTCAAATCCAAGAGCCAGTATGGGAAAAGATCTGTCTGTGCCCGTAACCATTGTTGACAAAAAATATATAAATAGACGGATGCATATTCACCTGTTTTTGAAAGGTCTAAATTCTGCATGCAAACCAAATAATAACAATGTAAATGTTTAGACATAATCATCAGCACACTCCGTTTCCCTCTCTGCGTCTCGTAGCTTTGCCTGAATTCTGAAGCCGATTGAAGCATTTCTTGTCAGTGGCCGGAGTAGCGCCAGGAGCCCGGCTGGAAGAGGCTGCTTCAAGTTTCAAATCCAAGGGGAAAAAATGAAAATAAAATGTTTGAAAGCTGATAGACCGACCAACAACACCACCACCGACACCAATCCAGTCCATCCTAGCTAGATGTTGGGGGGCCAGCTGTGGCCAGGCCCCGCCTACCGGACGGTGCATGCTTTTGGCTGTCTTGTCCTTTCTCCATGGATCTATATTTTCTTGCCCGTTGTTCGGAAAGGTGTTTTCAAGTATTAACAAAAGTAGAAAAAGATAACCATTCACACATTTAATCAATAGGTATGGGAGTAATGGATTAAAGAAAATTTATTAGAATTTTCTACTAAAAGATATTGTAAAAAGAGCACACGCCCGAGCTTTAGAGGTGGTGTTTTAGATAATTTCTAAATGAATACGTATATCTACATTTCTTTGTTTTTGGGGGGTTGCAAACAAATGCCCGTAAAAATGGCACCAAAGTGTAGACAGTAGGCATCTTAAGTCATTTTAATTGTTTTATTGTAGATGTTATCTTTGTACGGGTGAGGTGGGTTACGACGGTTTTTTAGTATTTTGATGTGTTATTGTGGAATCTTTTGTTTTTATCCCCTGAATGATGCTGTATTAAAAAGTATTTTGTGTTTGAAGATACATTTTTTTTTTTTTAAAAAGGGGACTTTATTTAATATAGTTATGTACACATAGATATTTATACGGAGAAAGGGGAGACTCTTTACTTTCAGGGTTTGGCTCTATGGATGTGGGTGTGAGATTGACGATGTGTATGTCCTTGTAGTTCCCTTGTCAGGCCCGTTTGAATTTTGAGATCCTGAACGTGCACTTACAGACACATTCACAAAAGGCTTGACCTCCAGGCTCTTGTGCTGTGCCAGTCAGGTCTATATGCCAGTCTGCTTCTCCAGCTTCAGCCACACTCCTAAACCAGCACAACATGAAGTTGCAGAATACTACCATCGGTTCTCAGTTTGCCTAGTGTGCAATCTTCCTTTTGACCACTAGAGGGCCCAAGACAAAATCTTTTTACTACGATTCTGACAAAGGCCCCACACCAAACTCTGGAAGCTTGAATAACTCGCCAGTCGATGTTATGTATTTTAATTTTAGCATGTTTGATAAGTTTTTTTCGGGAAATCAAAAACAAATCTAAAATGGCCAGTACTGTTTTGCACATAAACTTGAGTCTTGATGCTGTTCTGTTCACTACCCACATGAACACTTCTGCAACTTCAGGTTAAGCTATCCCACTCCTGGGGTCCTACAGCTGGCGATCCTACAGCTGTCTATTAGCGCCACTCAGTGTGATGTCACCCTTTGCCTGTCTCTTGTCATTGTTCAGTCTTGGCTTGGCGTTACCATGCCACTGTAAAATCACTGTATGCAGTAATGCGGGGTATTCAGTAAAGCGGGGTATGCAGTCAAGCGGGGTATGCAGTAAAGCGAGGGTATTCAGTAAAGCGAGGGTATTCAGTAAAGCGGGGTATGCAGTAAAGCGAAGGTATTCAGTAAAGCGAGGGTATTCAGTAAAGCGAGGGTATTCAGTAAAGCGGGGTATGCAGTAAAGCGAAGGTATTCAGTAAAGCGAAGGTATTCAGTAAAGCGAAGGTATTCAGTAAAGCGGGGTATGCAGTAAAGCGGGGTATGCAGTAAAGCGAAGGTATTCAGTAAAGCGAAGGTATTCCGTAAAGCGGGGTATTCAGTAGGCAAAGGTATTCAGTAAAGCGCAGTATGCAGTAAAGCGGGTATGCAGTAAAGCGGGGTATGCAGTTAAGCAGGGGTATGCAGTTAAGCAGGGGTATGCAGTTAAGCAGGGG